>SSNR01000070.1:568102-634187 GCA_006937965.1 Callopanchax toddi | reverse complement strand
TCCATCCACTTAGGTTTACATGGGGTCACCTATGTAGATAATGAGATAAGACAAAACAGCCCCCCTTTCCCCTCACACCAGGGGTCGAGGAGACCCCAGAGGGCTTCGCTACACTAGCCATGGGGGGTGCGTTGGACCCCACGTTAAGGCCGGGGGTGTGGGGGATATCCATCCACTTAGGGTTACATGGGGTCACCTATGTAGATAATGAGATAAGACAAAACACTGTCACCCCCCCCCCCCTTCCCCTCACACCAGGGGTCGAGGAGACCCCAGAGGGCTTTACTACACTAGCCATGGGGGGCGGGAGCGGGCTCGGGGTGCGTTGGACCCCACGTTAAGGCCGGGGGTGGGGGGCTATCCATCCACTTAGGTTTACATGGGGTCACCTATGTAGATAATGAGATAAGACAAACACCGTCCCCCCCCACCACCACCTTCCCCTCACACCAGGGGTCGAGGAGACCCCAAAAGACTTTACTACACTAGCCATGGGGGGAAGCGGGGTCGGAGTGCGTTGGACCCCACGTTCCGGCCGTTAGGGGGGAGGGGGTGTGGGTGGTATCCATCCACTTAGGTGTACATGTTTTCAACTTTGTAGATAATGAGATAAGACCACCCCCCCCCCCTCCCCTCACACCAGGGGTCGAGGAGACCCCAAAGGACTTTACTACACTAGCCATGGGGGGAACGGGCTCGGGGTGCGTTGGACCCCACGTTAAGGCCGGGGGTGGTGGGCTATCCATCCACTTAGGTTTACATGGGGTCACCTATGTAGATAATGAGATAAGACAAACACCGTTCCCCCCCCCCCCCCTAACTATTGACACCAGGGGTCGAGGAGACCCCAAAGGACTTTACTACACTAGCCATGGGGGGGGGTGCGTTGGACCCCACGTTAAGGCCGGGGGTGGTGGGCTATCCATCCACTTAGGTTTACATGGGGTCACCTATGTAGATAATGAGATAAGACAAACACCCCCCCCCCCTTTCCCCTCACACCAGGGGTCGAGGAGACCCCAAAGGGCTTTACTACACTAGCCATGGGGGTCTGGGTGCCTTGGACCCCACGTTAAGGTCGGCTGCGGGGAGGGGGGGTACCGGGACCGGCTCCGGTAGCAGAAGAGACGAAACGCGCGTTTAGTCTCTTTCCTTCACATTAACGGCGCTCGCGTTTCCCTGCTCCCCTCAAAAAGACTTGGCCCTCCCCGGAGATACGGAAGAGAGTGAGCCACCCACCCCCGAAACCCAAAAAAAAAAGGAGCGTCCAGAAGATCCGATCGCGTCCGCCCACATGCATCGCTCTCGCTCCTCTCGCCCGATAAGGAGGAGCACGAGAGAGCCAGAGACCGCAGCCTACCCGGACCCACGGCCGCAACGGGAACCGGAACGACACGAAGAAGAGCGAGCCGAACCGCGCTCCCCCGAAAGCACCTCGCTCGACAAGTACCTGTCGAGAGACGGCAAGATACAATGGTGGCCCCGTCCGCAGCTCGAACCCGCTCCTCCTGCGCCCCCGCCCGGGAGACCGCGAGGACGCCCCAGGAAAGCGGACGGCCTCTCCTCTCGGTCCGAAGCCGACGATCCCCCACCGGCCGCCGCCGCCACCCGTCCTCCTAGCACGGGGAGGAGAGGCCGCCCCGCCTCCGGGAAGGCTCTCCGGCCCGAAGCCTCCTCGGCGGACGCGCTCCCTCGTCGGACGGGGAGAGTCCGCCGACCCTCCGCCAAGGCTCTCGGGTCCGAAGGGGAGAAGGGGAGAGGCCGCGGCAAGGCTCGCGGTGGGCCCTCCGACGGAGCCTCGGCCCACCGGGGCCGCGGAGGGGCGCCCTCGTCGCGGTCTCCCGCTTCTCCTCCGCCCCCGCCCGGGAGACCGCGACGAGGCCGCCCCAGGAAGGAGGCCGGACAAAAATCCCCTCCTCCTCCGGCGCCAGGCGAGACAGAGACAGGCCCTCCCGGGGAGGGAGAGGCGCTCCCCGCGCCGCCTCCCGCGCTCAAGGGACCCAGCCGAGCGGCTCTGCGCGCCGGAGCGGACAGAGACATACCGTCTGCCTTCAGAGTCTTCTTTCCCGCCGAGGTAGAGCGCCTGGTCTTGGACGCGACGGAGGAGCGAGCCTCCTGCCCGCCTGCGCGAGCCCCAGGGCCGCCGCGGGAAGAGACGGACTCCGAAGACGCGGGCGACTCGGAGGAGCCGGAGGACGACTCGGACGACTCGAGCGTCGGGGCCCACAGCCCCGACTGTGCGGCGCCCCCTGCCCCCCCGCGCTCGACCCGAAGGCCGCCCGACTCGGTGGAGCTCGGCGCGTACCTGGGACTCCTGTTGCTCTCGGGGGTCTACCGCTCCCGCGGGGAGTCCGCCGCGTCCCTGTGGGCGGGCGAGAGCGGGCGTCCGATCTTCGCCGCCACCATGCCCCGGAAGAGATTTCACGAGCTGTCCTCGCTGATCGGCTTCGACGATCCGCGGACCAGGGCCGAGAGGTCCGCGCTCCGCGGGGAGGTACGGGACAAATTCGCACCGTTCAGAGAACTGTGGGAGGCCTGGTCCGCCCTGCTCCCGCGAATGTACGTGCCCGGTCCGGAGATCACGGTGGACGAACGCCTGGTTCCTTTCAGAGGTCCGTGCTCGCTCGCTCGCTCGCTGTGTCTTAACAATTAGTCTCTGTCAGTCTCTGTCAGTCAGTCAGTCTCTGTCAGTCAGTCAGTCTCTGTCAGTCTCTGTCAGTCAGTCAGTCTCTGTCAGTCTCTGTCAGTCAGTCAGTCTCTGTCAGTCTCAGTCAGTCAGTCTCTGTCAGTCTCAGTCAGTCAGTCTCTGTCAGTCTCTGTCAGTCTCAGTCAGTCAGTCTCTGTCAGTCAGTCAGTCTCAGTCAGTCAGTCTCAGTCAGTCAGTCTCAGTCAGTCAGTCAGTCTCAGTCAGTCAGTCAGTCTCAGTCAGTCAGTCAGTCTCAGTCAGTCAGTCTCAGTCAGTCAGTCTCAGTCAGTCAGTCAGTCTCAGTCAGTCTCAGTCAGTCTCAGTCAGTCAGTCAGTCAGTCAGTCAGTCAGTCAGTCAGTCAGTCAGTCAGTCAGTCAGTCAGTCAGTCAGTCAGTCAGTCAGTCAGTCAGTCAGTCAGTCAGTCAGTCAGTCAGTCTGTCAGTCTGTCTGTCTGTCTGTCTGTCTGTCTCTCTCTCTCTCTCTCTCTCTCCTCTCTCTCTCTCTCTCTCTCTGTCTCTCTCCAGCCTTCAGGTCAGTCAGTCAGTCAGTCAGTCAGTCAGTCAGTCAGTCAGTCAGTCAGTCAGTCAGTCAGTCAGTCAGTCAGTCAGTCAGTCAGTCAGTCAGTCAGTCAGTCTCTGTCTGTCTGTCTGTCAGTCAGTCAGTCAGTCTGTCTGTCTGTCTGTCTGTCTGTCTGTCTGTCTGTCTGTCTGTCTGTCTGTCTGTCTGTCTGTCTGTCTGTCTGTCTGTCTGTCTGTCTGTCTGTCTGTCTGTCTGTCTGTCTGTCTGTCTGTCTGTCTGTCTGTCTGTCTGTCTGTCTCTCTCTCTCTCTCTCTCTCTCTCTCTCTCTCTCTCTCTCTCTCTCTCTCTCTCTCTNCACAGTGTGTGTGTGTGTGTGTGTGTGTGTGTCCGGACGGGGGGTGGGTGGGGGTTGGCATGACCTGTCCTCCTGTCTGGAATTTCCAGGAGTGCGGGAGGGTTAAAGATAGGTTCACCAAAAAGGTGTTACTGGTTGTAGGATCCATGTTCATTATTATGAGCTTCTCTTTACAATGACTGAATGTCAAAGTGTCTTTTTGTTGATTATTGTCACCACAGGTACTTTATGCTAATGGTATAGCGCTGTTAGAGATCTCTTATGAATCCATCATGTGGGAAGAAATGCAGGTTTTGCCTTGTTGGACAATGTTGTTCCAACTAATCATTTCTTAGAGTTTGCTCTAAAACGTTGCTGGGGGCGAGGTGTAAAGTGTGTAGATGAGACATTGCTGCTCTCAGGTTAAATCTCATTAAAGCGACGTCTCCCTGACGTCCCATTTGGTTGAGGTTTGCAGTGGGGCAGTATTTTTTGACGTCATTGCGTTTGTGTTCACGACAGAAGTTATCACCGCTGGTTCTTCTACGACATACTGAGTGAACGCTGTGGTGAAAAGTCCTCGTCTCCGCTGTCCCTGGGAGTTCTTGTCCTCCTGGACTGATTTTGATTTGATTCTCTCTTCTGTTGGATCAGAATCATCACTTTCTTTCTTCCAGGCCATGTGGGCTCTCCTCAGCTTCATGGCCAAAAAGATGGCAACCACCAGAAGCCCAAAGATCAGGGCTGTCATTTATATTTGTTAATAATTTGTAGTGTAAAACTACAACACTTATGCTCTATTTGTCTGAAATAGAGCATAACTACAACACTTATGCTCTATTTCAGACAAATAAAGATCAGTGGAAAGTTGATCTGCTAAAATGCCTAAAATCAGAAGTTCTCAAGATCATTTCTTGACGGAGCCTTGTGCTGAAGGTCATTTAAAAACAAGGCAGCGATGTCTTTGTGCTCAACTTTGAGCTGTTTTGGGTTTTGCTTCTTGCTGTTGAGGTGGGGCGATAGACGGGGGTGTTGGAGGAGCAACATCTGTGTATTTGTGTGATCCAGATGTTGTTGAAGATGAATTTAACTTTTGTTTTCTTGTCTGCTAGAATCTTCATGTTTGTTTTTGAATATAAAAACATAAAGGCACCAGATAATCTGGAGGGTGGGGGGAACCGGAGCACCCGGAGTAAACCCACACAGCACGGATGGAGAGGAGTCAAAGTCCACACAGAGACACCTGCCCAGGAGACAAGTGGACCTGGGAGTGTCTCTGTGATGACAGTGAGCTTCTCTCCACCGNCCCCCCCACACACACACACACACACACACACACACACACACACACACACACACACACACACACACACACACACACACAGGACGGTGTCCCTTCAGGCAGTACATCCCGACCAAACCCGGAAAATACGGCGTCAAGCTTTGGGTGGCCTGCGACGCCAGGTCCAGCTACGCTTGGAGGATGAGCGTTTACCTAGGGAAGGAAGGCGTGGGCGCTCCTAGGGCTGCTGCTGCTGCTTCCTCCTCCCGAACCGAACCTGTATCTGAGGAACAGGAGGGGGACCTGGGCCTCGCGGCCGGGGTCGTGCTCGAGGTCACCAGGGGACTCTCGGGACGCAACGTCACCTGCGACAACTTCTTCACCTCCTACCGGCTGGCCGAGCGCCTGCTCGCCCGCCGCGGCAACACTTTGGTCGGGACCGTGCGCAAAAACAAACCCGAGCTCCCGCCCGTGATCTCGGGCTTCGCGGGGCGAGCCGCCTTCTCCACGGTCTCGGCCTACACCTCGGTGGCCGCGCTGGTGTCTTACACGCCCAAGAGGAACAGGAACGTGATCCTGATGAGCACGCTTCACCGCCGGGGCGTGAGCGTCGCCCCCGACCGGCAGGACCGCAAGCCGAGCGTCCTACTCCACTACAACGAAAACAAAGGAGGCGTGGACAACCTCGACAAGCTCCTGGCCGCCTACGGCTGCCGCAGGGCCACGAGACGGTGGACCGTAGCGCTGTTTCACAACCTGATCGACGTCTCGGCCTACAACGCTTTCGTGCTGTGGAGGGAGACGCACCCCGAGTGGATGCCCCGCGCCAGGCACAAGAGGAGGCTGTTCCTCGAACGGCTCGGGGAAGCGCTGGTGGCCCCGCTGGTCGAACGCAGAAAGCGGCCGCCTCGCTGTCCCTTCTCGGCCCGGTTGGCCAGAGACATTCGGGACAGGAGGGCGCGGACGGCCGCTGAGGCGCCCGGCCGCGTCGTGAGGGGCAGAAGGGCAGTAGGGGGCCAAGCCCGTAGCGGCAGCGGTAGTAGTAGTAGTAGTAGTAATAGTAGTAGTAGTAGTAGTAGTACTAGTAGTAGTAGTAGTAGTGTTAGTGCTAGTGCTAGGAGGAGGACAAACAGGAGAAGGTGTCAACTGTGCCCTAGAAAGAACGATAGAAAGACCAGCACTTCCTGTCGCGTCTGCGGAAAGTTTGTCTGCGGATTTTGCTCAAACACGTGCTGCCGTGTGTGTCTTGGCCGGATGGTGGTCCCGCGACGCGGTGGAGGCGGGCAGGAGGAAGGGGGCCGCGAGGAAGTGGAGGTGGACTCGGAGATTGAGTCCGATTGACGGTCCCAAGCTGTGTGCCTGTGTGTGTGTGTGTGTGTGTGTGTGTGTGTCCGGACGGGGGGTGGGTGGGGGTTGGCATGACCTGTCCTCCTGTCTGGAATTTCCAGGAGTGCGGGAGGGTTAACAAGATTATTTTACACAATTATCATCCTAATGTTATTTTATATTATTAATTTACATTATAACCCTTATTGCTAAAAAATTAACAAATAATTCAGTTTTTTCCTGGTGTGGAAGCTAAAGTGGTGTAAATACTGAGCACAAGAAAAGTGGTCAAAGTACAGCATTCAAATAAGCAAACTCAGCATATTTTGTAAGTTTGCTTTTACTTCATGAAAATTCTTAATGTTTCAACATGGATGGACTGTTTATATACAGCATCTCTCCTAAGACCAGAACTTTTACTGGAGTCACTTTTTTAGGAGTCCGTTTGAAAACCCAGAGATCACTTTCACTTCCACATTTAGGTTCCCATCTCCTGCTGGAGAAAACAATCACCCCACAGCATCACACTGCTGCCACTGTGTTTGACTGAAGGAATGACACTCCATCCAGCTCAGAGGCAATACTGAGCTACTGCTGTTTTTAATCAAGCATCACAGAAAAAAGCAGGATGCAACACAGTTTGGTCATGGGAAAATTTGAGTTGGCTTAAAAAAAAAAAAAAATCTCAAATGCAAAAAATGTAGTGACAGCTGTAGTGGACTGGAAACCATCTCATCACTAGATTCAATCCAAACTTTTTAATGTTAAAAAGATTAAAAACAATAAATGTATTTCATGCTTCACACATCCTTAAAGTGTCGGGGTTTAACATGTCAGCATTAGACCAAACAACCTGATTAGTTTCTGCTGACAGACATCAATGCAGCAGCTGTAATTATTTTAAATACTTTTCAAAAGGAAGTCAAACATTAAGCCCCAGCACTAAAAGGATGGTACTTTACCAGACAGGACCGCTTTTATTGTCAGACAAATCCAAAGGTCCCAGTCAAACCCCCTCACATTTTGAAGTCACTGAATAATCTTATTCACCAGAGTCGTTTATTTAGTCATTACATGCATTTATTTGAGAGAAACAAATTTCGCCATACATATCTTTGTGATTACCAGCACATTTCAATTAAGTTAACAAATCATTATTAAAAATTTCTAAAAATTAAAGCATTACAAAGGGCAAACTATTGTTTGGGTGAAGAAGAGCAGAGGGGGGGGGGGGGCGGTGCTGAACGCTGCTCTGTTTAGAGGAAAACACCTGCCTGGTTCTGCTTTTCAGGGGAAATGAACAAAATTAAGGCAGGGGATGTCAGATCTCTTCAGACACACAGAATGTTGATATTTATTACTCTGTTACCGTTTTTCTCTGGGAAATTTGAGTTGCTATTCAGACTGACCTAGTCCATGTCTGCAGCGCTATCAGCGCCCCCTTGTGGACACCGATGCCCCCAGAACAGTAGCTTTAAACAGCAATGACCTCAACATGTTTGTGGCTTCTTTGTATTTGATTTCACAACTGCATCCCAGTAGGAAATCATTCCATTAAACCCTCCCATTATAGATTACCCCATTATAGATTACCCCAACTCAAAAACAACAACTAATCTAAATAATTTCTCTAATCTGGATATGAAATATACAACAAAAAGGGTTCAGCTTTAAAAGCAACCCCAGACAAAAAAAAAGAAAGAAGATGAAATGGAAATTGGGAAAAATAAAAATAGAGAAAAAGCTCCAAAAGCTGTAGAATAAATACAAAAAAGGAAAAGGGTTTTCTTAAAGTCGTGGAATGAAAGAAAGAAAAAAAAGCAACGATGAGATGGTAAAGGCAAAAAGAATGAGTAAGAAGAAAAAAGATGACAGCTGCCTTCCAGTCGAGGCTTACAGTTGGAACTAGGTGTGAAATGTGCAGAGATAAAAAAAGAAATAAAGTAATTCAACCAAAAATCTTTCATCCGACTTTAAATTTCCATACGGTTGGTTTTTTAATATTCATTTTTTCAGTGGGGGAACATTATAGATTTTGTGTCAGAGCTGAGGGGTCAAACTAATTCCTGAGGGGCCAAACTGAGCAGAAGACAAGAAAACAAACAGGAAGTGAGTCACTTTGGCAGAGGTCCCTTAGAGTTTCAGTTTAGAGAGAGGGGGGAAGAGAAGAGGATGCTGGGAGTTCAGAGGGAGACACACACATTGTTTACATTTAGACAGATGGACTAACATCCTCAGCCTTCTTGGATATAAAAGCCTTTAAACAGCGACACACTCCTATCTCAAGTGTTTAAAGCCAGCAGGTCTTCTCAGCAGATTCCACCGCTGATACTTTGTCCTCTGAGTGAACCTCGTGTTCCTGATCATCATCATCATCATCATGTTAGTTGTGAAAAACTGTGATTGCAAGTAGTCTGCCCAGCAACAATCACCAGAGAGCAAGTTAAGGGCTGAGAAAAATGTCTTTGGTTAGTGTTTTATCCTCTTGTGTTTCTGTCTCACAGGCAGTTGTGTGTAAATATCACATACTAACAAAACGTAGTGACAACTAGGGGATGCATTTCTGTCCCCTTTTTTATGTGGATGATGTAGTGTGTATGTAGAAGACTCCTCATTGGTCACAGCTGAGGTCCAGAAGATGTTTTGTCTTTAGTTTTTTCATGTTTGGAGCTTTGACTGGAACACTGGGTCACCTGTTCTTAAAGGAAATATTGTGTTTGTGATCAAGTTGACAAAATGACAAAGACATTGAAGGACAGCCATCGTAGTGCCATTTCCACCCGCCCTCACAGAGCCTGTGGAGGAACAAAAACAGAGGTAAATGAAACATATTTTAAATGTAAAAAACACACACAAGTTCTTTCTGATGCATGTCATAAAATGTGCATATCAAATATTAAGATCAATTTCGGCATTAAACATTAGAATATCTACATCAAAAACACAGTCTCACTGTGAAACCTCTAACTTTACTGCTCAATTCATTACACTTTGCTCCCAAGCACTCAAACATTCTTGTAATTCTTGAAAGTGTTCTTGATCTAGTCTTTTTGAAGTTTTTCTTCAAGACATTAGTTGCTTCTACACTCATTTCCTGTCCTTGCACCTGATCAAAGCAGCATAGGATGCAGGTTGTACTTAAAACTGACACAAGAAA
Source organism: Callopanchax toddi (assembly GCA_006937965.1). Taxonomy (NCBI): domain Eukaryota; kingdom Metazoa; phylum Chordata; class Actinopteri; order Cyprinodontiformes; family Nothobranchiidae; genus Callopanchax; species Callopanchax toddi. The sequence continues at coordinate 624,882 of SSNR01000070.1, read as the reverse complement.
AAAGTGCCAGGCCTAAAAAAACAACTACAGCAGATGAAATATATCTGAAATTATTTTAAGAAATAGAAAAATAATCCAGTAAAGACCTGAAACAGGACCTGAGAGATGCACCATACCTCTGGTGATCATCTATTATTGTTAGTATTTTTTACAGATTCAGATAAAGATGGGAGCACTTTGTGTCTGTGACTGGCTGCTGGTTAAGTTTTAATCTTTACCAAGTTCTCTGTTATTTGTCATACCACCATTGGGTCATCCTGAGTTTAGAAGCTATTTTGGTCAGTTAACTGGCTTAAAGAAAAAATAATAATCTAAAAGTGATCAGGTACTCGACTGAAAATGAACTAAAAGCAGCCAAACTCCAAAGAGAAACTTTGAAAGACCTACAAAAAGCTTGAAGCGGTACAGATTAGGACCACTTTAATCTACACTAGTCAAATGCAAAACTATTGAAAATCAGTCAAAATAAGATGAGGGGAAAATAGTCTCCGTCTTCCATCTGCAAACCATCTCATTGCTCCCATATTAATACCAAAACAGCTGACGCTCATCAACAACCCCCTCTAATACTTAAATGACCAGATCACTATCCCAGACATTTAACTGAGGCATTACTTTTTAAAATTTATAACAGATCCTCCACCAGAACATGCTGGTGAAGGTTCTCAGTCATGCAGGTCATGGTAATCCAACCCCTTTTTGGATCCCACTGTAACATTTTTCATGTTGGGATTAAACTGAGAAAAAAGGGCAGTGGATTTATTTTTCAAACGTCATTTATAAAAACTGTTCTTCCATCGTCTGAACATACAGATGCTTACTTCACCAGTTCAGGATGCGTCTCTCCCAGTGTCCATGCTGGCCTCTAGGAGCAGCTCCTCCAGTTCTTGTCCACAACTTGAACTCACTGCATAAGTGAAACATAGCATGTTATTGTTCATTCACAGAACAGCTGTAGATCAGAGCAGAGACCACACACTCACCATGCTCCATCACACAGCTGCCTGGCTTTGGGTTGTCGCTGTCTAGAAGGTGAAGGGAGAACTCGGGTTTCAGACCGTTGGGCAGAGATGAACCGACCACCTCACCCTCCAGAGCGTCAGCAAAACACTCGTCTGCAGAGCTCTCATCAGCTGACTCCTCCTGTTGGACCGGTGAGTCTGGATCAGGATCAGCCTCAGGCTGAGTCTCCACTGACGAAAGAGGCTCGGTTTCTGGTTGTGGCTTTGGACTTGTTTCCTCTTTCTGGGTTGAACTGAGTTTTTCATTTTCTATCAAACTGACTGGTGCCTCCTGTTGTGAAGAAGCACACTCAGTTTGGTTTGGTGCAAGCGTATTTTCTGATGTTTGGTCAGCCTGTATCTGTTCTAGTTTAGCTGTTAGCGTCGATACACTGTTCAGTTCATCTTTACACTCTGAGGGAATCACTGGTCTATCATCTGGCTCCTCCTCTCCTTCCTCGTTTCCTTTTACAGAAGCAGGCTCGGGTCTTTCGGGGTTTTCCTTTACCCCCTCTGTTAGCTGCTGTGCTTCTTTCTGCACTGATGGGGAATCAGAAGGCAAAGCTGGTGTTTGTCTACTTTGATCTGCCACTGCTCCTGAATCTAAAGTTCTGAATTGACTCAACTCTACTTTGCGTGTCTCTGCAGCATTTACCTCAGTCTTTAATCGTGATACGGGACTCCCATCAGTTACCTTATCGTCTGTTGATGGAGCAGGTGAGCTCTTCTTTATATCCTCTGGTGTTAGTTGTGTTTGTGTAGGTGTTTGAGATGTGGGTGGGGGTGGTATCTGCTGAATCATGGGTGTGTTTAAGTCTACAGGCCTCTCTGTGACTGCTTTACTTTGACTGGGAACTACAGGAGCCTGTTTTTGAAGCTGTAGCAGCTGCTGCTGCTGTTCAGGGGGGCTTTCGACCCGAGTTACCATAAAAATTTTATGACCTCTTCCTGGACTTGAGACAGATATGCAGCGCCCAGGAGAAGGAGGGGTTCCAGGAGGAACCGTTGCTTCTGTGACTGTTATCCCAGACATTACACTCTGTCCTCCTGCAGGTGAGGCAGAGGGGGGTGAGGGTGTAGGTGAGGCACTGAGGGGGGGCTGAGAAACCACAGCAGGGGTGTGAGGGGCAGTCTGATTTGAAGAGGCTGAAGAGTTTGGAACGGAAGAAGTTACCACCTCTTCTTCATCCTCATCCTCAGTGTCGGAGTCCGACTGCAGATTTGTTGGAGAAACATTTGTCTCCGGGTTTTCTTTCACCTGGCTACTTGATTGTGATTCGTTTGCCGTCTCCTCCTCTTCTTCCTTTTCCCCCTCTTCCCTCCTTTCATCAGATGCCGCCTCTTCATCTTCTTCTTTTGTCCCATCCTCTGTGGCAATTTCAGCCATGGAGGTCGACAACCTCATCTTCTGCTCGGTTTCCTCTTTTTCCTTGGCAAGAATAAAATTTCTCTTGCAGCCATTCTGAATCTCAGTCAGCAGGGCGCGCTGTGTCTCAATGAAGCTTTTCACCTGAAATGCAAAGAAATGTGTCTCAGATGTTCAACATGAACAATTTTAATCAGGACTTTTAAGTTTTAGTCAGAAATATATTTTCTACAAAAAGCATTCTCTTTAAAGGTTAAAACTACAGAGACAGATCTTTAAATGTCTACTAACTCTGTGGTGGGTTGTGTATTATTTATTCTGGTAATTCCAACATCATAATCAAGGCGAAAGTAAAAATGTCGTGTGCTTGTTTTTAAGTTATAAATATTTTTTCAGATCAATGTATTTTCAAACTTACAGCTTCCTTCTTGGGCTCTCGGTCCAGGTCGAGACGCAGCAGAGAGTTGTTGACCTTTAAAGCGAGGGACAGCGCCATCAGGCCACCAGTTTTGATCTCGTTCTCTCGAAGGTCCAGACGCAGCAGCCTTGGACTCTCTGCAATGAATTCAGCCACAGCGACAGCTCCTGCAGCACAAAATAATAATAAAAAATAATGATTAGATTTTATATAGTGCTTTATTTCCAAGGAAACTCAAAGCTCTAAAATGAAGCAGATGCTCACACACAAACCAAATCACTCCTACCTTCACAGGACAGCTTGGTGGAAGCCAGGCCCAACCGGAGCAGAGAGCGGTTCGTGATCAGTCCTTCTTTCAGCTTGAGGATGCCTTCGTTACTGACCGAATTGTGGCCAAGGTTCAGAGTCTCCAGACTCTGGGTGCACGGCTGAGAGACACAAAATCACATAGTTTAAAATGCACCAAAGTCCTGTCAGCTGATGTTTGTCCAAGCGAACTAGAACAAGGCTTGGTAACATAAATAACTCAGTTTACTGGGAAACATCCAAAATGTGCAGCTTTGAAAATCTGTGCTAACATCAATTCTGGACAGTCTTACAGCATTTACTTTAATTTACAGCTCAGATTATTTTTTAACCAACAGCTCTTCTTTGTGAAAATGGTATTTACATGCAAAGTGTCTAATTCTAGTCAAGAAGTAAGTCATCATTTTTTCATGTTTGTAACTGTGAATCAACAATATCTTCTTTCAGAGATGCAGAGATTTGCATGAATTTAATGTCAACTAAAGGTAAAGTTCACATTTGAATGGCTGCTGGTGCTCCCCCCCCATTTTTGCTAATGTCTGACTGGGTGGAACCTATAATATGTATATATCACTGTTTACAATAATACAGGAATAACTGCTGCAGCTACTTCAACAAACACAGCTGAAGGAGATTCATTTGGCTTCAGCAGAATCAAACAGAAAATAAATGTTTGAATCGTTTAATGGTTCCAAAGACTGAAAACCCAGCATGTAAAATATCCACTGGATAATACCACTAATACCAACGTACCCAAACAAGACTCAATCAGCAAAGATTTATCTTTGTCCGACAAAGCTGAAGATATAAGCAGTCTAACTGCAAATACTGAGATAATAAACTGACTTCCAGCTACATCAGCTGAGAGGAAGAGATATTGAAAACAAAACAAAACCACAATAGCTGATTAGTAGAATAAACTGCTGTAAAATATTTTGTGGGAACATATGTGAGAAAATACTGACAGAAACAGCACAAAATGTCGGGTGTGTTATTGATAATCCTACATGAAAATATCCACTCAGATCAATTGTTGCAACTCATTAAAATCTCTTATTTATTCACCCGTTTCTCCCAGGTTTACACAAAGAAACTGGAGAAGTTTCTCTAAATGCAAATATGAGTCAGATGAGATATTCTTTTGAGGGATTGCTTTAATAGAAAACACCACCGATAAGTGTTGCTCACTTGCTTTATCGTCACATGGTGTGTGTGTGTGTGTGTGTGCAAAGTACCAGTGCAGCAGCGAGGTAGCCCATGCCGTTGTGTGTGAGCTGGTTGTTCCATAGCACTAAAGTGACGAGGCCTTTCCTCTGCTCTTTTAGTCCTTCACACAAATAAGCCAAACCTGAGACAAACACACACATTTATCTGAGTGCACACATGAACAAACATCGATTAAACAACTCCAGCACTGTAAAACATAAAAACAGAGCATCAAACTGAACTCTGTTACACACCAGAGTCTAGGATGTGGTTATTGCGCACATCAAGGATCTGAATGTTGTAGTTAAACTTGAGCAAGTTGCCGAGCTGAGCTGAGTCTTGAAGTCCGTTGAGCTTGTTGTCTGCCAGGTACAACTCCCTCAGGTTCATGTTCATCTTCAGGGCCGTAGCTGACCAACAAAAGAAAATGACATGTATGTTGATTCATATAAAAGGATGAAACGCCTGGCTGATGGTGGGAACTGGAAGACAAAAGGAGGCTCTCTTTGCTGGTCTTACCCAGTAACATGAGCGGTCTGCCGGACAGACCAGCATTCTCTAAGTGGAGGACTGCCAGGCTGCCACTGATCCTGAGCGCTCTCGCTACAAAGGGAGCCGAGTGGTCCAGTAGAGGAGTGTTACGGGCATCAAGGTACTGAAGAGAGCTCGTCTGAGGGAGAAACACCAGCAGAGTTAAACACAAGCAGATTTATGCACAGGTGCACAAATTACTTTGACTGTAAAAAGGATTTTAAGTGGTTAACATACAGTGACCTTTCTTTCACCTCTGCAAAACAGAAGTGTTGAGATTCTGATGTCAGGAATTTGATCAAAACTATAAGAAAAATAAAATAAAAACAGAAGATATTTCCTAGAAAACAAAGTGGGTATGACGATTTGCGTGCACACTGAAGCCTAAATAAAGACACTACAGTTCATTTCCAATCTGTTTAATCCAAGGCCTCATATCTCAGTCATTCAACGACACACACTTGCCAAAACATTAGCTGATTAAGATCTATTTGCTCTGTTGAAATGAGCTATGACTTTGTATTGGCAGGCCAACACAGTATTCCTGTGTGTGGTGTCTCCAGGCCATTCTTCAATAATCATCTGACGTTCATTGCTCGTAGACGGAGGGACTGCCTCTGTAATGCGGGTTTGCATATTTCTATACTCGATTTAACATTTTAAATTCTATTTGTGTGTTTACATCATTTTAAAATAAAGTGGTGAGATTTGTAGATACAGACATACTTTGGGTACAAACCTTTCCACCATCTCATCATTTTCTCTGCAGATTGTGACTGTTAACCTGAATGACCTCTCACCTTTCTCATCATGTGGGCGGCGGCCTGCCATCCTCGCGTGCCAATGTGTTTGTTGAAGGAGATGTTGAGGTGTGTGGCTGATTCGTAGTATTCTATCATGTCAAAGAGTGCAGACGCACCCTGAGAAGCACATGAAGACAGAACACAAAATATTAGAAGAAAAAAAAAAACATTTTAGATTAAAATCCAACACATTTCAAAGTAGGTCACAATGTCAAAACCTTTATGAAGTGGTAAAACAATTTGTAAGGAGTGGTTATGGTTGCCAGGGAAACGGCCCCTCGGGACAAGTGAGAAATTCAAAGTGTTTCCATGAGGGCCTCAGGTGTGAAAGGACATTCTGCTGGTCATGTGACTGTTTATTACAAACCCACTCTAAACTCTGCTGGATTAAAGTGAACATGTCAGTTTTCAACAAATAGAATTTTCCATCTCTAAGTAAATCTGCAAAACAATTTGAACTTAAAGGAAATTATTAATAATACATTATAAGCATTACTCATTACAAGAGAAACAGTTGCATTTAAAACCAATGGGAGTTAATATAATCACTGTTAATCTATTGTCAATGTAAATGTATTGGTGTGTTAGCAGCAGCTTGCTAACATTACAACAAGCTGCACTGAAGCTATAGATAAATAAATCTCACGTTTCCAAACATGTCCAAATAAACTCTCTAACCACTGAAGGAATGTAGGACATGTGGGGAAATAATCCACATTATTATTATTAAGGAGAAGTGTTCAATTATTAATATTTTTAAACTCAACATGAATACTGGTTTGTCTCAAAATTAACTTAAATTGACAAAAAAAAAATTGTTTTGCAAATACAAAATTTACGTGTTTCTATGAAAATCAGTGCTTCAAATGTCTTAAATTTCTCTCAACACTAACTTCAGTTTTCTTTAGACCTCAAGGCAAAATGATTTCTAAAATATTTCCATCATCAACTTATGTTAATTTTATTTATTTATTAACCTGTATTTTACCAGGAATAGTGCCATTAATATTCAGAATATATTTTTCAGGGGAGTCCTGGATTATAACCTATAAGGCACGTTGTGATCTGTGGGGGAAGTACCGGAGTACCCGGAGGAAACACACACACATGCATGGGGAGAACATGCAACTCCACGCAGAAAGGTCTCAGCCGGGATTCGAACCTGCGACCTTCTTGCTGCGAGGCAGCAGTGCTAACAACTGCGCCACCATGCAGCCCAAATATTTAAATAGTAAAAAGCAGCACACACTGGAATTAAACATACATATTTTATTTGAAAACTTATGAATGTTTTTGAATCATTTCAAGCCCAACAGGTAGTCAGTGAATCAACTGGTTTCTGATAAGTATGTCAACTCTCATTTGTTGCAAGTAAAAAATAACATTTAGAGTTTGACTGAATATATCTTTTAATGTAATTTTAAAATAAACATTGGTCTTTTTTTTAATAACAAGGGGTGCAAACTCCTTTTGACCCTTCAGAAATTATTTACGTGTGCATCCAGAGAGAAGATAATCTACTAAAAGTATTAAAGCTATTTACTGAGTAACGTCTGCTAACCTTTCCCCTTGTGTGTGTGTGTGTCCTGGGAGACATGACAGAGTATACACACGTGTGTTTATCTATTGGGAGGGTGTAGATGAGTCACATTTAGCCTAATAAAAGCCATCCTGTGATCACACATTCTACGCCTGCTTCTCCACATGCTCCTTAAAACTATTCATCTCCTTTTGTCCTCTCAAATCATTTCCAAAAAGATACCAATACTGAAGTTATGAGTCTCTGCCAAATGAAACCATCTACTCTAAAGCCCATTTCAAAAACGAACTCATCCCCTCACCAATTTAACGTGTGATTTATCCCTGTTCCTCCAATCTCAGCTTTACCAGCAGCACGTCCTTCTTAATTTCTTTCAGTCTCGTTTCGTCTGAGCTCAAGGCGGGACGCTCGTCTCCGTGACTCAGGCGCTGACTCATTCAGCAGCTACATGTTCATTTCCAGCAAAGTGATTCAAATCAGTAAAAAAAAAATCCAAATGCCATTTATTTGGAATTTTAAAATCTTGTATATCTTATGAAACACACTTATTTAAAGTCTCATGAAAAGTACTAGGATTTAATGTTCTCGTGTAAACAAACACAAAAGAACACATAGAAAAGTCACTTTTCTGTGCTTGAAAAACAAGTTTCTTTTTTAAAAAGGACCTTAATTTTTTAATGTATCAAATTCAGAGGGTTGTCCAGAACTGCATCAAAAAAAAAAAAAAAAACAACTTCAAGTAGAAGACAAATGTACCTCTCTGTCTTTATCTCCTCCTATCTTTAGTTTTAAATCATGCTCACTGTAACTCGTATCTAATAAATGTAAACAGCATTTTGCTTAGCAATCAATAAGCAATCTAGTCAGAGGATGCAAATACAGATTTTTCTTGTGGTTGATTCTAAACAATTAGATCTAAATAAACCAACATAGCAAAGGCAAAATTAGTATGATATTATTAGCCTATGTATGCAACGTTTCTCAACATCAGCCACAAACAGTCTCAAGAAACCACAACACAAATTCTACAGAAGTAAAATGTGGCAAAGGAATGATGACTTTAGAGGAACGGGTGAGTTATCTACCCTGATGACTGTTAAATTACTCAGGATTACAATCTGTGGATCACTGGATTATAGCCAAAATACAGATGAGAGAAATTAAAGCATTTGGGAACGAAATAGTTCTAGCAGTTTGCTGTATGTTGCTGTCAGGATGGATATATAGAAAAGTTCTCTTTAGGGGTTAGATTTATTTGTGTGTATGCAACCATCTCCAAAACACACAGAGCACATTATTAGGTCCTGTAAAACTTGCTGCAAAGGAATCTCAAAAAGCAAACTATGCAAGTACTACTGATGTCATATTGTCAGTAAAGCACATCACAGAAGCTTTGTTAATACCTAGGAACATTGCATAAACTTGTATAAGAAGAGTGTATTACGTCTCTTGAGAGAGCTCCAATATTTTGGGACCACCGTCTTGTTTTTGTAGGCCAGATGAAACACTTTTCACTGACTGCACATCAGAAGACACTTCCTGGTCTTGTGTATTATGTCTGCTTCATGTGAAAAACTAAAAAAAAAAAAAAAAAATTTGAAAGCAACTCAATGAAGAGTGGAATTTGTGAACCGACATGACGCATTTGGGATGGCTGACATCTCGTGGGGCTGAAATTACAGCCTTGCCAGAAACAGAAAGTATGAGGAAATGTGCTCCACAAAGCACCAATGACAACAATGGCTGTGGAGAGACCCGTTTTCACCTGGTCATAAAATGTGTCCTTGTAAGGATAACTCAGTAACTACCGAAACAAACTGTGAATGACACATTATTTGACCTTAAAACTAAAGTTATACAAAATATTCTCTCAGTTTTGAATTGAATTACTCCTGCTGAGACACAACAGGATTACATGCCAACACTGGCTGAGCCAAATATGTTCACAGAGAACAAAATGGGATAACTTTGGCTTCAATGTCTTGAAATGTATTTAAAAAAAACCATGTCTCCCTGAAGGCAGTCTGAAAATAAAGTGCAGTTCTCAAATCTACACGTGTCTGAAAAAGCTAATTAGAACTTGTTCAAGAAACGTGTGCAATGTAATTTGCTTGTCTGTGATATACAAATCAATAGATTTGGAGAGTGAATTATAGTGTTCAGTATTCAGTATCTTCATGTTTCACACAGCCCAAACATCTCTTACAGTGTTTACACAAGTGGACATCTGGGATAATCAGACAAACCATGACAAACACTCCACATCCTGCCAGAGTGGAAACCAGGAGAGGCTGAAAATAAAAAGACACTGACAGAATTTAAAAGATGAGAAAACAAGATGGGCTCATTTATTTAAATGATCTTACATCTTCATCCAGGTTTGTCTGCTCCAGGTCAATAAATTTAAACTGGACTCTCTTCAAAATCTCCTCGAGAGACTCGCATGCTTTGTAGTCCAGCTTCTCACCTGAAGACAGTCACAAATCCAGGGTTATTTGAATAAATTAGGCATAAAAAAACATCTCATTCTTTCTGGATCTTAAAATTAAAGTACTAACTGACTAATCAAACACACAGACTATCTGATCATAAACTACTGTATAAAAGATTTGAGTGTTTTCTGGTTGGGAGCATTCTGGTGTTTTCATAACTATTGGAGGACAGACATCTAATTTAAAGAGGCAATAGTTGCTGCCCAAAAAGCCTATAAGAGCTACAAGACAATTTCCAAACAATTCAAAGTCCATCTTTTTGCAACAAAAGTACACTCCAGACAGTTCCCGATTTTCTAAGAAGTGAACGTCTCAGCGAGTTCACCTTGAGGTCAGACCAAGAAAAGCTTGGGGAAATTGCAAAAAAAAATAAAGGCAAAGAGAAACAGAGCGAGTACCATCTTAAACTCTATAGGGTTTAGTTCATAACATCACCCATTGCCTCTAATGGCTAGCTCCGTTTTCTTACATTCATGTGAAGGGCTCAGACTTGTCCCGATTCTTTTAGTTACATGGACAAAGGACATAACATTAAAGCTATCTGGTCCTAAAACAGATAAGGGGAACACTTCAATTGAATTTTGCAAAGAAAATCACAAATTTATTTATTTTCTTCTTTTTTATAAAATGCTTAAAATAGTCTTTATGGCATGTCATTTCATGATGTTGCAATGTGGTATTTCTTTGATTTGGGGGTCAATTTTAATGAACGAGTAAAAAACAACAGATGCTTGATAATATAACAGCATTTTGAGACTCAAAGAAAAAACTTATTCAAGTTGTTTACACAACAGAAATTAGCAACAATAATGATGTTATCGACGTCTTGAAGGACTGCTGTAGTTGGAGAATATTGTATTCATTATCTCTTGTAACTTAAAAAAACAAACAAAGGAACATTCAAAATGTAGGAGTGAGAAAAAGATATTCACACCAGATTTTAAGGCATATTAGCAAAAACTATTCATAATAACGGTTACACACAGAGGTGGAGGTGTGATGATTTAGGCTTGTAATACAGCAACAGATTTTGGGAACTCTAACCCCACGAACGTCTCTAAAAATGTCCTAAAGTTTAATCTCAGGCTGAAGTTTGGCTAAATTCTACATGTAACATTTATACTAAGCAGACAAGCAAATTTCCATTAAAGAAGTAAAAAAGAAAAACGATCATGGTGTTTCAACTGATCAGATATAGAACTTCAACCCAACTGAAATATTATGGTAAGAAAATCTTTGCATAAACAAATTTTTTGTTAACCTCACTGAACTGAAGCAACACTGTAAAAAGTGGGTCAACATTTCTCCATATTGTTGTGAGAGATCAATAAGATCCTACAGCAGACAAATTCACTTTAAATGACTGCTGCTGGAGGTGGTTCTTCAGGTTATTATTGAAGGTTTTAAAGGGTTTTTCACACTTCGATTCTACCTTTTAGCCTGTTCTTTGTTAAGTAAATAATGGAAACCCATCTCATCTTATTTATCTGATTTACAGACATGTGAACAACTGTGTTTTTCTAAGTTCTTACATGTAAAACCTTAGTTTTGAAAGAGCTTGCTGGTTTTTATGGTGAGTGCACACACAGGTTAAATACAGAGCATTATGTGTGACACTGTGTGGCTATGTTGTGGTATTTTATGTGCTTACCTTTTAGTTCTAAGCATTCATTACGCTGCGTCAGGTCTTTCAGTTCCTACAAAAACAAAAGGAAGGAGTGTTACGGTGAGCTCACTGTGTGCATTCACCTGAAGCAGACTTTGATTTTCACGTGATGAAACGTTCATATCACAGAAAAGGCAATTCAATAACACGCATATCTTGTACAAACAAAGATAAGCTTTTGCTACAAACATTAGTTCTGTGCAACTTAAGTTTCTGATTGAGCTACATTGATAGCAACTTCAACAGGAACAGTATATTACATGATGGGCCATGTGTTTTTCTGCAGCCAGTTAAACAATACAGGTAGGAAAGACATGACCAATTGAGCCAGTATTGTGCTAAGGAGTTTATTCTTTTAATAAAACTCAAGCAAAAATGTTGGGGGTCATCTTTGTTGTTTTTTTTAAAATGATCTCCAAAGAAACAATAGTTAAATAACATTTTCTGTGTTGTTAGAGGTATATATTCCAGAAAATTTCAGTGTGGCATTTTGGGTTTGAGACGGTGGAAATATGTACTCAACTAACCACTAAAAACCATTTGCTTTTATGAATCTTGACTTGCATCCTGATTTCTCGAACCTGGATATGCATGGATGCTAATGTCCCTTCATTATCCGATGTAGTCCACAGCATCACAAGTGTGTTTCTGTGTAAAAGTAAATAATAATGACTGTTTTACTTATTGTAGATAGCTTTCTGAATAGAGAAACAGCTTTAGGACTAATGAGCTAACAGGTAGTCTGAGGGCAGTTAAGACCCAAGTGTTTTGTTGCATCTTTAAAGCAGCTCAAATTTTCTAAATTTCACAGCAGTTCATGTAAACTTTACTTTATAAACATTTACATCGCCTAAGAATTCACAACACAGTTATTTAAGCAGATAAGAAATTCCTTCTAAACTCGACTCCTGGATGCACTGCAAGAGCTACGTTTTACTGGTGTCGATTATATTTATGCTTGTAAATATTCATAGATGTCCAAGTAAATAACTGTGTCATTAAAAACTGACAGTTGTGAAAAAAGTTATAAATTATAGAGTTTTGAGCTCCTTTAAGAAAACAGCAATACACTTTAGTCCTGGCTAGATGTTAGCTCATCAATCTTGAAGGACAAAGGTGGTTTTTCTGTATAAAGGCAGCTAATTTATGAGTAAGATGGTAATTATTTATGACTTTTACACAGAAACAAACTTCAAAAAGGCTAGAAAATCCATTTCACCTCTTGTCCTGTTTGAAACATCCAACCATCCACAGAAACATGAAAACAGAGTGCGCTGCCCTCAAAACTATGTACCAGCAAATCCCTGTCTCTAGATGACTGCCCAGTCCATTCAGCATGAACTCTGCGACCCCTGCCGGACTGCCTCACCGTCATGGCCGACTGTTAAAAAGGTGGTTTAGTTCTGCTGAGAATTCATGGTCTCTTGCATGATGCAGCCACTCCCCAAAAACCATGACAAATGCCGCGTCTAAAAAGCTGACCTGCATGATACGAAACAGAACGCTATTTTAAACAAAAACTGTTCTTGATTACATTTTGTAAGATAATTTTAAAACTGGATGTTGAGCAACAAGAGGTCGCAGCCTGAGTAAACAGAAGCAGAAGCACATTTGATTTATGAGTAATTCAACACCTACACTGGATCTGGACACCTGTCAGTAAGAATGACTCTATTAGAGTAAATTCTTCTCTGGCAGTTCTGCCAGACACTGAAATAGTGCATGACGCATAATGGAGTACTGCACGAGTGGTGGAGTGAGTGTTAGGGTGTTGTGGGTGGATTAAAGGGAGCAACTGTTTCAGTTTCTGATCAGTTTTTCTTTTGTTTCCCAATATATGATGGCTGGAATATACACAATAGACGTGCTAAAAATCACTGAGTCATTTAGTTCAAAGAAGACTCTTCTGACAGCTGGTTTCTTAGAAGCTTAAAATGAAGGAGATTTAAGATGAATTTAAATATGGAGAATTATATATTGATGAGAAAACCTCAGCTTTGGTGCAACAGTAATAGCTGGTTCTTTTGTTTCATTCCAGAAAGATATTATGTACTTGTAGTGAACATTTTTAGCAGTTTAAAAAAGTTTTTGCATGGTTTAGTCATACACAGCAGTAGTTATTCCACTTGTTTGATTAAAAGCTGTATAAATGGATTAAATTCATATGACATTTCCAGTTTTTATCACTTTAATAAACAGTTAAGTGATCATGAAGGAATCACGCAGATGCCTGAAGATCACATGGATTTACAAAAGTAGTTGCAGTAGATTGTGCTAATAGTGTACAACCATATGCTATTTAAATAACATCAATCTTCACACAGCAAATGTCTACATGTAAGAAACTGTATAATGAGGAAAAATACTTGTTCCAACGGAAATTAAAGTTGCAAAAAATGTGACACAAAGCCACCAAATGTCCAAGTTTTAAGACTCTGGTGGGAGTTACTCTGGAATACACATTCAACATGCATCTGCTAAATAGTGATCTCTGAAAAAAAGCACATATATACGCACACGCACACACACACGCACACACACACACACACACACACACACACACACACACACACACACACACACACACACACACGTGGTAATAAGGTGCAGAACCTGTTTACTGGCAAGGTGCCACATGTGCAATCCAGTTGGACTTAATAAAGAAAGCATTTAGAGTGAAGGAGGAGAAAATAGTAAACGGCTGAACGCCTCTTGCCAACGTCTCTCCCTGGCCAGCCATGTAGCCTGTTTGTGTGGCTGCTAACTGCAAGGATGACTAAGCAGAAATGAACGACTGAAGACCAACAGGCTCTAAGCAGGAAAAAATGAATATGTAAATATCACATTCTAACCACTCCAGCAAAAAAGAAAACGCACAAAAATCCATTGGTATGAAAAAACATGTTAATTATAAATGTGTCAAGAAGGACAATGAGCAAAAAGACAAATCTGTCGTCTCAAGTATCGACTCCAAGATATAATTTGTAAATCACGTATGAGCCTTAGCCATGACTGAATAATTTATTGATGAATCTGATGACTCTCACACTGTATATATGCAAATATGTGAGTATCAGCTTGTATGTGTTAACATCCTGACATTAAACCAATTTAACTTCTGTCAGATTCCTTGGATGTGCTGTCAAAACACTCTCAAAGAGAAATGGGCTTTGTAGAAGAGATGCATCAGTAATTTAACCTGACTGCCAAGTCACGACACACATTGTAAAACCCTCATCGTGAGCTTCACATTCACCTGCCTGTGAATGATGGTAAAGAAATTAAATGAGCATGTAATAAAAGTGCATTAAACTGCAAAAATAAATAAACAAGCATATATGTGTATGCACTTACCTGGCCAGCTGAGAGTTTGGGATAACATCTCACCTACTTGTGAATATTCTCATTACACTAAACTGAATAAAAAAACTTTTAGTCTTTTAGTCAGGATACATTTATGTCAGTGAACTAGACTCAGCCCTATGGGACTAACTTACATTCATTTAAAAACCAAGCTGCTCAAATTGTGCTTTGTTTCAACTGTATTCTGGCATCTACAGTAGATATTTCACCCCAATGTCTGTGCTGTATATCAGGTTTTGAGCATTATAAAGACTGGGTTACAGTGGACAGTATTCTATTTCTTTGTGCAAAGAAGTTTGAAAAGGCCTTCCCCCCCGGCCACGTATTTGCATTTTGTTCAAGTTCTGATCTCCGTTACCAAAGCACACCTGACAAAGGAAACAACTCCCTCACAAGGAAACACTTGAACACTCCAACTTTAGTAATATAAATAAAACATGTGCGTCAATTCACAGACAAAGGGACGGGATTCACAGAAAGAAACAAACAAAGAGCCCCGAGGCTTCCCTGAATAGATCTAAGAAACTGCTTACACAGAAGGATTACATGACACATGACTGCGTGGGCTACTACCAAGAGACTGCCTGTTGAGACTAAAAACCTGCCTTCCACAAAAAAAAAAAGGCACAGATAAAAACGTTCACAGTAGTGGTCCACAAATACACGTTTTGAACAAACTAGTTTTGAAAAAATGAACAACGTTAACTGGAATTAGCAACCAAACTCCACTAGGACCTGTTAAAGACTGCAGACTGATAATGACACTTTTGCTTTGCAATTTTTGCTAGTATTAAGTAAATATTTAAACATTATACACTGTTTTTGATACTAAGTACTTTTTTCTATCAAACCAGTTACAGTAATAAACCAGAGCCAATTCTTTCTTCGTGGGATCAAAGAGACCACCAACCAACCAGAAAGAGTTCGTTTAGCATTTGGCCCGCTTCACTCAAGAGCAACCAATAAAAACACTGACCTTCAACATTAATAAGAAGTTGCAGTAGCACTGGAATTACTCATCGCCAGTCATCTTCCTGTTGTTTGTTTTAATATTGGCAGTGGCATAGTGAATGTGGGTCAGTGCACCACATAGAGCAGCGTTCACAATCACCGTCTGTAGATCTGTTTATAAACACTGCCATTGATTTTAATATCACCAGCTGATGTTTGTAAATCCTGCTTGAAATGGTGCAGAAAAATTCCATTAGCAACACTGTTTATAAATTCACATCAGAGCTCAGAAATGTCCGTTGGCCTTTTTAAACAGTGATTACATTTTAAAGCTAAAATTAGGCCGGTAATATTAAGACAGCTGTTTGTGGGGATGATGAACTGTAGATAAATGGCCTCCTTGTGTGGTTCCAGAAATTCAGAAAAGAGAGAGAGAGGGAGATTAAACCTAGTGGAAGAGACATAACTGAAAAGACAAGCATGCAATGACATGGTTCTAATGGGGCTAGCTAGATTTAGTAAAACAAACCAGATCTTTGTTTTTTTTTTTTTTTAAAAACAAGTTTAGAAAAAAAAACTGCTCCAGCACCAGCCCCAGTCTAGCACTGAAATCGCTTTAGTGGAAAAAAACCCTGTGTGTGTAAGTTGACCCTTACCTGTATTTGTTTGAGCACTTTGGGTATAGTCTTACAGTTGAGTTTCTGACAGGCCTGTTTGTAGGAAGAGAGAATTTCCTCCACTGTCACATTGTGAGCTGCAAAACAGAATAAAAACATTGAAAAGTTAGAACCACTTTTTCATTTCATTCATTCGTTTTTTAAACAGCACAAATGTATAGGTTTGAAAAACATTTTGAAATCATGAATATGCTGATGTTTTAATGTTTAAGTTTAGATGGAGTGTACTGTTAGAAAATTATCCTAAAATACATGCAAACAAGGCTGTGTGGTAATTGCTTGCTGGCAGACACTCTTATCATTAGGTTAACTTACACCTATTAATTTCAAGAGCTCACTTGTCTAATTACTGGTCACATCTATGAAGCTGTGACGGCAGTGAAAATAAGTAGTGCTGTGGTTCTGATATCCACTTCTAAAGATTCACATAAACCATCTGGAATAAATTTATAAAGGTTCTAAACTGAGCTGAACACACCCAGGTGTTGATCATCTTTATTTATTGGGGTATTTCTATAAGACTGTTATTAATTTAAAGAGTAAGATTGAGAAACAATGAGAATGCTGGCTTTGCTGTGACTTGGTTGTGCTTTGGCTCAAGGGAGCACTCCACTGACAGAAGATCAGAAAATGTAGCCCCTTAAGAAGTGGCCCTACTTAAGTCAGAAAAAAGGAGGTATTGTTCTTGGTCTTTGTGAGAGCTAGCTGCAGTTGCCATCCCAGACTGTTGCAATGGCTAACTCCAGTCAGATGACTGGGCAGCATTCAAAATCATTGTTCTGGCTGATAAAGCCTGCTGAAGGATGAAGTGAGGGACTAAAGCATCGACACAGAGATGAAAACCTTAACACGAATTCAGAAAAAGGACAGTAAATTTCATTAAAGTCTGATATGACAGCCCAATCTGTTTTCTACAGTATTTCTGTGGAAACACACAGGCTGCTCTGTCTTTCTGTAAATCTGACTTGTGCTGAAGTCAGCATTTTGATTTTGCCAAGGTGAGAACTTGTCCCCTTCACTGTTCAGTTGCATTTACTGTTGCAATCATTCATCTCCTGCAGTGCCCCTCATTAGATTAACTCACATTCTTCAGCTCATCACCCACCACTAGTGTTGAAACTTACTACTACTACTACTACTACCACACACACACACACACACACACTGCAGTATGTGAAACCGATACATGAATAAGATAAGAAGGCTGCATCTGCACACCCTTCCATGTTTTCAGATCCAGACAAAACGGTTTCCCACAATAGAAAACAGTCTGGACCCTGATTCTACAACAGGCCTTGGTCTACACTGACGAGGATCATTAAACTGGTACACTCAGAACAAAGAGGAAAAATATGACAAGAACATTTTCTCAGATTTGTAAAGCAATAGGTTAAAATCCTTTTTGTTAAATAAAATATTTTCATAAAGTGGTATGCTCACCATTATTCAGCAAGTTTACATTTAAATACATCTGAATGTTCAACAGTTTTGTTCTTAAAAATGTTGAAAACACACAAGATGCTTGTATAAAAATGAAAGGATGCCTAATTTAAAACAAAAAACATAGTTATAATTTTTAGAACATTTTTTGTTTGGCGTTTGCAGCCTGATAGGATGACCTCCTCCCTGTCCTCATCATCAACTGTGCCTTACCACAGAATATTTCATGAACAGATGTTACATGCAAAATGTTTTGTCCGCCTCACTTATCAACTTTTATGAGGCTGTGACTAGATTCACTGATGCAAAATCAAGAATGAGAACCCCTATATTGCTTCAAACTTGTAAATATACCGTTACAGACTCAGAAATTATTTCCTAGGTTTTACAGAACCAACCTTAGCATTGACTAATTTATTACTGCAGTTCAATTACATCCTAAATCCTAAATTAGGTTTTATTTTTAACGACTACTTCAGAATGATATGCTTTTATTTAGCTCAACAGATGCTTATTTGAGTGCTTCACTTTAGAAATATCTGGACAAAGCTCTATGGATTAACCCCAAGTGTGACTCCAATGTGTGCATAAAAGAGTAGTCTTTTAAATTTGTCAAGTACAATTTGTGCGTCCCAGTGAACAAAGTGTCCTTGGAAAAGTGTTATTGTGCAGAGTTGCTGTGAAGCAAGTGTGTGTGTAAACATTTCCTGAGGGAAGGTGGGGTTTGGGGTGGGGAATGTTCAGTGCTTACTACGGTGTATTTTCACACAGCCTATTAATTAGAGGAAGAGAAGGGATAGGAGAGGAAGATGGAAACAATATGAAAGAGTTACAAGTACCTGTTTGTTTTAATTAGAAATAATCAATCACTGCTGTATTAGGAAAAGCTGTGCAAGTATAATGGAGTTTAACCACTGAGACAAAAACTGATATATACCAATGTGAAATTAATTTTAACAAAGAAAGATGCAAAAGCTATGGCAGAGGTAGACGCTTTAAGCAAACATAGCCATTAAAAGCTGAGTTACAGCTGCTGCCTGCATTTCTGCTTGCACCGTCCTTGTTTTATTGCACTCTCCCCAAAGCTGCTGCAACACGCATGGAGGGAGTGGTGATGAGGAGGCAAACAGGAGGAGAGAAGAGGCCAAAACAGACTGCTTCAAACCACATCTGTTAAAATCAGGTTAAACTGAGCTAATGATATGCAGAATATGGTGGCTCCAAGGACGTGCACATCTAAAAAAAAAAAAAAAAAACCCAACTAAACTAAAAATCAACCATCATAGAGAATGTGTTTCATTTCTGGAAAAAAGCACAAGCATGACTGAAAGTACAAACATTACAGGAAACAGATGCCAAAATCTAACACATACAAGCAGGATACACTAACAGGGTAAACATGCAAAAAGATAAAGGCCACTGAAACTACACCATGTTGAAAATTATGGCCTTGGTTTAGATGATTTAGGCATGAACACTGCAGCCAGGGAAGTTCAAAGAGGTTAATATTTCTGTCTATTTTTGTAACAGGTTTTGATCAATTTCAAGTGAGGAAGCAGTGATATTGTATACAAATATGTGGGGATTCCTCAGTGGCTCTTAGGGGGCACGTAGCATGCAATGGAGTCATTAATCCTAATAGGTTTAAATGAAGGAAACTGGACTTCTTTGGTTCCTTAAAAAGGTTTTGCTTCTCGTCTGAGGGGCTTTGTTAATTCTCTTCACATGAGAAAAGTTAAGGAATCAAACAAATCCAGTTGTCTTCATTAACCCTTTAGGATTATCATGACCTGGATGAACGAGAACCTTCACCTGATATGGGAGTCACTAAACCAGCAGAGCCTTCACTGTCTCACATCCCTCTGCTTTCCTTTCCAACATATTTTCCTTCTACTCCATGTTTCCATTTATTTAAAAAATAGCTTCTTTTTAAATCTACTCCTAGATTCATCACCAGCTGGATGAAACGTTCACTTCAACAAATAAAATCTCAAGTTCCAGACATGACGAATTAAACAAAACATCTTCATATTTCTGCTGCAGAGGGGGCAGAACAGACGAGACATCTCTGCTCTGACTCATTAAATCTGCTCAACAACACAGCAGCACACTCCGATTCTCCTCATTGTTGCTGGCTACGATTCGCAGTGCTACAACAAAACCTAAATTTGTACTGTTGCCTGAGCTGAGGCTGTGAACAAAGAACAAACTGATAAAAGACCATGTGGGTAGCTGAATCAGGTCAATGGGGTAAATGAAGGTAGTCAGAATATGATGATGCACTATTGATCATCATCCTTCCTGTCCAAATATTTTGTACAATTTCATCAACAGCATGTTACAACATGTAAAAACATAACCGTGTCTGTTATACAGAAAAACATGACAATGAATGTCATTTATGAGTCCTGTGCTTACTTTGAGTCATGCTTTAGAATGAGTTGGTCAAAAAGAAACCAGAGCAATCAAATCTAGTCTCAGTTACTTAACTGATTTTAAAATCAGTTTAGAGTAATATGTAGGGGTGCACTGTGCAACGGATCAGAAAACTCACGGATCGGATCATTTTTCGGATCAGCAGGGAAAAAAAAGACAAAAAACTTTGCTCTCTTATTCTTTTCTAAAACACTGAGCAACATTTTTCTGCTCAATCCTCATCAAATACAAACTACATTTAACTCAAGATGTCAATCTGATGCTTCAATACAATTTTGAATCATATTAAAACAAATTATGGGGAGACAGACTCATGCACCTCTCAGGGGTCACAGACCTGTTTCTGTCAAACTAGTCGCTCCCTGCGTTCACAGCTGGGGGGGTGGGCGGAGGGGCGTAACGCATGAGGCGCTGCTCTGTGGCTCCTGCGTGAACTCCGGTTATAATATTAACGTTCATTAGCTCATATAAAAGCACAACATAACATGTTATCTTAGACATAAATAGATGAGTCAGGTGTCTCTATCAAAGAGATGAATATTCAAGCTGACAGAGAGAAAGACAGAGGAATCAGTGGCTCCGCGCTCAACAGAGACTGGATCAGATATTGATCAGAGATCCTTCGTTCTGGTGTAGGAAAACGGCTAAATCCAGCAGAGTGAACCTCTGTACGTGATGGCAAAACGAACGCCTTTCTCAGAGGGGAATTATCTACAGATTCAGAGCACGTGAGGACAGAATGTCGGGGATGATTTAGCGACGCACTAGCGCTGCATGAACCACGGAACATGTGCGTTCCGAACCGTAGAGGATGAACCGTACGGTTCACGGATTGATGATGATTCGTTGCACCCCTAGTAATATGGTTTACTGGAATTGTGAAAGGCAAAGGAAGCACAAAGAAAATAGTTTGAGGATTCTAATTGGCAGTGATGTTAAAATTTGCCTCCGTCTGGCACTAGAAGTGAATAAAAAAGGAATTTAAAGTCTAAGTGGTGCAGGAAAGGCAAATATTGTTGTAGCACCAACCTATGAGCCCAGTTTGGTAAAAATAATATTTTAAGCTAACTTTTTGTCACTCACAACCTGCATTATTATTGAAAGTAATCCAGTATGTATGAGAGAATCTTAAATTATGAATGTTTTGTGCCAACACAAATAAAGATTTGTCCAAAAAGAAGTCAAAAACCCTTACAACTAACTTGAAGAACATAGCTGCACAAGGTAGCAGCTTGTTTTAGTAGCTATGATTTGGTAAAAAAAAATATTTTTGTTTAGGGAAATGTTCTCCTTTTTTCATTGCTTTTTGAATGACTTTTTTCATTCTGGTTTGAATGCTGTGCTGCTTAGGAGGAATGATGTGTAACCATAGCAACAGACTTATTTACAAAAGGGAGCAGTTAATTGACAGATCAAAAGCTCAAAAAATACCCATACTAAAATCCAAAATTCCACAGGAGTTAAAGAGGAAGAGACATGGAAGTTGAGCAGGAGCAAAGCAGGGAGAGATAAAGAGGAAGTTTAAGTCATTGCTCCAATCAACAATAAATGGGAACGTGAGGTCTATTGCTCAGAAGATGGATGACATCCCAGAATGACGACCCAGCCAGAATATCAGGAATGCAGCATCACGCGTTTCACTGAGACATAACTGCAGGATCATATTCCCAACTCAGTCCGGCTTCCGAATGATACAAGCAGACAGAGATTTCAAGAGAACCAAGAAAAGCAAAGGAGGTGGAACAGATGGTACAGGACATGCTACTGTGAAATATCATCTCCGCTGCCCAGAAATTGAACTGCTGGTTTTCATCCATATTATCGTGGATCAACGTGGATCATAATCTTGCCTCTCTTTCTGTTAAAAGGGAACCTGTGACCAGAAAAACTGTGAGGAGGTGGTCACAGGAAGCTGAAGAAACTCTGTGAGGATGTGAGCCACATGAAGATGACATCAATGCCATGAGAGTGTGACTGAATATTTAAACTTCTGTGTGGACAACGTAAATGTATCCCCACCACAACACTGAGGTGTTACTGAAAGAGCTTCTAAACAAGAAAAAAGAGCATTCAGAGATGGAGACAGGGAAATACTGAGGAGTATAGAAAAGCAACTCAAAGTCTAGATTTGAAAGAACAAGGAGCGTACAGGAAAACATTGGAAATCAAGCTGCAGCAGAACAATGTCAGAGATGTGTGGTCAGGGATGAAGAATATTACTGGCTTTATAAAAATATAAGTTCAGTTCAGCATTCTTTTCTCCTGCCCACAAGCCAAATAAACCTTCTACCCTCCATTGACCCATAGTTTGCTTGTCACACCTTAGCCGTCTGAGTAGGACCTGGCTGCAGACATTAAGATGGCATGTTCTTTACCATTACCGGAAATACCTTGACCGGAAGTACCTTGCTACCTTTGATGGAAGTTGAGCTGTTTTTAAGCAGCAACACTGCTTTTGCTTCTTTAGCTTCCACCACACACAGTGGGATTTATAGAGGTATGGTTTGGATGACATTAAATTCTGTTGTTAACCTTATCAGTTCCTTAAATGTAAGTGACATTATATACATTAATATTTATACCAGAGAATAACAATGACATATTGAAAAGACACAGTGTTTTATAGCGTATGCATTCCAACAACTAATGCAGGGAGTACACGAGCTAACGCTAAAGCTAAAACAATAAGGCTATTGGCTATTTTAGCTCAATACTTTACCTTAACTATTGTTGTTTTTGTCTGGGCTCCCTGTTTGGAGAGAGACCGTGCCCTCAGTCGGGCTGCTTGTTTGTTAACACAGTGAAACTCATAACGTTATCTTTATATACTATAACTTAAACATAACGTAAAGAGCATGATTTCTGTAATTTTATAAACCTTTTACAGCGTGTAAATTAATCCCTGTGTGCATGGTTTTCAGGTGACAATCAAAGTCTTGGAGAAATGGGAGGGGATGAATTGCTATGCAGCTGAGAAAGCCATGCTGCAGAAAATTACTTTAACCACAAAATAAAATGTTTGTAAAATGGAGTGGTATTTTTTTTTTTTTTTTACTGTCTTTCACACTAAATAATACAGAAATACTACCCAGTTAAATAGTTCTCTGCTGTAACAGTTAAAATCTGTTGCAATGAGCTGCTATAACACACATATAGGAAACAAGTTTTTGATGCAGGTGAGGGAGCAGGAGTGCCGCTGATGTTTGTTTTCACTGTTGCTTCAGTGATTCCAGTACTTTATCAATTACTAGTACTATTTTATACACATCTGGAAAAGTCTGTTAGTTTAATGTTGCTTACATATACATTTTTACTGAATGCACAGCCTTTAAGTGTTGTAGTGAATATACAACCTAAATTTCCTGTCTGAGGTACAAATGAATTTACTATTCTGCTATAATCTAAGATTCAAATGTAGATACTTGTTAAATGCACTTAAATCTGTTCAAAATTAAGATAAAGTTCACCAGGTCTGCAATTTTAAATAACGTTTTGATGGAAAAAAACTACTTCTGGTCGAGGCATTTCCAGTTATGGTAAAGACAATGCCATTTTGATGTCTGCAGCCAGACCTTCTTGCTAAATTCAGACTATATCAGCTATAATCATCCTGCTGCTGCTGTAATCAACCATATCATGAGATGCTGGGCTACCCTCAACTCCCCCTCCTACCTGTCTGTCTCTAGAGGTCAGGTGAAGAGACAGCTAGAGAGACTAGCCAGAACAAGACTTCAAGTCCAAATGGTGTCAACCCCAGAGTCCTCAATGCCTGTGCAGACCAGGTATGTGGGATTCTGCAGCACCTCTTCAACCTTAGCCTGACCCAAGAAATTGTTCCAGTGTAGATGACATCTTGCCCTTTTCAAGTACCCAAGAAATCTAATCTATCTGTCCTTAACAACTACAGACCTGTTGCCCCAACGTCCTATCTGCTTCAAAAACCCCACAGTCATCTGAACAAATCAGGCAGCCCCTGTTAGGATCATGCTCTTTGATTTCTTCAATGCATTTAATAAATACATGATAAATCAGGCTGGACTTAAGAATCTCCAGAAGACACAGGTGGACTCCTCCACAATCACTTGGGTTAATGACTATTTGACAAACAAATCTCAGTTTGTGAGACTGAAAAGTTGTGTGTCTGGCCAGGCTGTCAGCAGCACAGGTGCACCACAGGGGACTGTACTCTCGCTGTTCCTTTTTACTAACTTTGCACACCTCAGACTTTCAGTACAAGTCTAGAGTCCTGTCATCTGCAGAAATCTTCAGATTAACAAGGGACTGTGTACAGAGAACTGGTGGACCACTTTGTGGAATGATGTGGAAAAATCCTCTGATCTTAAATGTGAGCAAAACAAAGATGAATGTTGATTTTAGGAGAAGCAGGAATATGTCCAATACTTTTTCATCATGGAATAAGAAATGGTGGAAGAATATACCGTATTGACCCGATTATAGGACGACCCTGATTATAAAACGACCCCCCCTTTCCAAGAACAATCTTCAGAAAAAACTAAACTCACTTTGTAAAGAAACTATTTTTGTTGAAAATTTGAGGAAGTAGTTTAAATAATATTAATGCATTCACAAAGATCTGTAATGCATATTCTAGCGTGTGGGGTTCTGTCAGGAAAGACACTTATTACCCTTTTCACCTGACTTTGCAACCACAGATACACACCCCAGACCGTATATGGATAACCGCTGTTGAAACAAACACAAAATGTTTTTTTTTTTTTTTAAATCTGATGCTCAACTTTCATAACTCTAGCAGTCCTCTTGCTCACCTTACCTATTTGGTGAATCACATTGTTGTGACTCTTTACCTCCTTTGCTAGTAGGATATGTCTATTGAAGCCCCAAAATAGAATATAAAACAATAGATTCGTCTACATTTATTAAACAGTTTCTCCATCTCACTGTTTTTGCCATCACGCAATCCTGATCATGTTTGTGTTCATTCATGTAGAGTGCACTACAGGTCAGCTATTTTCCACGATAAGCTGTTCTCCAGGGATTCTAAGAAGGAAATTAAATAAACAAGATCCTCAGTGGCTGCTGACATGCAACATATTATGGTCCTTGATTTTTGTATTTGATTGTGATTCATGTTTTTTAGCCCAATGTAGCAAAAGTAGCTATTCTTAGCCCTGCTGCACCTGTTTTTAAACAGTACACAACCAGCTGGGTTGGTATCCCAGGGCGAGGAAAAACTGCAGGCAACAGAGAAGGCATACTGCTCATAAATTTTACATCAATTACTCAACCTGAACAACAGGCAGAGCTGCAACAAGTACAAGCCCATATGTCTGGGGAAAAGAGCCTTACCAACAATGTGATCACCAAAACCTGTTACTTAACTTTCACACCTTAACTGTCTGAGTTGAGAAAGAAATGAAAGAACAATACAGAATCGGAGCAGGTACTTTAAACAACACACCTGTGCTTATAAGCAACCCGGTGAATTATTAGTAATAACATGTAGCCCTCAGTACTGCTGGATTCAGATGGCTGCAGCTTATCCCTGAGCATGCTGCACACCTATCCCAGTGGATAGGTGTGCAGCATGTGCAGGGGGCTTTTGTAAGCAGAACCCCCAAAATCATCTTTTATTCCCAACATACCTTTAATGTAAAGTACAATATTGTAACAGATTTTTCATGCTGAGAAAATCATCATCTGCTCCATTACACCCATATTCCATCACTTGATTAAAGGCAAATAAAAAGTCCATCCCACTTTTCTTTATGATTTTAAGAGGCCTTTAAGTTTTACCATTTAACATTGAATGTGGTATAAGTAACTTGGCCTCTTCATATTGACAAAAAAAGCCATAAATCTCCTGCCATGTAAGGACAACCCATCAAATGGTTTGTATCATTCTTAAGAGAGTTAGTCAAAACATGGAAGACATCTCCACTCTCTCTTGAAGCTGAACATCATAACAAAGCCTCCATCACCACCCACAAAATGTCAGAATGGACTGACCCACAGTGTGCCCACTAAACAAGCGTGGGCTGTAATACCGGTTTAAGTTTGTGCTATTTTTGCTGGGCCAAATGAGCAAACTACTAATACCATAACCTGCTTCAATTAGAAAATATAATGCTAGAATTTTTTATGCACTATTTTTTTTTTTGCCAAATATAAATAAAACTTTTGTTTCACAAATGCAACAAAAATATGTATTATCAGTTGTTTATTATTGTTTATAAATAGACTTTTTACACTACAGGTCTTGTATTTGTACTGCCTGAGCTCTCTTGGTGTCTACTACATTTTATCAAAGGTAAAAACCAGAGGCTTTATGTTAAATTATTCAACAGCTGTCCAAAAATTGAAGCTGTATAACTTTTTTCGTTGTTGTGGACATATTCTCTGCTCTGCTGTGCAAGGACTTAGTACAAAACAGGGAGCGGAAGCATTGGTGAATTTATGCAGGACATGGTTTCACATTTGTCTAACTTCTGAACAAACAACTGAAACATCAAAAGTGTTTTGAAAAGTAAAAAGAAAAAGAATGACACATTTCCCTCACTCCAAACTTCTGAAAAACACCTAAAGGAATGTAAAGACACCTACGATTACCTCATGAAGTTCTAGAAAAGTGCTTGATGTTGAAGCCAAACCTTAAGGGCCTGTATACACATGCAGTCTCATCTTTCAACATGCTTAAAAGATTTTCACATCTTACTTATGAGGAGAAGCAGCTGACAAATAAAGATACTGTATACGACAGACACAACTGTCAGCGTTGACACATTAATCTAATGCCAGTGTTTGGTTTACTTCTGTATCACAAGGAGTCATGTAAGAGATGATGTAAACTGCTCTTAATCCCAGAAAGTTGCTAAATATGTTTATCTGAATAAAGTTTGATCTAAATTCTTTACATGTTGAAGTCTGTTATTTTCTCTACCTTCAGCACTCACTTGTCTTGGTTTAACTGACATGATGAAACCAAGTAGAAACATGTTAAGCTTTCTCAGAAATGGTTGATACCATTTGAAGAAAGACAACAAAGACCCTGCAGAATAAACGGATTTCACTGGAGGTGCATTAACTCACAAAAAGACTTGTATTTCTTCAATCTGACTTGTGAAAGTGTGGTAAAAACTACTGCTGACTCAGCCAGGCTAGTGCAGATAAACCTGCTGACGTACAGATTGTACACACATGTGGAGCTGCAGGGATAGCCGAGGCCTCAGCAGAGAATATTTATATGAAAAAAAGACCACAAGTCACTTGTTTTGGCTAGTTAAATAGCATCCACTGCAACTGACTATTTAAAAGAATACTCATAAAAGGGTGAAATGAGTATGAATGCTCCACCTTTGTGGAAAAATCATAAAATGGATCATTTAAAAACAAGTGATAATTACAGTTGACAACTGAGAAACCAGTACTGACAGACGAGTCTACCATTTAAAAAATGTTGCACAAACAAGAAAGATCAGATGCACAGCATAATGTATACAAGACAACTACAGCCAGCAGACACAATACAAAAATGAACACAGTTTGTCTATAAGTGTTCTCTTATTTCTGCCATTGACCAAACAAAGTAATATTTTTTTCAGGTGACACCGTTTTCCTTTTTTTCCAGAATCATACAATATGCTTAGGGCAATTTTTCAGAGAAAATTGGAAACGTTGGCGTTGAAACAAAAGCTCTGCCAGCTTCTACTTAACATGCAAGTGCCAGTGTTGAAAATAGCCCTGCCCTCCTATTCTCCAGTCGCGTTCACTGCCATTTCACACTGCCGTGCTGTGCCGTGTGTTGTGGCAGCAGCGTCATTAACACACAGCAGCTGGCTGCCTGGTTTGTCAGAAGTGGGGCAAAAAAAAAGAGACAAGGCCGTGTGTTTGTACAAGCTTACAAAACAAGATGGTGATAATACTCAAAATACAAACAAGTGAAAATAGTCTGTGTTCTAGGAGGATGCCATTGCTTTCTTCCGTGGTACAAAAAGAAGAACCAAGCTTTCTCTAACAAAATAATCTTTATTCATGACAAAGCACCATCTCATGCTGCAAGGAATACCTCTGCATCACTGGCTGTTATGAGCATAAATGGAGAAAAACTCATGGTTCCCCTATCCTCCACTGACCTCAACCCTGTTGAGAAACTTTGGAGCCTCAAGCACAAGATCAATGACGGTGGGAGGTTCAAACAGAAGCTCTGGGAGGCATGTCTGACATCCTACAAAGAAATCCAAGCAGAAACTCTCCAAAAACAAACAAGTTCAATGGATGCAAGAATAATAATGCTGCTGCTATCAAATAAATGGTCCTATATTAAAATGTAACAAGTCCTGGTCAGATGTTTTTGATCGAAAAAGCGTTTGATTTCATTAAATATGTTG
This sequence comes from Callopanchax toddi, assembly GCA_006937965.1. NCBI lineage: Eukaryota > Metazoa > Chordata > Actinopteri > Cyprinodontiformes > Nothobranchiidae > Callopanchax > Callopanchax toddi. Next base: position 596,320 of record SSNR01000070.1, on the reverse strand, counting down.
TCATTAGGAGGTTTGTTCAATAACATTTGAATTATACTCTAGTGGTTGATGAAAGGTATGTAAACCATCATTTGATTCAAATATTGAAAATCTGAGAAAAATATATTTTACATAAAATTTGGAACATGCATGGTGTACAAGTCATATCATAATAAACAAACAATGAGGTGTAGTCCAACTAACTGCTTGCAGATTGATGAATAACATTGAAGACTGGTGGGAAAAAGTGACAAAACACCCGCAAACCAACCCTCAGGCTTTTAACAAGCCCCAGATATTACGTACAATCACACACTAGTTCCCAAATTACAGGTTGGTGCTCCACATAAATCATAGTGTCTTCGTTTTTTTGCACATTAATGCAGACACAGCAGGTACAGGTGGGTATTAGATATTAACACATCATGTTCTTGTGGATTTTCAGGATTTAGCAAGACTGTAAATTAGGGATGCAATGAAATGAAAACGCTTGGCCAAAACCGAAAACTGAAAATGAGGAAACCAAGGCCGAAAACCGAAACACCGAAATAAATGATTATTATTAGAACAGATGTTTCGGCTGAAAACCGAAAATACACTTTTGGGTCATTTTCAGCCGAAAAATTTCGGTGCATCACCAACTGTAAATGTTTATTTAGATCAACCCCTTAAAAAGAAACTAGTCCCACGTTTAACAGCTAACAAAGCGAAAACATGAGCGGAGCCTGACATTACTTTTTTAAATGATGAGTTGTTTGAGGACTGTGTGGTTTACTTCAAAACTTTTTGCGAGTGAGAACAGCTGGAGTGAAAGAGAGGAGCAAGGAATTCCTGTTCGACAAGAAAAGAAAGCTCAACACAGGTATTTCAAAACAGTTCTAGCACCCACAATGAATCACTGGCCTTGTTTGCAATATTGCCAGTAATGCATAACTTAGTAATGAGTTACTTTAACCACTGCACTGTCCTTAACTTTGGGTCTATGGTGTCTTCTAGTCTTTTGGGGTCAATTTCACCCCCTAAGACAGTACAAGGGTTATTATGACACTTTGTTCAGTAACAAAAAAATCTAACACATGCTATTTCCAAAACCATAATCAGATTAAAGTTATACAAATCACTGCAAGTCACAATTTTTGTCATTATGTCTCAGTCAGTAAAAGATATATTTGCTTTCTTCTTGTGTCTCGATGAGTGGCGTATGAGGAGTCATGTTTTCAGCATGTAACACTGTATTTGCCTGAATATCAGATAGTATTTTTTCTTGTAAACTCATCTGAAAAATAGTTTATCTTATATTTGAGGTCCAGACTTTAACGTGTCAATAACAAGTGTGGCAACTGTCAGACAGCCGACACTCACTAGCAGCCTGAATTTAGCTGAAGCAGCATGATGGTGAATGAACGTTCTGAACAGAGCAGCTCAAAATTTGGGCAAATGAACCAGCAACGAAGGAGAAATTATGATGCAAACTTCGCTCATTGTGTCAAACGCAGTGGAGTCAGCTAGCAGGTCTCCAAGGAGCCAAGAACTTCGACATGTCAGAATTTAATATATTAAATTATATTGTCCTTCTCTCCATCCCTAATATAATAGGGATGGAGAGAAGGAGCAGCAAAAACAGAAAGCTTCTAAAATGCTAAGTCACCCTAAAGCTACCCATGGTCCTAAAATCGGCCGCTTCAAAGAATCGGACAGGTGAGTCTGTGAGAACATAGGGCTGCTAATGATGTTAAGTCACAATACAGATTATTTTTATGGTATACCATAAAGTGTTTAATTTGAAATGCGTTGAACATTTTACCATTTAAATTAAAAAATGCTATATGAATTCTTTTCAAATAAAACAAAATTCTTTATAAAAGATGAGATCCAAAAAGTATATTTAGAAAAAGGGAGTCATCTTAAATTCAGGTAAAAACAATTACATACCAAACAGCCAGCAACACAAACATAAACAACAAAGGAGGGTGGAGAGAGATGCGTGTTTTCTAGCTGGAAATACGGCCACTATTTTCAGTTCGAGTCAGCTGAAGATGACAATATTAAAGTGATAATATGCAACTTTTTCATATTTTTAAATCTTTTCCTTGAGCCAGTCTAATATGACTCTTTACAGAGTTAATGAAAAGTCACTTAGCCCCATCTGGTGATTACAGCCGGAATACCACGATTGCAAGATCTCCGTCGCCGTCACGGTACCCAGGAAGTCACGTGTCTCACGAGGGTTAGGCTAACCCAATGTGGCTAGCTGTTATGCTAGTGCTGGAGTGTTTTTAGCTCATGATTCCTGATATTTTTCAATCTCTCCCTGCTTGAACACAGCTGATTTCATTGAAGGAGTAAATAACCGCTCATGTAGAAAGCTATGAAGGCTGAGGAGACATTTCAACACTTAGATTTAGCAGTTTAGAAGCAAGAACTATGGGCTACTTTATTTAATGCAGTGATTTAAAACGGACACCAGAGGGCGCCCAAAACAAGCAAAACTGCATATTATCACTTTAAGGTTTGCTGTAATGTTCATAAAATGTTCTAATGTTCATAAAACACGTTAAGAATTTAATAGTCACATTTACAAACAATTTGGATTATAATGTTAAGGTGTTGCCGTTACAGTGTTAACGGATACATTTTTCAAGTAAAAAAACCCCCACAGAATATTTGATATTTTATTTTAAAAAATGTATTTGTTAGGTAAATTCAAGAAAGACCGTCTTACTTTTATTTTATTTTTTCAGGAAATAGTTTTAAGTTTAACTTAAAATGTCAAGTGATAAATGGAGTTGATATTGCTAACTTCATCAAAGCACAGATGTTTATAATACACTAGAACATGAAATTCAGGAAAAACATCTGTTTGCCGATTATCAGCCTGTTGACAGAGCAAACTAATGATTGTGCATTTACACTGCTCTAGATTATCCAGCTGCACTCGTAAAGTCACACTACAAAACTCCTGACACAAACAAAATTGTGTTTAGGTACAAGAAAGTGGTTTTCATCTTTTAATTGCTTTGTAATTAAATGCCGCTACAGTGAATGAAAGTTGAAAGTCAGCAGATCTAAATCTGTGTCAGTGGTTTATAATTTCCAGGTCTTTCTACCCCAGTGATTGTGTGAGCGCTCCATTCTTGTTATAATTTAATGAAAAATCAGAGGTATGGGTGCCAGACACAGGTATTATCAGCTGAGTCATGTAAAACATTGTCTATGCAAAGCAAAATATAAAAGAGATTTTTTTTTTTTAAAGGTTTAACTTATGGTCCAATAATCAAACATGTTAATGGATGATTTCACTAAACTGTTGATCTCGTTGGACCATAAAATGCAGCACTTGTCTTTGGCTGGTGCATCAATCGACTTAGATTTTCAGAGCTTTTGTCTAGAATTTTACTGATTGATTTACTTTCAAGTTTGTAATTTGGTTCACTTAAAAATTAAAAAAAAAAAATTCATAAGGAGTCTCTAAAAATAATATCATAGTTGAATAACACAGACTAGATAGTTTAATAGATTTTAGAATACGTACTGTAATATTGTGAAAGTTTTATTGCAATGCAAATAGAAGTCAAAGTGATTTTTATACACAATTATAAATTAACGCAAGAATTTGATCCTGTGCACTGAAAAGTGTTTGCTGTGATTACTGTGCCTGATGAAGCAAATACCTTTACATATCTGTCAAGTATGATCGGGCTATAACAACGTTAGCTGGCGCTGATAAAAAGAAAAATTGAGCTGCACTAACACTGACCTTGCCTGTTGGAAATATAAAGCAGCATGGGAGGAGAAGTGGAAGGTATGAAGCACACAGAGAAGCCAAGGAATCTCAGGATATGATGCAGTATTTACTTTGGTCTGGAGAAAAACAAGCATCCCTCAAGTCCTGACTGAGGGAGGTAAAGAAACTCCCCAAATTATTATGCAACCCTGGAGTAAAAAGGAAAATTACACACTTTACTTGCCTTATGATGAGAGTATGAGAAGAAAGTGAGGCTCAAGTACAATTTTCACCAGTAGATGTACTGCCGTCAGTGTTTTCCTTTATTCTAGCCTCACATGTTGCATGACTCTTGATATCATAAAAGCAGATAACAATTCTAAAAGATGAGACATTTGAAAACATGACACCTCAGCTACCTACTACTGCTCCCCTGAGACAATTTCCTCCCAAACCAAGTACTTCCTTTAAACGGCAACCTACTTTAGACTCTTTCCTTTCAGAAGCTCATTTTGTGGTACATATTAGGTCAAGCATCTGCTACTCTGCAAACATTTCACACCAACCTGACATAATTCTTTGCCCCAAACTTACAAATTTCACTGTTAACAAAGCTCCAGGCTTTATGGGATCATTTCACAATTATATTTCTGACAAATGAAACGAGACGGCAGAACTGACAGTAGACCTGCAGACGAAAGGTTGGGATATACTGTGGATTTAATGAGTCCTGACAAGTTTTCAGACAGAAGACAACCCCGTGAAATGTCCAAATTGCTGTTAAAATGTTATTAAATTTATCAATGAAACACTTATAGTTTTAGATCACCTTAACTTTAACTTGAGGGTATTTACATATAAAACAGAGAATTGTGACATACTTGGAAATGAATAGAAACATTTTATTCTGGTTTTTAGAAGGTTGCTGAACAGCTGATCAAAAACAAATAGGGAAATTAGGACATCCTTCAGCAGTGAAAGAACAAAACCAGACCAAAGAGATCGTGGAGATAGCAAGCTGTCAAATTAATAGTTTGGAATTTAAAAGCTCTTATTTTTCATGTGCTGCTAGTTAGCCAGATATGCCAAAATAAAACTTTAAGAAGAACAAGACTAATCCTGAAACAAATGGGCAGCCCAGGAGATTCTGATGGTAAAGAAATCAAATATTCAACATGGTCTCTGAGTCAATCACCTTATATCAACTTGATGAAAATGTCTTATACCTGCTAGAAAAAAATGGCAGAAAAATACCTGCTCATTTTAAACTGGATGGGCCCTTCTTCGTCATTACAGATGGCAAATAATTTATGTTAGTAGATTTAGGAAAAAATTAGCTGCTTTAGGATCACTTACAACAATCTCAGTTTTACTTAGGGATACTGACTAAAGTAGAAGGAAATGATCGATAATCAAAGTCAAGACATGAAATGATTATTGGATTAAATGATAAAACAATGACCCTTGTGGCTGGGGAGAGGACCGTCTGGAGCTCCCTAATTGGGATGCTGCCCCCGCGACCCGGACCCGGATAAGCGGAAGAAGACAAGGCGAGACGATAAAACAATGATAATTATGCTGGTATGTTTTAAAAAAACAACAAAGATAATGGAGCTTACTTTAAGATAATGACTTCAAAGTAATTGCAAAATTGATCATTCATCTGTCCAGTATTTTCTATATGCCTGATTGTATTATATGTTTTTCATAAAATGTTAAAATAAAACTTATTTCTCAAATTCTGTGACTTTTCTAAATATATTGCTCTCCACATACCAGGCTAAAACCTGAAAATATCTAATGTACTTCTTATGTAACAACAACTACAGTAGTTTGACTTAAAAATGCTACAATAATTAAAACGTTTTCTTTGAACAAAACAAGAAAACAAATCCAGTATTTGATCTTCTTTTAGTCTCCAATCACAGCCTGAATATTCTACCCCATGTGATAAAATTCATAGCCTGTCTATCTCCATATCCAAAGCCCAATCTTATGAGAACTTTGGAACTTAAATAAGCAACATGATAAACGCGTTTGATAAAAAGTCTAAAAATACAGTGCAGTCATTTAGATGGTTAACCGTTTGTCATGTGTTTCACAAGGCTCAGAAAACTTGGCTGACTGGTTTGGACTTTGCTCCCACAGTCTAGCTAAAGATATTTTGTGTCCAGTTTAGAACCAAACTCTGGCTGCCTGATATTTACAGGCTCTGAAAATGGGTAAGAAACCCCCTCATTAGAAAACTACTAAAACTTTTAAAAACTAGATCAAATTTACAGTGACATGCAACTATCTGGATTTCTGTAATTCTCAGTGTTTATGCATAAAACCCTTTACAACATCTGGACAAATGAGCTTTATCCTGACCATGCTTACATTTTGGTTTTATACACTGCATTAGGGGCAAAAAAAACCTTGATAGCTTACCCTTAAGCCATTCGGGTCACAAACATTCAGATTGTAAGGTTGGCTGTATAATTAACACCATATGTCATCTTCTCAAACTGCAGTCAACTGTGCTGTCACATCACTGTGAGCAAATAACTGTTTTACATTAGGCCTGTATATGTGTTTATTAAATGGTGTCCATTGTCTACACCTGAAGAATAAACATGTGTCACACAAGACTTTCCAGTTCTATCACCATGAGAGGCCATTGTATTTACTTAGAAAAAATGCTATCTATCAGAGGAAAGAGACTCCAAATACTTAATAACAAAACCTGGTAACAGCTGATCCACTGATATTAAATCCATTGTAGAAGAGATGAGAGATAAAATGTTTAAAAAGGACTAAAGAGAAATGGAACATTTCTACAATTTCTATAAAATGTAATTTTCCATTGCATCACTTACTGTACATTAAAACAACATGCAACATTAAATTCCACTATGAGTCAAAATGCCACATCCCTCATGAACTTTCCGAGACACGCTTTTGTTTAACAAACAGGAACTTGCTGTAAAAAATGGCACACCTCAAGGAGTGGTGGGAGTCCATCTCTACACTGCATATAACCCCAACTTGGGCCAATGCTTAAATATTCAGTCAGGCTGTTTTAAATCTGTAGAAATAAAAGATTGTATTTATCCAACTATTAAATCTGTTTAACAAGGGGGTTGGGTACAAGAGCTGCCTGAGGACTACATACACGTGACCATGCAGGAGGTTACAAGCTTTGAAGGATGACAAGAAAGATTCTTCCTAAAGACCCACTGGTTCACAGACCTCCTGTGTATCAACGATAACACCAATCATTATTTTTTGGATAAGAAGAGATTTGCCACATATGACAAAACAAGCTTTAAACGTAAGCAGAATAGTAGATAACTTTCCAGATAAGAACTGTGCAAAAATGCTGTTAAAATCAATTCTGGTAAACCTTAAGGACCTGACATGTTCAAACAAGCAAATCAGAAGTAGAATTACCGTAATATTCAAGTAATTTACACATGTAGACAAGCAAAAACAGACAAGTATTACCATGTCTCCAGGGATCCTTTGGCTCCACTGCTCCAGACACAATATCATCATCTGAGGCAAATGTCACTCTTTTGCTGCTTGGTTTTTGTTTATCGTCTCCCTCCTCCACCAAAGGATACAGTCCGGCTTGGTTAGTGGCTGAAGCTTCAGTGCTGCATGTCTGGTCTGTGTCCTCCTGGCTCCCTGTAGTTCTACCAGCTGGGGTATCCTGAGGAGTGGACTCAGAGCCCAAAGTGTTATCTGAGATCGAATTAACATTTGCCGATTCAGCCTCCAACACCCCACTCTCGTCCAGACTCAGATCCACACCAATGTCCATGTCCCCACCATCATCCCCTACTTCCACAACACCTCTTGCGGAATCATTGTCCATATCCTCCTTCATTGTCTCCTCCCTAATAACAGTCTTGTGCTGCTCATCATTAGACAAGATCAAGTCAGTGGGATTATCAACAGCAGGAGTGTCCAGAGTACAGCTCTTTTTGTTACCATTGACTTCATCTATTTCCAGTGTGTCTTGTGGCTGCTGGTTATCCTCTTCGGCAGCCTGAAGATTGTCAGTGAGCTGAGGCATCAGGTAGGTTTCAGAGCCCTCTGTGGGAACAATGTTTTGTGTTTCTGTGCTACCGTCTGTCATCATGTCAGAAATCCGAGGAGTGACCCCTTCTGTGACAATGGTAGCGTCATTGCTTTTTGTTTTGACATTACACAAATCTATACACTGTTCTTCAATATTCATGTTTACATTTCTAGTGACACTAAGTTTTTAACGGTGCCACACTGAATGGATAGAAGGTTAAACAGTGACTAATCACCAACTGACATAGATAAGACTGTCTGTGCTTGTAGCCTTAGAAAACGTATGCAGATGAGTTTCTTTATTGGTCCTTTACTGGAAAAATCACTTTTATGTGTTTTAGGAGTTTTTTTTTTTTTTGTCCTTCAGGTTATTTTGAATAACTGATTTCAAAAACCAAACGCCACAGAGGACTTTGGTGCATTCTTATGAATAAACTAACTAAAGTGCAATTTCATACAAAAACATTATTACAAGAAATGTGTTATACCTGTGCAAAACAGATACTGTTTCAGTATTAAACATAAAGCAAACTAAATGCTGGACTATCTAAAGTACAAAGCGACAAAAGAAGGCTGCCCAGTCGTCAACACATTAATAAATAGGACCAGGCTAATATACCGAAACGAACAAGTCACTCAAGGTGCCTCCATTACGGCAGCAAAGTAAGCTTACAATCCGACACCAAACCAAGTCAACGTGAATTAAATTGAGCTAACATTTGTTAGCCCGGACGTCCAGGCCCGACTGTGGTCGCATTTCTGCTTCTTTACGAGAGCCCATCCGTTTCTTCAAGTTCATTCTTTCGTGAAAAAAACAATATATTCCCACCGTAGCTCTGGTAGGTCTCACCCTCTCTGTCGTGCTGAAACTCTCCTCACATCACAGCCCTCGACCAGCGGCAGCGACGAAAAAAACAGGCGTCACACTCCCAAGCAAATGAGCATGTTTCAGGAGCTAACCTCAGCGCTACTGAGCCGTGCCGGGGCTAACTGTGCTAATCACTAGAAAACTTTAGTTACTGGATTCCCACCACCCCGGTCTTAAGAATATCTCAGCCTCCCGGAGAAGTCAGCTGAGCCTGTTTTTGTTCGGCGATACCTCTCTCTAGTCTCTTGAAGTCCAACAACTGTTTGTTGTTCATGCGTCTTACGTCAGCACGTTGTTATCCACGCCAGGGGACGTTCAGCACACGCAGGGATGCTGAAAAGCTGCAAAAACATCACTGTGCACAGATGGAAAGATTAACAGTTTTGGGAGTCACTGTTTAGAACACACAATTTATTAGTTTTTTCTCTAAAAGGTGTGTATTCTCTTAAGGTTGGGGTAAATTGTCATTTGGAGTGGACATCAATATAAAACAATTTTCTAGGTATAGTTGATTCAATCTCTTTAAATTCTAATGTAAAATGAAGAAGACATCCTGTTTTCAGTGAAGTCACATCTCTAGGAGATACCTGGACAAAATGTGAAATGAACAGTTTTCACTATTGAGGTTTTCTTTTTTTTTTAATAAAAAAATATAAATTACATTAAAAAAAGGAGAAATGTGAAGACATGCCTTCTTATCCTGTTCATCCATGCAATGATCTCCATGTGGATGCTTGCTCTCGTATTTGATAACTGCCAGAAAATGTTAAGCTAATGTATTTTCTCCATTAGTTCAGTTTTTACCTCATGTTTCGAGAATGTTTTACTGGACTACACTGACCATAAATACCTAGAGCCTGAAAGATGTAGCAGCTTTCTGAATAATTCAGAGTACACAGAGTGTAGTTCTGAGCTTTGGAGACAACCAGAAAGTTACCTCAGAAAAAATAAAAAGTTTTCAATAAAACTAAATTGTTACATTTCAAAAAATAGATTTAATAAAATCCACATGTCTACAAAAAGGAAAAAATGTGTAACATTCTTAAAATTACCATATTTAAATGTTCTAACACATTCAATTTCAGCTCTCAAGATATTACAATCTTTAAATCAGTATTAAATTACCCAGAAAAAGTATGAAAAAGGCATATCTGGAGGGGTTGGAGGATAGCTATTGGCTTACTTTAGCACTTTTCCACATTTAGCATTTAAACACTATTAGAATTTAATACTTACCAAAGAATCTGGTATTCTGTATGTAATGTATTAGGCAAAGGATTCCTTTGATAAAAGCATTTAGTTCAATAGCTCTAAAAACACCAAATAGGAATTCCCTAATAAAATGTAAATTTTATGAGCTCAATACAACAAACCACCATATCCTATTTGGAGCTAGAATAACTTGATCATTTACTCTGTGATTTTGACATTTTACATTCATGAGAGCTGCACATGGTGTAGGAACAAGCCATTCAATTTAATCAAGCTTCTTGCTACAGGAACGACCTTAAAACTAATTAAATCTGTGTCCCTTCAACAGTACATTTGACATGCATTTTTAATGAGAATTTGAAGTTCTTTGTAGAATGATCTGTAATTTGAGGAAAATATTTTGCCCAAGTAAAAAAAATAAGATTGTCAATTTTCTACTCTTTATTGAAAAATATTTAGTCCATTATCAGCAACAAGTACAAAATGTGGGTCATTCTTTGGTAATGCCATCTTATTCGATTTGATGAAGGCTGTGGGCCTGTGGTCTTAATGTTACATAATCAAAAGACGTATCCCAAACATTTTTATTGTACCAACCATATTCATTTTTTAAAAAGACAAATGCAGAATTTTGGATGCATCTGCTTAAACCATTTAAATTTCAACACTTAAAAAATTACTTTAGACTTAAAACTCTTGAGACTGAACATCTTTAGCTGAGCGGCCCCCTTTTGACGGTTCCGTCTTCTTTGGGAGCAGCATAGCCTGGATGTTTGGGATCACACCACCCTCTGAGATCGTGACATCTGCCAGCAGTTTGGTGAACTCCTCATCATGCTTCACAGCCAGCAGGATGTGGCGTGGAGCGATGCGTTGCTTCTTGTTGTCACTGCTGGCATTTCCTGCCAGTTCCAGGAGCTCAGCACAGAGGTACTCCAGGACAGCTGCCAGGTAAACTGCAGCCCCAGGCCCAACTCTTTCTGAATAGTGACCTTTTCTGAGCAGCCTGTGGATGCGGCCTACCGGGAAAGTGATCCCTGCCCTGATGGTGTGAGACACCACAGACTTTGGTTTAAGTGCTGCTTTCTTTCCTCGACCAGACATTATTGGGCTGAATTAAAGAAAACCACACAAACAGAAAAAAAGTTACATTAATTTGAAACAAATTCCCCAATAACACAGAAAAAAATGTAAGTTTAGTTTCAATAACAGAAGCAGAACAGATACATTAAAAAATTATCAAAAATAAATAATTTTAAAGCACAACCACTCACCAGTGCTATCACAATGACAAGAAATACTATCAAATGGGAGACAGAAACATGCTTTTATATGTGATTAGTTAATTACTCACACCTGGTTCACTTCTGCACCTGTAATAGAAAGGTTTAAAAACCAAAATCACTTTAATTTGAAACTTGTTTTCCTGGATTTATATTAAAAACTCCTTGTTTAAAGTTTTAACAGTATGACAGTGAAATTCACCAAAGGAGGTTCTGTATGTAACAGACAACAAAAGACTGTTTAGGTACTTGATAATATTAGTTTTAAATATAATTTATGTGTTTGTTTTTAAATTTAATTATTCTGACTTTGAGAAGAAACATTTAATGCACTTTTACATCAGCAGTAAGATAAGAAACTTAACTGTAAAATAACTAATTGTATCATCAGCACCTAAAGACATCACCAGCAGGTGGCAGCACAGGCCACTCATTTGACTTGTTCTGGATCTTTCTTATTTTAACTTATTTCTAATGATAGATCTCTTTAAACTTGCCACGTGCCTTCAGTTTGTTCTTGCTGTGTATTTCTTTAGGAGTAACCAATGTGGCTACTAAATAATCCCTTCACTCCAATTCTACAAAGTGTTTATTTGCAAAAATGTTAGAAAGTAAAACAAAATAGTTTCTAAAGTTTAAGTGACTTAATAAACACTTTTCTTTTTTTTTGCTTTATGACATGGTCCTCACACTGAATCCTTACAAATAAGTTTATATACTTCTTCCATCATAATTATAGCTTGCTGTATTGATTTATTCAGTAAACCATGTTTTATTTAATCAAATCTCAAGAAAATGCAATATTTTGCATTTTTGTGAATTCACGAAGGTGTTAAGGTGTCATTAGGAGATTATAACTATTATTAGTAATTAGAAGGCTGTTTGTGCTGTGTGATTTTCAGATAAGATGTTTTCTCTTTGATCAAAGCTCAACAAGCAGATTTAGGCCTGTTTTAACTCATAATGACTCAACAAAATGAGGATTTCAAAAGAGCAAAATATGACAGAGAAAAAAATAAACATATTTATCACTCTGAAAGTGACCTCAGCTCCATAATTTATTTTGCAGTAAATTTGTGGCATCATGCATTTTTCCTTCTTTATCCATAAGTTCAGCATTTTGTCTTAAACAAGGGGAAATGTTATGATTTCTAAACTATAATTAGGAGTGTCCTCACAGAAAAACGTGGTCCCAAAATGCACAAAATGCTTGTTTGAAGTCTTAAACTTTTGTTTATTATTCAAAATGAGTTTTTAAAATATCATCATCAGAGCAGCACACTTTATTAGTCCCTTTATTTATACCGTAGCTCCTCAGTTCATTCAGTAACTTCCAACACACACACACACACGCACGCACACACTGGAAACCTGATCATAGATACCAGTAAAAGTAATATGAACTACAAGTCCCAGAAGTCCACAGGGATGTGTTTTAAAATGAGTATTTTTTCTGTGTTAGGCAGCCTATAATAGCAGAAAGAAAAAACAGAATGTTGTTATTGGTTGTGACAACAACAATAAAAGGTAATTGTTCACTTCTGGCATGAAGGAAATAAAGTTGAATTACGTGGGCAAATCCCCTAAAACAGTCATCACTGAAAAGCCTTTGAGTTTGATTCAATACTTAGAGGGAATCAGACTTTGTAAAAACTAACTAAACAAACTAAATGTGTATTCTAAATAGTCCAGTGACCTCTTTATGAGCTGGACAGCAGCGTTAACTCATCTGACCGTTAGCTTAGTGCTACACTCCCTTTGTGCTGCGTCACTAGTGATAAAAGGTCATGTTGGAACAAGTTTTAAAAATAGTCCTGTTTTGCATCTGGTCTGTATTCTAATGATGTCTTTTCCCTGTTCTGGATCCAGTTCCATGTTCCAACAGGTAACGTTGAACATGGTAGGACTGTGATAATTAAACAGTCAGAAAACTTGTTAAAGTGAAAAAGAAAAGCTCATCAGAGTAAAACAAGAGAATAACTGAGAAAATGCTGCTAGAATGAAATTACCCCTTTATGTAGGTTCTTAATTAACTGTTATTGTCAGAATCTACACGGTCAGCTTTTTAGATCCCATGTTTCATTTACCTTCTGCCTCGACGTACTGACAGTGTAATGCAGAAGAAAAAGAGAGAGGGACGTTTTGACTGTTTGAGCTCACTTTAAACATGGCAAAGAGCCAATGGCGAAGCAGGAAGACAAATTAAACGGGGACCTTCCCAGCAGGTCGTCCTTGGACCGATTGGATGTGATTCAGTTTAACCTCTCAACATCCTCTTCGTATGAGGAGAACAGGACAGGATTCACAAGCAGTTAGCTACCAGTGTGTCGGCCTAGGTTTCACATGTGTTAGTCAGTGCACACATTGAGCTGTTTCCTGACAGAATTTATTTGCACTCTGCTGAGGCCAGATCAGTGTATTAGCCCCCAAGCTGTAGTTTTTTATTCATTTTTTTCTATCATGTCAGCTGCTATTATTGAGGCAAGCCATTTGTTTTTCTGCAATCCTCTTGAGGATTTTTGTCTGGATAAAGACTGAAGGCCTTCTGTATTTATTAGCAACAGTAGCTACTAACACTGCTGTTTCCAGGCTGCTGCTGAGAGCAAAGAGGAGATGAAAGAAAGAGAAGAAGAAGCAATGGCAGACTCACTGCTTCTAACTGGATTTGTTTGTATGTTGTCAATTAATGATTCCATTAAAACAACCACCACTTAATTGGCTCCCCTTTCCATTACACTGATTGCTGACTTCACATGTTTGTGTTTGCTTTATTTACTTGGCAGATACTTTTATCCAAATCAATGTACAAGGGTTATGTAAGTACTTGGATAGTATATAGTATATAGTAAGGAAGTTTCACTTTTTAGAACTAATAGACAAAAAAAAGTCTGTTTTTAAATGAGTAATAAAACTAGATCTAGCTTTTAGGAGGATTGTGCAGTTACTTTGGCATCTTATTTTTCTCCATTCCTCAACTATATGAAAATACCAGTAGGAGACTTGCCTCTTTTAAATAAGGCAATTAGTCTTTTGCAATGAACTCCAAGGGTTGTTTTCAGACATGAATGCTACTGCAGATTCTAACAGGTCAAATTTTTAAATCTAGTGTAATTCAGTGTAAACTTGTGTCTTAATCTCTATCACTTTGCTTTCATTAAAGTTACTGACAGCATCAAACTAAGCTATGAGTGGCTCCTCTCATAATGAATACAGTGATATGAGGTGTTGTGAGGTCTTAAGCTCCTATGATACTGTCACTAGTTCAGTTGTTGCACAGGTTTATTACTGGATTTTTAAAAATCAAAAACTACTTGAAAAATTTTAATAGAAAACAACAACTTTTGAATCTTAAATGGCTGAATGGGATGCACAAATGTAGACAGCAGAAAGTGAGGATAAGTGAAGAAATTATTTGAACATACCGTAAATAGAAGATAGTAGGCCTATGTGCCCACCCACTTATGCAACAACCTGCTGCTATATTTCTTTCGCACAAATTTGTTTAGTAAATCAGATGATTTAGGAGTCACACTTTGAGCCTGGCTTTTTCCCCCTGGGTCAAATTTGACTCGTTTTTCAAAAATTTCTGGATCTGGGTGGAAAGCATCGGCGTCTCTAGGTAGTGATTTGAATATCAAGAGCAGTAAAAAGATCTTTAATCACATTTCCTCATGGTGAGGAAATAAATGGGAAAGGATTGTGAAACAAAAGGTCAAAGAGATACAATAAACATTTATTACTTGTCATTGTGAGAGAAAGAAATCAAACGTAAAAGAATTGAAAAATGTTCTTATCTCCTTTTTTTCACCTTTTTCTCATTGCTTTCAACATTTACCCTCTTTAGGTTCTAAAGCAGCAGAAACTGGTTTACTAATAAAACAATGATCTTTTTTCCATTCTGAAAACACAGGATAAACTTTGGGAGATTTAAAATTGCGACAAAATTTGGTGAGGCACTAAAACGTCAGTGTTTTAGGGGGGCTGACTAAAATTGCACCAGCACTTCAAATCTCCTGCCACGTCATTAGAGGAAGGAGGAAAAATGAAGGACAAAAGATTTTCCATTATCCGCTCAGCCACCCATCCGTCCATCCCACCTGTGCAAAACTCCCAGTTCCTCCCTACTTTTAATTCCTCCATCTGTTTTCCCTCTCTTTCCTTTCTGCCTATTTTATTTAAAAAAATGTTATGGCTCTTCCTCACACTATTCTCCACTGTATACCTTTGATATTTTAAATGTAATTCTCTTCCAGTCCTGCCTCTCTCCTCCCTGTGTCCTTGATACCTCATCATCCAATGCACACACACACAAGGAGGCATTCACACACTTCATTTCTTTAAATGTTAATTTCCGTCTGTCTGTGATGTGTTTAGAGGAGTTTCCTGTTCCCAGTCCTCCCACTTCCCTGAGAACCAACATGTAGGAAGTCACAGGTCTGGCAATGGTTCCTCATGCCCCTCTGACTGGTCACAGTCCTACTTGGTGGAGGCTGGCTGATTTGAAAAGTTATAGATTCATGTCTGCCATTAAGGTTTCAGATCATTTGATATTAACAGTGTTTGGATTTGGTTACAAAACTAATGCCTGTTATAGGTTTTTCTCAGGGAAACATCTTCTTTATGAGACCATCTGCACAACCTGGTTCACCAATAAAATCACTTCAGAGCAGGACGTTTCTCAGAATTTCTCCAATTCTTTTGACAGCAACAAGCACGTTTTCATTTAGAAATCATGGCTTGTTTTATCGAATATAAACATCTGAAAGTGAACCGTATAGTTTGCTGCACACAGGAAGGACCTCACTGCTGTGAGTGAGCAATGCATGCTCAGTTTGGGTGCTATTTATGTTTGTGTGGGTCAAGTCCTGCACCCAGTTGTTTGGACACAAATGACTCCTCCAGGTAGAGTGGAAATCACAAAAACATGCTGAATAATGCTAGAACTGGTTTATTAGTCTTGAGAGATGTTTTTGGTAATTATCCATCTCTCTAACCTTTCGTCCTTTGTCGGAGTGCAACTTCTGTGTTAGATTTCTGTGCATCATGTGTGATCTCACCTAGTTTGTTAAATTGTTGTAAAGTTATTCAATCGATACAACCCATTCTTTCATTTTCATTCAACTTTTAACACAAACTATGGGGTCATTTTCTAAACTGCATGCCACTCATTACCTGTGTAGTCCTAAAAGTGAAGCCTTAGTGGGATGACCACCTTTCATACTGGTCCACATCCAAAGGAACAAAAACAATTAAAAAAAATGTCCAGGACAACTCAGAAGGGTTTGACCATTTAATTAAATCAAAACATGTAAAAATAGAAAAAAATGACTGTTTCAGCCTCACAATTTTCATCTAATGAACCTGAACTGATGTAATGTAATGCAAACAAATACTTTGCCAATAATACTAATTTTACTCATCATTTTAACTTTCATCCAAACTAATAAGCCATTATGACTTTTACAACAAAGAAAACAATGGGGTTGATTTGTGGCCACATACATATATACCTTAACAAAATTAACAGCAAACGTTTCAGACAGCCATAAAAGATAAATTTGAGAATTTTTTTTTTAATAGAAGAAATTTAAACAAACAGAAACCAAATCTTCAGTTGTTGGTTCTGTTTACACTCAGGAACATGGGAAAATACAGGGGAGAAGACAGGGGCGGGACATGACAATGTTAGCATTGCAGCACAGCTAGCTGCTGTGGAAGTTAATGGCTGTGTTAGAAATGAACTTTTTCACTACGCAATGCACAAATGCAATATTTCATACAGTCATTATCTATGAAATAGTACATTCTTTATTGAATAAGTTTTTTTTGTGATCAACTTTTTCTTTTCTTTTCTTTAGTTCAGAAGAATATGTAACAACAATATGCTTGATGTATTACCGGTACATCTCGGGCATATACAAATCCAAAAAGTCGTGACAACTTAATTCAGCAAGTATACAGAATGTAAAGGGGAAAGAAAAAAAAAAGAAATGAAGTAACTAAAAGCAACACCCCACCATCCCCCACCCTTCCCACCCCTCCCCTCATGTACTCTACTATACATTACAATTTTTCCAGAGTCGACTAATAACAGTTTGCCAGGCCTTGATAGAAGCACTCTTAGCCCCATGTACTCTTGCTATGGAAAGTTCCAAATATGCTATATCCAAAAACAATAGCTTCCAGGCGTGGATGGAAAGACAGTCTGGTGGCTTCCAATGTGTAGCCACCATTTTCTTTGCTGCTGTAAGCCCGGCCAGCAGGATCCTTCGCATATCACCACCTTCAGCTTGACTTATGAGAAATCATTTAAAATAAGTACACCCTGCGAACAGGGCACCGGGCCATCCAGCGAAGCAGCAAGACTGCCTGCAACCTGTCTCCAGAAAGGCATGACCGGGAGGCACTCCCAAAACATATGTTGAAATGTGCCAATTTAATCTAAACCACACAATTTGCAAGTAGGCTCTCTAATAATTTTCATTGCATGTGATTTTCTGGGAGTAAGATAAAGCCGATGTATGAAATTTATTGAATAAGTGTTGAACTCCCATGAAGCATTTCCTTATAGTAAAGCTATGAGTCATTGGATTGTTTATAATCTGTTATTTATTTTGCCTTGTTAACAGTTTAATTTGCAAATATCATTGAATTATTTAGTTTCAGTAATGGTGATGCTCAGAATATTGCTGTAATATTGATAAAAGTTCCTCACGCAATGAGTGATGTGTATCATTAACTTTTACCAATGTCATACGATTATGTGTTTACTCTCTGAATGCACTTTGTGCTGGTTAGTAGATTATTCATCTCAAATCTATGATCAGCCACAATCCAAAAAATACAACACTTCTTGTACAAAAGTACTCTCACAGTCTTGTCACTTCCTGGTTGAGTCTTTGAAACAAACCTCCATGTCATATAAAAGGTTATGACAAGATCATGGCTGGCAATATCACAATGTTTAAGGACCATAAATGGGTTTAACAGTTCATTTCAATCCACAGCCTGAA
This sequence comes from Callopanchax toddi, assembly GCA_006937965.1. Lineage (NCBI taxonomy): Eukaryota > Metazoa > Chordata > Actinopteri > Cyprinodontiformes > Nothobranchiidae > Callopanchax > Callopanchax toddi. The sequence continues at coordinate 578,176 of SSNR01000070.1, read as the reverse complement.
TTGCCAAGTTTATCTCAGAAGACAAACTATAACATTGTACAAATTATGGGAGTGTTCAAACATTTTCTTTAGCTAAACAGTCTAGAGTTGATTATTATAATAAACAGCACTGTTTTGAAGTGGGCCATAAATGCTCTTGTTGTACTTTCTGTGATTGATGGTTTTCTTGATATTCTTTCCATTTCTCAGATTGCATATGTTGATTTAATGGATATACTCACACTTCCTCCTGCTGGTGTTACCATTGTTGGTGATTTAATGGAGTTAGTCGTCCCAGACTGGAGTTCCTGAACACTTTCCTAAATAAATGAATTCAAATGGACTGTGAGGGATGTTTATAAGACATGTTTTTAGTGCTTCCATCCTGTTACCAAACCTCAATCAGGATGTCTCTCTCCTTCTCCCTCCAACTCAAACATAATACTCATTCATGATAAGTTAAAAAATTTGAAGCCTTTTTCACTGAATTCTATTGCCAGTCATTTTTAAAACACATACAATATGAACACCTGCTATAGTGCTCACTATTACAACAGGCTTTGCTGATGTCCCGCAAGCGTTCAAATGGAAATGCTCCATGGCCTCTTGGCTGGCTTTTCTCCGCTTCCTTCCTAGTAGCTGTTGTTGCAATCTGCCAAATGCGAGGCACATAGTATCCACGCACACTCATAGAAACTGACACACACCTGACGTTGAGTCAGACCAAGTTTGGGGAATCTGGAGCACCACGTGGCAGCTTGTTTTTATTTAAAGCAGTGCTTCCAGTCAGCCGCGTACATCTGGAGAAAGATAAATTTGTCCTTAAGAGCTGGATTTTGAATCAAAGTGTTATAATAACACCAGAGAGAGGTTGGCATCAACAACATGGAGGAAAAATACAGCTGCTAAAGGAATAAAAGCAGCTAAATAATCTAACAGGCCATAAAGAGTATTGGGTTTGAGCAACATTATTATTTTTAGAGCATCAATGATTATCTGAAATCACTTATGATCTGAAGATCAAACAAGCTATCTAATCACTTTTTAAATGGGTGACAAAAGATTAAACTTGCTTTTCTCTATTTTGTGTAACTTTGAATAATATGTAAACTTAATGGATAAAAAAAATCTACCACAGCATTACTAACAGGGCAAACATGAGTCATGAAGAGGAAATCTTTGTGTTTTACCTTATTTATCCTTATAATTAAACATCAGTCCTCTGTTACTCTATTTTTAAGTGTACTCCTATGCTTATGTGCTTAATAAAAAATACGTGAGTAAAAAAATACAGTAGGGGCTAAAAGAAAAATAAATTTTTTTAAATTAGCTGTTCAAAGAGAAAAAGTCATCAATTTGACCTGAAAATGTGTTACCATAGCACAGAGGTCAACAGGAACTTAACCTTAAGTCATGATTGTTTTCTTATCACAGCCAATAACATTCTGACCTCTAAGTGAAACCAAATCCTTAATAAAACAAAACTAAAATCTAAATTAAAGTAAGTTTGGATGACTAACCTATATCCTATGCATGTAACTCAAAACATCAAACCTTTCTGGCCTCAAATTATTTATTTTTTTTTACTTACTGTATTTTAAAATTCCATTCAATTCTATGAGACAAGTTTTTCCATTTTTCATTTTCCAAGGAGAAACACATTGAGATTTGTGACAAATTCTAAGATTATTTATGGACAATATGTGATTTCTTGATTTTTTTGGTTTGTTTTGCTCCTCCTGTCTATGTGGCACAGACCTTTTTCCACATTTTGACTTGAAGAAGTAGAAATGCACAGGTAAATTAAGGAGGACTGCATTCCATTTGGAAGGAAGTTCAGCTTGTTAACAGCTGGCATGCAGGAGTGGAGTGCAGCCCACATTAATACACACTTTCTGTCAACCTCTTCCATAAAAACCTAGGAAACATTTACTGAAAAATGTAATTGAAGATCAGACCCTTCTCAGGACTTAAACGCATTTATGTTTTCCAAACATGAGCATTGGGGGGAAAAGAAATATGAATCCCTTGGATTTGTTGCTCATTCAGTTTGCAATAAAAACACAAACATTTTAATGGATACAGAGATACAATATTAAAATGATCAAGAATTGAGTCATGTCAACATACATTTGTGACACTCTGAATTTGAAGGTTATCATTTGGGATTAAAAATAATTCTGGCATAAAGTCATTCTGACCTACAAGAAAGCTGCTTATATAGGAATATATGAAAATGTTCTCCTTGACTCAAAACCACAGTAACAACATTTATTAAAGACCCATGTATTGTGACTTCATCTAGTTATAGTTAACTGATTATTTTTGAAAAATGATTATCTTGTGTTTTATGTTGGTGAAATTATGAAATCAAATGAAGTCTTCAGTCAATCTGAGTCGTACTTTTATCCTTTTCATCCCCAAGCGCCCACCCAGCCCCATAAAGACTGGTCACAACTAGACTGTTGTTTGTCCCACTGAAATATCTCCAGCTATCCTACAGTTCATTTAAAAATGCATCAACTTCAGATTTGTGGGTTTGAATTGGCATTCCTCTGGCCCCTCAAGAGTTTCAGCTCATCTCTTCATTTGCCATCACACAAAATAATAGCTTCTCCAGTGGCCCACCAGTAGAGATTAGAGGGTATATATCAGTCTTTCCATCGCTTTGTCTTGGTACTGTTCCCACCCTTCCTCCCCTTGGAGTTACAGCTGGTGCAGCTGGAAACAAGTTCACAGTTACAAGGGAAGGGAATTGAGGAAACACTTTTCTTCCAACCCCGGCCAATGCTTCCTCCTCAATGGGTGCATAATGTGATGAGAACAGGGTCAGGAGACATGGCACTCCACACCTCTGCACACAGAGGTGGATGATCTGAAATGTTTCCAAACACTGGCACATTTCAGACTCAATGTCCAGTTTATTAAGGCATGAGAAGCTTTACAATGATATAAAGCACCCAAACATTAAACAACAATATTTGTGCATGGATCAGAAAAAGACACAATCTTTTTATGTTTCAAAACTGCTGCAATGGATTGTCACAAATAACTGATTTAGTAGGACAGGTGATACATTTACTTTCCGTTAGGTAAGAGCTAAGCTAATGAAACACATTTCTCTTAATTATATTGACTCAGGTAATCAGACAGCCAGTACTTAAAGCCAACTTCACCTCAGAGTTCACCTTTTCTGACTCATTCCTGCAGTTTATTGGAGGCAGATGTTCCTGGTGAGGGTGTAGTGGACTTTAATTTATCCACGTGCCGTTGGTTTGGAAAGCCTCCTTCTGCAAAAGAACACACACATAGAAGTGCATATAGATAGAGGCACAAAATGACACACACCAAACATTTATAAATAAAAACCATACATTAAAATCAGAATGAGCGAGTTTACATCGCTTTGATCGCTCTATCTGTCCAGACTGTCAGAACAGTTGAAGAGAAACAAAAAGCAAACTCTGGAGGTGTTGCTTCACATATCAAAAGCTACACAACTGGGATCAAATGTTTTGAGCCTGTAAGCCATTTGAACATTTTCAGCTAAGACAACACTTATTTTAGAGGCTGTTATTGAGATTTCACCATGTCACAAATTGAATATAATATTTTGTCCTGAGACAGAAACAGCATCTGTAGGCAATGGATGAGAGGACAGATGAAGAGCAGAGTGGTGGGAGTGGAGGAATAATTGTGAAATCTGGCTATGATCTTTGGGGAAGCAGTAGTTTGGGCCGGACGAGTTCACAGATGTTTTAAAGTGCTAATCTAATCTTTATGCCAGGCCTTACCTCTACTCATTTTTTTCTCTTTCCTCCTCTCACTTTTTTTTCTGGAGGGAGGTTGGAAAGACTCCCAGTGTATGTTAATGCATCTCAGGAGCATCATGTACCGCCGTGGCGCTGTGATGGGTCCTAGTTATTCATGTGCCTGTTATCAGCCCTGTTTTCAGATTCAGACACATGTGCAATTGCAATAAAGGGAGTCTGGAACTGAGAAAAAGCAATGATGAAAAATAATCTTGAACCGAGCTGCCAACACAAAAGGATAAAGGAGAGGTAAAGACACAAGAGAGCAGATTAGCTTTTCTGTTTTTAAGCTTGATGCCCTTGGCGATAAGGTCAAAGTTGAGTGATCTATAGGTTCCTACACTCTCCCACAGTTTTATTTTTATCATTTAAGCATAGCCAAACTATGCTGCAGTGTTATAAGGTTTGATTAAGGATTAAAGATAGGCACAAAATCTAGGTCCCATTGGAGCTTTAACTTATTTCCTCTTCTTGTCGTTCTCTTCCTGAGTTTTCCCGTTTTTGCTTTTCCTGCTTTCCTCCCTCTTGTTCCCTGATAGCAGGGAGGCTTTGTGTCAGACAGTAACTGCATGAAAACACACTGACAACTCCCTCAGATTTAATGGATATACATGAGTTAATCTCACTCTCCTGTATTAACAGCCAACACAGTCCTGCAGCTTAAGCCTTTTTCTGCTGACGCGCTGGATGTGGGAAAAAGATGCCATTGCCAGAAAAATCCCCAGGTCACAAAAACTGGAAATGTAGACAAAGATATTAAAGCGTGAGAAGGAAGAAAGCACAAGACAGCGTGAGCTGTAAATCACTTCCAAATCATTTTACTTAAAAAAACAAAACTATTTTAGGCTTTATTTAGTCTCAACTACATTAAAAACCATCGATGGATGTAATCTCCTGACAGTTATTCTGTTATTTATTTTAACACCTATCTAAATGATTGATATATAAGTTTTACTCTATAAAACATTTTTGCTAATTTGCTGTTTCAGCATGGTATTTTGTGTAATTGGTATTTTTAACAGCTTGAACCAAAAGCAGTTGGACTTATTTTAGTTTTTGTTTAGGAGCTTGGTGGGGTCAGAATTGAGAAAGCTAGATTTGCGTAGTTTTAAGAAACACTTTAATTGTGCAAATTATATAGTGCTGCACACTGAGATCAGCTTAACAAAATTCCACTTGCTTCTGTCACTGTCTGTTCTTAGACTTCCTGCTCTGTTCTGCCTCCCTTTTCATCAGCGTGTTGCTAAACATCTGGAGAAAAGTGATATCCTCGAAGTAAACAGACCAACAGCTGTCAGCCAGCTTCTCTGGTTCCACGCTTTGTTTCGGTTTCTTTCACTAATCTTCAAATTTTTAACCACATTTTACTTTTTTTATCCGTTCTGTCCCCTGTTTTGTGATTGCTCATATGATGTTTATTTTTAGTCTGAAAGGACCAAACTCTTATTTGGAGTTTGACCAAGTCAAAAAATAAAAATATATTACTTAGAAGGTTTGGCTTTGTGCTTGCTTGTGGAGTTTTACAATGCACTGAGGTGAAAGTGCTAACATTTAGGGAACATTTATAGGTTTTCCTGCAGGTTTGGTACAAATTCATTTGGTGAACATGTATATTTTAATGTCACTGATTACTTTGATGCATGCACTTTGCAATAAATATAGATTTAAAGGCAACGTTGAGGGAGAATTTGGAGCTAAATGCTGTTTTAGGTGCGTAACACCCCAGACTGTAAATATCTGCTTCTCTGCCCACTAATTGAACCTGGGAACATGTCCTCCTTCCTCTCAGCTTTAGTAGTATATTTCCCTGAACATTTACATTCAGTGTCAAAAGTAAATCAGAGGCACAGAGAAAAGCAGAATGAAGGGAAGGAGTTATTGCACTTTCCATCAGAGCTACAGCTCCATCTGCATCGGGAGACACCTGTAAAAACATAATTCTTCATCCTTAAGCTGTGAGGGAATGTGAGGAGGATGTTGGAAATGAGAGGAAGCCTTAAATTAGGAGATAAATGCACTAAAGACAAAAATTAGAAAAAAAGTAAGTGTAATTAGTTATCAGAATGGTTCGACTAGAATTACGTTTGATGAAAATTGTGCCTGCTGCACACATTTCCAGTCAGTGAAGTCTGGCAGTGTTGTGTTTGGGAAAACAGCTGGTCCTTATGCAACCTTTGCAGCGCTACATTAAACACACATGCAGTCAGAGAGACGGAGTGGCCCTCCCTGACTTCAGGGGTCAGTGTTCTGGCTCGTGAGTTCCCTGTTTCCGGCCGACCTTCCTGGCGCTGCACCTGCTTCTCGCTGTGACCCACAGGTCTATTTTTGCTGATTTGGTTTCAGCACGAGTCAGTCTTTGAAGCTCAAGGGCGAAACCCAAAACTCTCGCTATCTGTTTTATCTGTTCCAGACCAAAACCACCAACCCAGCCTCAGAACGCAACTGGTAGATCCATTCACATCTGCTACAGTGATCTGGGACACCATCATTTTATTGTGTGACACACTATATGTATCAAACTGCAGTTTAGTGTACTTAAGGGGTTAGAATGATTGAAAACTGTTTCTGATGTCCAAAAATGAACGTTTCACACCCATTAAGGGTCTTTGACCTTGGAGGTAAAGGGATGCCCTGGATCTTCTAATATCACTGTCATCTTGTTTTTTTTAAAACTTGGCTGTTTATTTAAAAAAGCTCACAGACTGCAAACAAAATATATTAACTTAGAAAAAAGTGCTCTGAATTGTTAGTGTTCACATGTGTTTTAGTAACAACAACCTTGACTTATTGAATCATATTCCAACATAAACAATGCGTGTGGATCCATGTTCCATCAGGTTCAACGTGAAGAATAGGAAGTCACCTGAAAAGCTCTATGTTTGACAAAATCACCTGCACTTTGAAGTTATGTGACAGTGCTTTGCTGTTTTTTAATATAAATGCATGAAGCGTTTTGCTATATTTCCTATGGTGGGAATCACATGAGAACAGAATTCCTGTTCACAATGTAAAATTGTCGTCACACATCTCTGTATGTGAATTTTTGTCAAGGAAAGCAAGAACATTAGGCAGATATTTAACTAAAGTTCAAAATTCTGCTCGTACTGGTCCTAATGCAGCACTAAGGGACCATTTTAAAGGAATTGTTTATTTCCCCACTAGATTGGTGTTGTCCTATCCTGGCTTTCAAAGGGTATTTGCTAATTGGTTGGTAGTTTTTGTGGATTAACTTGTGAACTTTTACTATAAACTGAATAAAAAAGATTTGTGTAGCATAGCAGAACTTATTATGCATAAAGCAGAAATAAAAAGGTAGACTTTTACATCATCTCACTTTTCTTTACTACATTAAATGAATAATTTAAAGCTTGTTTCTAATGTGAGAAAAGAAGGAGTTGGTGCGCCAGGCTGAAAGATGTTTGGCGAGAAAAATCAGTTTAAAGATAAGGAGGTGATTGATGAACAGGATTAGATAAAGACTAGATCTAATCATCTGTCATTTAGAAAGGATATAAAGATGAGTAGATAAGACAGTGTAAGGAGAAGATGAATGGGTTACAGGTGAAAATGTAAGTGGGAGTTATTTTTAAAAAAAGCTGTTGCTCAACCAATCAATGGACAGAGATGTGATACAGTATGAGATAAAATTTAGCGCTAACCCAAACTTCCAGAACTGTGTGGTGCAGAATAATTTCACATGACTCAGCTTATGATGTGCGTGTCTCTTCACTTTCTTTTCTTCTGTTTTTCTTCTCTCTCTCTTTCACACATATCAAAAATGTGCCAAGAGATGAAATATGCAGAGGAAGGAAGTTTAGATAGTTCCAGCTGTATGCTACAGGAGTTGGATGGTTTCACACTAAATGTGAAGGTTAAACATTCTGCAGAGATGATAAAACATCTGGGTTCTTTTCTGCCTCATTTCTGGTCCTAGAGTCTTTTATTGGATCATCTGTCACACTGAAATCTGCAGGTGTAAATATTTAGGAGTTTTTCTTTCTTAAACATTGTCTATCCATACCTTAAAATGGTCAACTCAACACTTAAACTACATGTTAAAAAGTAATTTAGCACAATTTAAACCAGTTCAAAATATCAACTTACCAAAAGTTTAGATACATAAAAGTGCAATACATCAGCAAACAATAACAACAGCTTATGCCTTTCTGAGTTTTTAAGAAAGTTTTGGGAAACAGAATGTAACCCTTTCACCACCCGGCTCAATATAATATGGGACTAACTAAGTGCCCTTTAATTTCTGATTACACTGTGGTGAAAGAGACATTCCAATGTATAAAATCTGTGTCTAGAAGTTTAACTTTGATTCCTGGGGTTTCCCAAGGCAAAACAATAATATGTGATAAAGAAATAATTTTTACAGTGTACAACTGGATAAAAAAATGATACTCACACAATAAAATACTTTTTAAGTTTTTGTATTAGACAAATGCAAATTATAAACACAAAAATACCCAGTAAAAATAAAGAAATTAACCTTTGCTTAGTTTGAGTTTTTTTTTTTAGAGTGCACTCTTAGTTTTTATGCAAGCTTGCTTTGTTTGATGGCGCCGTTGGAGCTCATATATTCCTTTATGGAAACGGTAATCCTACCAGTCTGGAGTATTTCTTTGTCCTCACGATCGCTGAAGATGCACAACAGAGTCCCAACACCCCCGACTCGTCGCACGATGCAGGTGAGTGGCTAGACCCGTGCAGCGCACCTCTCTCCTCCCGTTCGGCTCTTCAAAGCAAATCCTCGCCTCCAGCTGCAGCGCTAGTTTTAGCTTAGCTTAGCTCCTCCGCCTCGGTACTTGAAAACAGTTCAAACTTACTCCTCTACCATGTAGATCGGCCACGAACTCCTCCGCGGTCCTCTGGAGTAAGGAACAGGGGTCCAAGCTGGACAAAACTCAGCAGCAAGCACTTTTATAAGTTTCCCTCAACTCATGCGGTCTCTGTGCACAGCCATTAGATATCTCTTCCTCGCGCGTTTTTCTTTCCTCTCTCTTCTCGTCTTCCTCCTTGACCCACTTCTCGCGAGAGTACCACTCAAAATCATGAATGAACCAGAAATTAAATACCTGGGTTTTAGCTTAGAAACAATCATGAAATAATCACATGTAATTACAATTTTTAACTCATTTTTTTCTCTTTTTATGTTTTTAACTTTTCTGTAGAACAATACAATGATCTAATTACAAAATGAAATACATTCAATGCCTGTGCATAATAATTATGAAATTAAATAGCATTTTTTTATGAATTAAAGAAAACACAAAATATCCTGATTACCAAATAATCAGGTTATTACAAGAAGTAAGGTGGAAACCTTTGCTTTGGTTGACCGTAAAGAGCCAATCATTTACCCAACTAGAGCTCATTCACTGACCGTGATGAGAGTGCAGTTTAAACACATTTACACACATACAAAAAACCAACACGGAAATGCTCAGTCATGGTTCTGACTCTTGATATAAACACTCTAAAGTGTTGCAGTCATGTGAAAACTAGAGCAGAGTTTATAAGTCAACATTATTGCTGTGTTTTGCAATCTCAAATAAAGTCATCTGGATTGATGTTGACATTTATTGCAGTTTTGCACAATTCTACTTCTTTGGAAGTTCTCACCTGGGCAGAGGAACAACATGAGCTCACATTATTTATCCTTACCCTTTGATGCAGCCTGAATTTAAACTATATGCAATGCAGTTACATACTGCAGCACACGTTATTTGTGTTTTATGTCTTCATATTGTGTTATATTTTTAAACCAGGCAGCTCTGACTGATTGACCATGTGTAATTGCTGTACCAGTTATTTTTATGTCCCTGATCAGATATCAGTTATTTTTTATTGGTTGCACTTTAAAGCTTTAGTGCTCCTTCCATTGAATTGTTGTTTCTGTTCTTTTATTTGACTTATGCCAGGATAAATACATTTTAATTTATTTTAAGCTGAACTTTATAATACCGAGACATCACTTCCAAACTGGCAGGTAAAATCAGTCACAACCCACCATCAGCAACATTCAGCACCAAGAGAGATTCACATTTTTAGGAGATTATTTCAGCTTCAAAAGAACAAATGCCACTAAGGATTTGTAACATATTTTATCCGTCTCTCAGCTAGTGTTAGACTGATTTTACCACCTGACTCTACGCTGTGATTGGTGGGAATGATGGAGATTGTTGGCAGAAAAATGGTTGATCTATTCAAAAAAATTTTTCTAAGTGGTTGACCTCTTAAACACACTTTCCAATAAACGCTTCACACATGGCCTTGC
>SSNR01000070.1:487508-554212 GCA_006937965.1 Callopanchax toddi | reverse complement strand
CCCCCCCCCCCCCCCCCCGGCTCTGTCTAGCAGAGTGTTTTGTGTAACCGTTTTTTATTTCATGAGTTGATCTGTATCATCATAAAAACAGAATATTGGTTTATGACTTCTATAATGGCTTTGTGCTAATGCAGAAGTGCATTTATTAGATTTTTTCAGAAATGTTTCAAAGTGACAGTTTCATAAGTGTTTGCTTCAATAGTCATGAATAATGCCTGAACTACAGGTGGATAGACCCTTAAACCATCCCATAAAAATGTGTGAGAACATCAAGAAATGTCAGTGATCTCACCGTTGTGGTGGAAGCTGCGTACAGTGTTGGCCCTCTCAACATGCTGGCTGGGGAAGCTGAATGAAGCGTCTTCCACCAGATGGTACTGCTGCTGGTGGAAGCGGTAAAGATCAAGGAGGTACTGTGGCACTGGCACTCCGGGTCGGGGGTTGGGCTGAGACTGCAGGCCCAGCCGGCTCAGGAGGAGACTCTGGATCGTCTGAGCCAGACCAGGATCAGGGAGAGCTGAGGTGGGTGATGAGGGAGAAGGTGTAGGGGGCGCCCTGCCATGATCAGTCTCGCTGGTTTCTCCACCCTGGCGACCAGACGAGGCTTGAGGTAGCAGCAAGACCATGAGGAGCAGGAGGTTAGCAGGGAGCATGGTGGACCTGGAGGAACGCAAGAAGGAGAAAAGCTTTGGGAAATCTAAACATAAAGAGAGAAATCTGCAAAAACATGCTTTGCAGAATTATTCCCTCCTTCAGCATTTCTGCACAATTTATATTTAAAGAATGCAAATCATATTATGACACACAAATTATAGTATTTGTTGAGAAATCTGCAAAAGACATAGCCCCTACATGATGCTCCAATTCTCTGTATATCATGCTTATGTCTTCTCCTTCCTGGACACACCAGTTTCTCATTAGTCTTTAACCTTCATGTGGCATATGTTCAAGAAATTTACAGTCGACTTATCCTCACAAAGTTGTTTGCTTGTTACTCCTGGCCACTGTTGTTTTTACTTGTCTAATTTATGGCGAGCTTTATGCCCGTATGGCCCATATATCTCTCAGGACACCTCAGCAGGAGCAATTAAGCAGCTTCTAGCTGTCATTTAATCATGTTGTGTGTTTGTGTTGCAAAGAGCTCAGAGCTCTGTATATTAAAACCTGCAGCATTAATCAGATGTTGTTGACTCAGGTGTTGTGTTATGGAGTTGTTAGAAGCTGCCACAATGACAGATGACCTGATTTTTTTTCTTATTTCCTTTTTAAATCACTTGAGGATTCAGATATTAAAGCATTCGGTAGCTTTCCATAACTTTGACATGGTGAGGGAGTGAAATGGATATTTCCCTAACATCAAACAGATGTTAATGTTACATATCAGGTCTGACAGATTGTATTTTAGATTTATATGAGTAAATCTTATTCTTACAGTTTAGACAGGGTTTTGTGTTTATGAATCACTTTAGTGTGTATTAAAGGTTCAGTTCTGCATTTCTTTTAGTCAGACTGAATATTAGTGGAGGTTTTCTTGTGGTCACATATAACTTTCCCTGGTAGGCAGGAGCAGTTTTCACTCTGTTGGAAGAAAATGAGTTTCCAAAGGAATCGGGTTAAAGCCATTGATGACTTGTCTTTTTAATTTGGAGATGGTGACAAACATTGTTTGCATTTGTGTGGAGAAAAAGAAAACTCACATCTAAATTGCATGAAAAGTATTGTCTATGCACTACCTGTAATTATTGTCTAAAATCAGTATTATTTATTGCAAAGACACAATTAGAAAAATATGTATGTTCTTTGTTTTTGTTCTATGATCTTCATAGAAAAATTAAAACACACCACTTTGATTTCTTTGAGTAATGAGTTACTTTACTGATCAAGTCATCAGCAATTTATTGATTTAAGAAAAACTGATATCTGCTAAAAATGTGATCTAACATGATGCAAATTCAACTTAAAAATGTGCAATTTTTTAAAGCTAACAAAAACTCCACCAAAAGCTTATAACATTTCTGTTTTCCTTTAGTTTGTTAGAATAAGATGCTGCAATTATAAAAAGTTACATTTAAAAGCATTGTTTTGCTGAGACGGTAAAGTTTGTTCTAACATTTATTTATTTGGATCCCACAGATTCCATGTCAGTATTCTGCAGCTATAGGCTCAACTGTTCTTGGAGGATTTTTGCCCTGCTGCCTTCTCACTTGACTCAAAAGGGGTCGACTCATCAGTCTTTGTGCTGCTTTGCGGGAACGCCGGAATGGGGTCACATAATTACCAACCTGACCTGGCTAACACCCTGCGTCTTTGAACAGAAAGTGTTAATAACTGAGAGAGTAATTACAAGCCAAGTAAAGAGCCCCCCTGACCCACAGAGGTCGAGGTGAAGTGTTGAAAGGTTAGCGAAAAGATGCAAAACTCTGAAACCAGGTAGAAAAAACCAACAGTTTTAACTGCAAATAAACATAATAGCGTGGAATCCTAATAATAAAAGGTTATATTCTCTTATTTTTCATATTCTTTGTTAGTGGAAGCGCTTTAAGTTTGGTGTAATCTCTTCCCTTCCATGAGTGCTCACATATCTCTCTTTTTCTCGCCTCTATCTCTTTATCTCATCTCTGTAAGGGACAAAGAATCGATTAGGGCCTCTGCAGCGAGATAACAGTGGCGTTTATGGCTGAGTAAACATATAATGACGCTGTAATGACTCCTAATCTTGCCACACTGTCAGAAACAGGGCCAAAAGGAGGTCACAGGTGTGAAGGCGTGCATATTTTTATGCACATTCAAATGTTTGTTGCTCATATGGGACGTGGTTCAAAGGGCAGGCCTGCTGGGAAAATAAGCCTGCTCCAACCGTGGGATTGTTGCTAGCTATCCATTAAACTCTTGCAGCTCCACCCAGGGCTGTTTCACCTGAGGCAGCGCAGCGGAGGACAATTACAGATTAGACGCTGCAGAGCGGCCTCTCCCATATACCGTGGAGGCTTGTAAAGCAGATTAAGGACAACAACACCACCTCTCTCCTGTACTTTCCTCACATAGAAAACCACCCAGGTGACTCTGAGGTTCAAAGGTTTAGTTGTCACCAGAAAGGTGTGTCAGGGCCTGAGTGAGGTATAGAGAAACAGACGAGAAGAAGGAAGAGAAGCTTTATCGCTTCAATTTATACAAACACTCGCTTCTATCTGGATTCTGATTGGTTCTCACTAGTTTTTAAAAGGAATACATAATATCCTGACATGATTCAGCAGATTTTACATAAGTCAGTAAGGGTGTTACCCATTCTGATGTCAAGTGGTGGAAAAAAAACAATAGCTCTATTATTTCATCTCACTTTAGTTTTTTTTCCTGTCCAGTTTGCTTCAGGACTGAACCTGGAGTCATTTGGAGGATAAAGTTGTAGATAAGCCTAAAGATTTGAAGGTTTGGAGTTAAGCTGGTGTGTTTTTGCACCTTGGGCAGGTCAGTATTTCAGATATATTGGATGTGGTCTGACAACGCCAGCAGACGGTACGGTGACCCTGGTGTGCTCTGCCCTGTCTCTTTCTGAACTCGCTGATTAAAACCTCTGACCTCTGACGTCCGCCTCACTTTTTATCTGTTTATTTCAAACCCTGCTCCTTTTCCCCTTCCTCCTTCCTCTTTGCATTCCTTGAACTTTGTCCCGTTGTTTTGTCCTATAGACAGAACTATATACTTTTTCTCCACAAGCTTCTTAAAATTCACCCTCTGTCTCTTATCTTTCTTTGTTAGAATAATTGCTTTTGTCTATATCACCTCCAAAATACGTTATCATTCCTTCTTCCATATTAATGTAGCTTTTCTTCTTCCCCTGGCTCTTAAATGAATGGTGTTTTTACGGAAGCGCGTGGCAGATTGTTGCTGGGCCGCGGGGCCGGAGTGTCACCGCAGACAGCTGATTTATCCACCTCTGCTGTCTTCATGTTAAGCCTGGTCTCTTTACTTTCCCTTCCTGTTGTTCTTCCCGTGTTTCTTTTCCCAAATTCCTTCTTTCACTCTCCCTGATTTCTTCTCCCCCTCCTTCTCCGAAGCTCTCGTTTTTCAGTGCAGCCGTCCTATTCTTTCAGAACCTGACATGTGCACCGTACTTGCCACAGGGTTCATTGTTGCTCTCTGAGCAAGTACTTTTAAAAAAATGGCATGTCAAACATCCCCCTGAGCCAAATGTAATATGTACAAATACACACCTGCAAGAACTTCAGGATACATTTGTTTTCATTGCTACTGCTTGTCTAAAAGTGAGACACTCTATAGTAGATATAAATATCCAGAACATTATGAGCAGGTGATTCTCCGCATGCTTTCTTAAGCAGTAAAGATGAAATATTTAAATTCAGGCGTATGGTTTTGCAGAAATCATTGTTTTAGTTGCTATCCTGCACATACACATGCAGACACACGCTCTGATGTGAATCATACATGATTTAAAAAACACATAAACGTCAGGAAAATAGGTGAAATGTTGAAGGAAGTTGACATTCAGGAGTTGATTCGGACCAAGAGAATCTTAAGTTAAATTTCTACACACTCACACACATGCTCTTTGACTTTGATTTCATCTTTGTGACACACAAGCGCGCACCGAAATGTTTCATCATCCTGCGGCTCGTCTCCTCCGCCGTGGATGCTTGGAGGTCTGAGCGTCACCAGGGCATTGTGGTTTTACGGGACGAGGCCTCAACTCTTCACCAGCATCAGTGGAAACACTGACATGTCGAACCCACAAACTGCTGCTCTTGTTTCTCGTCTGACGGCTAAACCGATGTGAAATACAGAACAAAAACACAGCGCTGCTTTTCACATTAAATCTGATGTGTGTTAACACTGAAGGCCGGTTCATGCCGTGCACGCTGCAGCGGTGCTGAGTTGTGCTCTTTGAACTCATAATGGGCACGTTATTCCCAGACGAGCTGCTTATACCGAATGAGATTTTGATTGAGTGAAAAAGTTTGCGAGCTGTGTATGCATGTACATGAGAGTGTGCGTTTTTCCCCAGAGGGACTTAATGGTTTCAGCAGCAGAGTTCCTGTGGCCTGTAGCTTGACAGGCAGATGTGTGTAAGTGTGTGTGTGTGTGTGTAAGAGAGGAGGTAGTACTCACATCCAGGTGTTGTAGGATGTATGCAGAGTCCATGATTTATCCTTGAGCTCCAGTGTTACGATCCCTTGCCTCGTGCTGTCACTCCTTTGGACAGAATGGACAAAGTGGACTGTTTACGTCTCTGTCTGTTTTATTCTCTCAGAGTGTGTCTCTTCTACGAGTCTCTATTCGCTCCATGTTTCCTCTCTGCTCCCTTGCTCAGCTTCTCATCCTGCTGTCACTGTCAGATAAGCAAACCTTTAAAAACATCCACTGACTTCCCCTTTTCTCCCTGCCTGACCTCTGCTTGTAAGCACCACTCTTTCTGATTCCTCCACACTTCCACCTCTGGTTCTGTTAAAATAGCTGCTTCACCTAGAGAAGCTGCAAATGGAAAAACGTGTTCTGTGTCTGTCTGTCTAACACCGGCAATAACTCCCTCTCTCTTGTTCCTAACCTTCTCTCTCTGTCTCTCTCCTTTCCTCTCCACTCTGTTCCTCCCTTTTGTATCTCCTCCCCCTTCGCTCTCTCTCTCTCTTTCCACTGCTCTCTCAAACACACACGCGTGCACACACACACATACCTCCAAGCGCATATTTAGTCCTAATAGTTTGTAAACAGCTGGTAAACTTCATCCATCTCTGAATGACTTTCCCGGCAACTCAGATTCTCTAGAATAGTGATGTCACTACATTTACAAACTTTAAACTCTAACTTTTACACACACACAAAGACACACACACATCCAAACAGATGTCTAAACTAAACTGATCTCACAGTTTTAACCTGCCCCTAGCCTGGGCCAGATAACCCTGGAGGTCAGCACACACAAGCAGACTGAATGTTTCCTTCTTAAACAAACTCACCTGCTGCGTTTCATTTGACTTCTCAGCCAACATGCTCCCAGACAGTCTCTCTGTCATTATAAATACCCATAAGAGCAAAGAGACTCAGCCACAAAACCAAGGTATGAATGAATGACTCATGGGGAGCTGCCATGAAGTCACCAAAAACGAGATTTGTGATTGGATGGAAGTAAATGTGAAGTAAAAAATGGGTTGAAGCAAGGTGCATCCGTCCTTCCCGTACAGAGCGGGCGGCGGGGCTGCATCTGTATTCATGAGGTAAGCCCATGAGAAAACGTCTCTTTAGGATGCATCGTCTCACATATTAGATCTCATCTGGAGAATCACTCATCCACGTCCCTCAGCTCCTCCTCCCTGTCCCCTCCGCTCCCTCCTCCAGTCCACTCGAGTACAAACACACAAAGAACTCAACCGCAGATCTCATTCATCCCCAGACTGAGTAATTGTTCCAGTGCACAGCAACTTTACACACAAACACACCTTTTAGCTTTGAAACTATTGAAGCTTTAAATACGGAAATAAACCTTAAAGAATAGAAAAATGATCAATTGTGAGAATTATATTGACTGGGCTGTAAATATTAAACCTGCTGTCAGCTAGGGGTGAAGTTGTAAAATTGTTTCTATTGGCTCAAATATATCTCAAAAGATTTATACTGAAAACTTAACTTTTGTGCTCAATTGAGTTTTGTTGCAGATCTAAATCAGAAAATAGTTTATTTTCTTGCCTCTCATAAGGATATTTTAAATCATGTAATTATTACTATGAATTAGGATGAAAAGACCTGAAAATGTGCATGTAGTTTAGAATAGTACATCTTGACATCAGAGTACATGAGTGTGGAGCCAACAGTAGAGGAAGGCAAGATTTTATTTTTGTGGCACACAACTCCATGTGTCGTTTATTAACACAAAACAACAGTGAACAACTTTTAAACTCTTTTTGCCATTTTTTTCTTTAAATGAAATGGTGCACTTGGGTCTATTGATGAGAAAACCTCAAGTTAATCAACTCAGAACATTTAGTAGGGGGTGGGATAGGCCATAATGACCTGGAGCTCCATGGACCAAAAACATGCTGGTGCATGGTCAAAGGGTTTCCCTGTCCTGGTGGAAAAGCCAGCTCAATCGGCTGTGCAAAGTCCAAGTGGGCCACAGAAACCCGTTTAGGTTGTCCAAACAAATCTACCACAAAACATGTAACCAGGTTCCAGGAGCTGGGCCATTGCAGGGAGGCTGCAGTGGACCCATTGCATTTTATGGCAAATGAAAACAAACCCAGGTTCCATGGAACCAGAGAACCCAGAAGGCCATGTCAGGATGTCGAGACTGTAGCAAAAACTTTAGCCATATCCAGGAGCATGGACCACCGGTGAGCTGCAGACCAGGGGGCTGTAGAGGTCTAATATGAACTGTCAGCTATGGTCTGACAATGGTGTGCCAAACTGGACAACCCAGGTGCCAATGAACCAATGCCATTTTGGCATGTGTCATTGATGACAATGGAATAGCTCTCTGGCCACCGTGTGGTCCAGTCAACCATGATGAGAAGATGATTAAAGCAATGGGAGGAAGGCGGGCCAGAATGTCCTCATTAACATGGTCAAATTTTCCTCTGGCACAGAGAAGTGGGCCAGGGTTGCCTTAATATGCTTGTAGATATACAGTGGAGGGGGAAGGGAGGCTCAGGGTAGTGGTAGGCTGGGAGATGTTCTCTGAAGAGCTGGGTCTTCAAGAGCTTCTTGAAGATAGACAGAGATGCCCCTGCTCTGGTGGTGCTTGATAGGTCATTTCACTTTTGTGGAACCTGTTCCAAATTGTGGCTTCGATCAAAAGTGGTATGTTTCTTCTCATTAGGACATGATTGAAAAAGGCAAGTGGCTGCCAAGCCCCATCAATCCACTGCTCATGTGTGGCCCCTAATGCATAGTCAATAGCAAATAGTGACAGAGATTGGGGCCCCAGGTGAAGTGTGGGCCAGCATAGTGGCAGTTTTTGCAGACATAAATGTCTTGTCTAACTGTGTAGACCAGTCTATGGTGCATCTGGGGTTCTTACCTTTCAGGACCATATGTGTGAGGCAATGGGTACAAACCTGTGGTAGAAATTCACTATTCCAATGAACTCCTGCAAATCCTTTAGCGGGAAAAGGAATACTGAGATGGCTGACACCTTAGAGGGCAAGGGGACTGCCCACTCCGGGGGATGCCCAGGACGTCTGAAGGTTTACCCAAACTGACACTTGGCGAGATTAATGATCAGCCATAGGAAACCCGGGCATGGGGAGAACATGCAAACTCCATGCAGAGGCTGCAGCCATGAAGTGAACATATGACCTTCTTGCTGCGAAGCAACATATCAACTCTGCCACCATCAAGTCCACCAAATAAATAAACCAATATAAAAGTCTTTGTGGTTTAAGTGCATTTTTAGCACAACCCAGTTGTTATGTTTCTTTGTCTGTACCCTGCAGTTAAACATGAATGAATACATGTTGAAGACACTGAAAATACCAGAGGTTACAAAATGCACGAGAGATATTTTAATTTTAAAAACTTATAATAAGTTTAAATATATACTGTACATGTGAAGTAGCATTGAAAAGGAATTTAAAACCTCAGAGTAAAACCTGAAAGAAATAGGTCAAAAACACCAGAGTGTTTAAAGCTCTATTAAAATGAATGAAAACACATCCAGGATTCAGAGCCTCTGATCCAAATTCCTTCCCAAAATGAGTCCAGCCTCCAGCTTTCCCATCCTCTGGAAAAGCTCTCGGCTGCCTGTCCCATTGACTTCCGACGGGGGTGGTGAGAAACTTTTAAAGTAATACCTCATCCGCCCTCCTTAACAATCCGTCCATCCATCCTGCATCCAGCGTTCCCACCTCCATCCCTCCACGGACACAGTTAATGAGGCCCCATCACAGGAGGAGGAAGAGACAGTATTTTGGATTTATTCCCAGTTCTGCTACATCTTTTTTTATGTCCACCTTCAACAAATTATCACGCATAATAACTCATCAATCAGCCTAATCATCAGTCATTCAGCGGCGGGAGGAGAATGTGGAGAGACTGCAGACAGGGGAGGAAATTTTAAGTTTGCACTTGTGTGTGTGTGTGTGTGTGTGTGTGGTACCAGTAACATTAAATGGTACAGGTCTCCTATTAATGACCCAACAAATCATATTTTTTGTGCTAAAATGATCTCACTTTTGATCTATCTGAATCCACTTTGTGTCGTTTTGATGATAATTAGTCTTTTTTATGAACTGCCTGACCTTTACTCTCAGACCAGTTTCTCATTGGGCTGTGGAGACACAAATACCCAATTATGCAACATTTTTTACTACCTTCTAAACTAACCTGAGATGGTTTTCAGATGCTCGTGATGACTCTGTGTCTATTTCGAGAGAAAACATGTTGCACAAAAAATGTTTTACGATGAGACCAAAGACAAACTACACACGGCAAACAGAAATATTTTCTTTTTAAGAAACATTTTCACTTATAAAAGGTTATTTGATGCAACAGTTCTGTCAAATATTCTTCACAAGTAAAATAGCAAAAATACAGTGTATCTTTATTTACCCCATTTAGTCTCTGACATTTTTTATATTTAGTTAAAGCTGCATTGTGGATTATTTCAGTAAGTTCAGTAGTTCAAAAACTATGATTACATTGTAGGGTTTAATCACTCACAGTTCACAAATCATATTCTCACAGAGGCTGCCCTCTCTGTCCCTGCTGTGTTTGATTCGTGGCTTTAGACCGGCAGCTGTAGTTCTGAAGCTACAGGAACCGGAAATAAGAAAAAGCTCAGTCCAGAATGAGTTTTCCACCAAAATAAACGGGTATCCTTGGCAAGCCTTGCCATTCTGTTAGGAGAAATGTTTAAAAATAAAAATAAATCTCTCAGTATCCGGGGAATGGAGGACTTTTTAGTAGAAATGAGCTCTGACTGTCACCTCCATACGGCCGAGACTGATACAGAGCGTCCTGTACGAGAGCGCCCCCTACTGCTACAGGTTTGCTCAAAGCGCGTGCACATTGTCAGAAAGCCGACAATGCAGAAATTTGAATTTTATTGTCTGAAAAAGCTTGGCGGCCAGAAAAAATGCAAAGGGGTCTATAGGAGGAAGGAGGGTCTTCATCAGACTAACATATGTTGTGGAACTCTAATAGTTTAGACCTGAAATATCATTTAAAACATTTAGAAAACTTTGATACGTAGAAAAATACTCCACCTAGTGCTTTTAAGTATATAAAAAATACATAAAAAAGACTGTTGGACCAATTTATTTTGCTTCTCCAGCTCATTTCCATCACTTTTATGATGTAATATTATGCTGTTAAATAATAAATTGCATCTTGTGTTGTGGCTTCAAGATAAATGTCTTAGTCTAACTATCAGGATGATTAAACATCTTTACTGCAGAGTAATCATTCTGAGCTTTTCAAATCACTTACAGTAAACCTGAGTGGAAAGAAAAAAAAAATCATTTTCCTGCGTGTGAATCAAAGAAACGGTTTGAAGAATGAGCGTGGTTCAGTGTGCTGATACTGAGTGTTTGGCTTCCTTGGAAAGCAGTTATAAAAACTAAACAGTGTTAGAAATGAAAACAGTGAAGTGACACTGATACAAATCAACCTAATGTGACATTTAGTTTACAGAAATGATGGAAACAATGGAGCTTAATCACTTAGTCATCTGTAGCCTGTTTCTAAATCAAATTTTCCTCTGGAGAAAACAGGGTGAGTCATAAGAGAAAAGCTTTGAACACTTAATGAAATCGATTCCTCACCAGGAAAAAAAAAAGAGTCTAAAGAGCTGGAACCCTGTTGCTTCTTAGTGCAGCTTTATTTGTGATGACTTTACTTTTTGTTTTCTTCAACCTGCACCAATAACTTGGGCTACACGTGCAGAAAATATCCCATTTATTGTCAAGTTTGTTGCATTTGATTTACAGTAATTTAGGATTTGAGATAGTTTGACACAAATAGTTAACACACATCACAGCAAGCAACCAACTGATGTTACAGTATGCATTAGATCGGCTGCAGCAGTCTTAAAAAGAAATTTACCAACTTTTTACAAAACTTCATTACTGCTGATCATATTGTCTAATTGTCATGCAGCCTGCCTATCTGCTGGTGTATTTAATCAGAAACGTTAATTTGATGGAAAAGATCTTCATAAAGACAAAGTGGTGGCAAAGCACTCTGGGGTTTAACTGCTCTACTTATAATTTTCACTTTCATTGTCACTCTGCTCACTCTCTGTTTGCTCTTAGCAGCTCAAGTACTGTAAGTCAAGTACAAGTAAGTTTTATAAAATCAGTTTTACATGAAACTCATCATTGCTCCAAGGTTTGTGTAGACACAAAACTATTGTAAAGCTATACCACATTTTAACATGTATGAGAGCCCGATGCATTCATAAAGACCTCACCACAACCCTGCAATGATCCTCCACGTTCTGGGTGTTTTTTTTTTATTATAGCAGGGTCTTCATCTCACATAAAGGAGCCTTTGTTTTACACAACTGAATACGTCCACCACATCCCCAAGTATTCATGTTCCACATTTGAAACTTAAATGACTTTCCTTAAAAGACTGCATAAGAAAATTGAACCAAATTAAAAAAAGTAACTAAAACAAGAGGGACCAGATGGCAGGAAGAGAAAAAGATCTGATCAGAGGTGAGTCATTACATCGCAGTGAGCAAACAGTTTAGATTCCCCAGAACTTTCTTTTAGTAAATAATTAGACTTTCCTCACCACTTTGAGATGTTGAGTGTAATTCAGAGAAGGAATGACATTGAAGAATAAAGTCAGGATGATTTGTGAGTGTTGCAAGTAAAGAAAAGGACAAATGATGTCAGGACAAGAAGAACAGAGAGGGAGACAACGATGAGATTTCATTAACTGTTGTTACAAACGAGTCTACTTCACTGAAGTGGGCACGCATCCTGCATGACCGCAGACTCGAAGCCAGACACACACAAAACACGCTGGCAAAATACACTCAGACACTGTTCCACAAACATGCTCTGACTTTTTTCACTCACCAGCAAGGAATTCCAGGTTTCTGCTGCGATAAGATTTCATTCTTCCAGCCTGAGGTCAGAAGAAATGTGTTTGTGTGTTTCTTATGCCAACACCTCTTTGCCCTAGCTCAAATTCAGCCCCCACCTTTCACTACACCAGGATCTGCTTTGGCACATTTGACTCAAAAAAACAATTCTTAAAACAACCAAACAGAAAAGTGATTAGGATCTGAGATGGATGAAGAGGGCCTTAAACCTTTTGGTTCATGTTTAAGTGAATGCAAAATGGCTAATAAAGATATATAATAAATTATTAACATCTGAAAATCAAACATGGCTACTTGCCACTGAAGATTACAACTGATCAGTTCATCACCGCATCTTGAAACTTTTGAAGCATTTTTAGCAGCTGCATTTGGATGAGTTTCAGTCAAATCAATGTCCTGTCATTTCCTATGGTTTAATAATTACAGATGAACATGCAGAAATGTCTGCAGGGATAGTTTGGTGAAAGTTTTATATTATGTCATTAGTGGTAAAGCATGAAGTTTTTCTCAAAATTCATTTTCAGAAAAAGACCTGAGATTTATGGACCCATAAAAAAAAAAACTTTATCAGAGTGCTGTTGTGACCAGAGAAGTGAGGACTGATCATTAATAACATTACAAGAGGCCTCCGAGATCGCAAATAGAATTTAGAATGAAGTCCAAATGAAAACAGGAAGTCCCGTAGTCACACTCCTCCTCCACAGGACATTTAAAGACAAGGACATGAAGAGATGGATCCAGTTTGTGTGTGTGTGTGTGTGTGTGTGTGTGTGTGTGTGTGTGTGTGTGTGTGTGTGTGTGTGTGTGTGTGTGTGTGTGTGTGTGTGTGTGTGTGTGTGTGTGTGTGTGTGTGACTGCATCCAATAAGCTGGTATGCATTCATTATCTTGTTCAAGGACAAACACACACCTCCTAACTCTGGACATTACTACGACTGCTGCACATATTCATTCAGTAATTCAGCGCTGACAGAGAGGAGGTTTTCCCTTAAACAAACCAGGAGAAAAGTTTAAACTAGTGTGATGGTGCACATAGAAAAAAAAGTAACATTTGATCTTATCCAAGGTTTTCTTAGTTTTTCTAAAATCAGGTGCAAAGAAAACAAATACCACATGCTGCTTGTATACAGTCTTATTGGAGGGTCGTATAGATGAATTATGGCAAAGTGACAAAACTAAACATCAACTTAATTTCTTTACAGTCGGTAGAAATAACCTCTCCCAGCTGGGCTGGCTGAGAATATCAGGAGGATTTAAGGCTTCTCTGGATCTCTATCAGAGTTCAGAGATAAAGAAAAAAAAAAGAGAGATAAAGAGAGTCTACCACTATCTGACAGGAGGTGAGATAAATTATATAACTGTCCCATAAGCATTTGTAAAATGCACATTAGGTTTGAATTTACTTCTATTATTAACCATCTGTTGGAATTCAGTGAAACTGATATAAAACCCTATATTGTTGGATTTAAAATGAGTTTAATAGATGATCTCTTTTCTGATTCAGGTATTTAATTTCTGACTTTTAGCCTGTTAATCTGCAGCAGATGGGCTGGAAAGGGAATCAGTAAAAATGTGAATCCATCAGATGAGCGGACGTGACGAGAGGATGTTTGCAGATGTGTTCCGTCTTCGTGACACATACAGCCCGTGTGTCCTTCACCGCATGTGGATGCTGCCACATAATTACAGTACATGCAGTATATTACAGGTTTGTATACGTACATGTGTGCGTGTGGTCAGTAATAACAGGAAGCTGGCTCTTCATGTTGACACAAACCTGCCCGGCTGATTGGCCGTTTGAAATAAATAAACACACAAGTGACCCATTCTGTCCGCAAGCAGCAGAGTTCTCCATGAGACTAAAAATAAGAAACACTGAGCGCTTCACAGCGTCAAACCCAAACAGGAACACCTGTGGCTTGCCTAAAGGGTCACCATGACAACCAGCTGCACTGAATGCAAACAGTTTACAGTAAGGATAAAGAAGAAGCGGGGAAGAATTCACAGATGCTGGAGGGTTCGAATGAAGACAGAGAACCTACAGCTGATCTGAAACACAGATTATGGAACGAGAGAAAACAGCCAAAGTAAAGTCAGGAGGAGCGAGGACTCATGACAGGAATTACAGAGATGAAGAAGAATGTGACAAAAAGATTGGTACAGTGATGATAAAAAGTAAACATTCTCTCCATTTTAAGGTTTTAAATGTCAGGACACAAATACAAAATCTAATTTTTAACCAAATCTTGAAATTAGTTTAACTTAACTTGAGATGCAAAGGACATGAAAAGTTAACCCAATAAAAAGAAAAAATGACAACAGCAGTCATCTTGGTAATGTGATTGTTGTTGTATGTCAATCTAATAATATTTACTATCTAATGTTTCCAAACTATTTGGAAACATTAGCTGATTTTGAGAAAGATTATTCACAAGACAAACATTAGAAACTTTTGCCAATCTTTGCAAAAGTTGAATATAGTTTTTATTTTTAAAAAGTTCTTTGTGAAGTTTCTCCTGCAATGCTCCTCCTGTCTAACCTGGAGAATGTCACTGGGGAGAAGGATGTCTGGGTTTTCCTCCTGGATCTGCCTTCCTGACAAGAACTCGGATACATGGATGAAAATGTTCGGATGAATTTGGTAATGGTTTAAATATTGGGACAACTGCTTTGACTGTGGAGATGCAAACTCAGTCTCATCTGATGGCATCAACTTATAGAAGCTTGTTGACTATAAGACCAAGATGAGCTGATTTTATAGATGTTCTCTTGTTGTTGTTGATTGTTGGACTCGGATCAAACATTATGATTTAATAAAAAACATTTCTTAGCTGTAGTTTAGACCCGATTCTTTCTATTTTGCTGAAACACTGAATTTCTCACTTTCCAAAGCAATATGTGAAACCTAAAAACTCACCCAACCTTTATCCACTAGTAACAGATCCTGCTGCACCATGCATGTCATTGTTCTGGTATTTAGGACCCGAGGGAACCACAATGAGTAACAGTAAATTACCTTTGAGCTTCTATTGTAACTCATTGTCTGGAAACAAGAACAAATGTGCAGCGCTGCTGTGTGTACTCCACAACCCAGATGATGTTTTATCTATGGTTCGATGAAAGCCGTGCTTTGGGATGTCTTGTCCACCGCTGTGGGCTCGTCTGGGAGGTTAACACGCCGTCAAACAGCTGCAGCACCTGCACATATTTCTCTCTGAGACAGCACGATAAAACACAAGTGTCCTTTTAGACGTAAAAGAAAAACAAAGGCTCACGATTCATGAGGTGGCAAGACAGACCATCTGCATCTGGAGTCTCTGTGTGTGATTATATGACCTGACATACGTTTTGTTTTCTTCATGTTTGAATAGATAGACACACAGCACATGCATGGTATATTTATTCTCTGGGAAGGGTATCTGCATTTGTGTATTTCTGGTGGGAAACATACTGTACATGTGTGTGGATGTTATTTATGCGTCTCATCTGTGTGTCTGAGTGTGTCGGCTCCAGATGTTCAGAGGTCAGAGCGGGACTGGCCCCCTTGTTTCAGATGATGCCAGGTGTGTAACCCGATGGACCCTGAGACATGGTGGAGGGTTGCTTTAGTTTTTCAATTTTCTGCTTCAAAAGAATATGAGGAAAAAACTTGATAAACCCTGATTATTTTCAAATATGTAGCAGTTTTTTCCTTTAATAAATAAATATATACAGCTTGACTAAATGATTCATGTCTCTGTCACTATGTTTGATGGGATACAGTTGTCAGTCCAGTCTGCACAGCTGTGTCCATTGATATATTCAGCAAAGAGTGCAGAACAGAACTTAAGGGTGGAAATTTGGCAATTTTACAACAGGAAAAGGGCACAAAAGTCTTATATTTTCTGGCACAGCAAATAGAGAGCGAGAAGGAAAGCAAGAAGGGTCAGTAAGGAGATGAAGAAACAGAGCAATGGGTTGAAAGAAGCTTTAAATAATGACTTTACAGCAGGAGATGGGGGACAGATGGTGGAACAAGGACAAATTTATATTTAACTATGAAAATTTGGGTTTAATCACACATTTATGGAGGAGAAAATGGAGGTGTATAGTCCTCCACTTGCTATCTAGTCTCAGTGTTTACTCAGATTCCTCTCACAGATAGCATCAGCAAATAAGCTGCGACCATGTCAACGTGCTGTAAGACCAAGCCGGATCTGACCTTTTGCCTCTGTGAACACTCACACACACACACACACACACACACACACACACACACACACACACACACACACACACACACACACACACACACACACACACACACACACACACACAGCATATACACATGCACACAATCCTGCTGTTCTCTACATTCTGCTCAGTTTTAAACACCGGGCGGCAGTGGGGCCAAAGCAAAACAAGAGCTCAGTTAAATCAAAGAACACATGTCTTATATTTTGTTTTGGGAGGCCCTGTGAAAGATTATGTCATCAATGAATGCAAAAATGGCCAATACAAATCTAATTTTGGGTCTGTTATGAGAGAGAAAAGTGTTGAATTCAAGAATTAGATCACAGAAATTACAAAAGGACATAGGATTTTTTTGGTGGTGGGTTCTTGATCTGGGGTGATCGGTTCCAATCTTCTAAAATGAAGGTTGGAGGTTCAATCCCCAGCTCCAGCAGCGTGCTGAAGTGTTCTAAGGAAAGACTACACCCCCACTTCCCCATGTTTCCCTGTTGATGTATTATAAAGAGGGCTGTGTGGTATAACTGATCAATGTTGCCTTGCAGCAAAATTGTTCTGGGCTTAGCTCCTCCTAGTTGGGACTTTTCTGCTTGAATTTAGCATTTGTTCCTAATATGTGCATGGGTTTTCTCAAAGGACTCAAGTTTCCTCCAAAATACCAAAAATCATGCATGTGAGGTTAATTTGATCTTCTAAATTGGCCATACTGAATGTGTTTTGTATGCATGTGGTCCTATGGGATGTCACCTGTCTAGGGTAGTGACTGCTGGAGATTAGCACCAGCTCTTTATAATGGCCGGATAGTTCTCATCTGCAGCTGAAGAAGGCATGGATTCTAGAAGATAACAAAACCCATGTGAAATCTGGAAGTTTGATGACGTGAACTTGATTTTCTGGCATATTTTGATACTTTTTAGATGATAGCACAAATGTAAACCTTTTTATGTTTCCCAAACAATCCCATCCTTATATGCAACATTATAGGGAAGACTAACACTGCATTTCAGAAACACGATTGGATAAGTGTACAGATGAAGATCAGATGAAGATCAGAACAATGCAGGTGGAAGCTGATGGGGTCATAAAATCATCAGGACCTGACACCACCCAGCTTCTTTAGCCTGAATATAATGTGATAAATATATTACATGAGTGCAATGGCTATTTGATGAAGCTTTGAAAAGGTTATAAACATTGAAATTGCAATGCTGCATTATAGTTTTATCCTTCTTTTTAAAGGACATACGTCTCTTATCTTCCTCTTTTGTATTTCTTGACTCCTGTTTGTGCGACAGAGTGGTGTGACAGCAGAGAGCAGACAAAGTCGGGTTACCCTGGTAATTTAGGAGGACGGAAGTATCCTGGGCAGACAGAGTCCCTCCTCCCACTGCAGTGAGAGTCCCGTTGATGATTCACCAGCCTGCACGACGAAGGGTGGTGACCCCAATTTGAGTAAGGCAAGAGGAGGAGGAGGAGCAGGAGAAGAAGGCAGATGAAGAAGAAGGATAATAAGGAGGAGGAGATGGTGATGCCTGCGTCAGTGGCACTCGGTAACGGGCAGATGTCCTTGTCTCCGTCACAAGTAAATCATGTCTCTTGGGGGAAAGAATGAAAGAATCAAATGAGAAGAGGAAAGGAGGAAGAGAGTAAAGCAGAGATGGAGATTGCTGTCTGCACAAACGAGGTGTTGGGTTAGACTGGAGTGCGTGTCTAAGTGATGTAATCAACAATTAGTTTAGCATCTGAGCTGATGCTGTTTAGATGAAGACAAAACAAGAAGAAAGGAGGCCTGAGAAGGTGAATGACTCAGGTTTAAGTTCTTTAAGCTCTTTGGGTTGAGCTGGATTGTATTACACCCACTGAAGAAAACATGATTTTAAACTACTATATGGGAGTTATGTAATTAACAACAGGTGTGACTATGTTGTAGAAGTCACAGTATAAGATCTAGAAACCTTATAAAACTCACTGTGATGAATTCAATGTGCCAATGAGCACACGTTCAAACTCCAACACTAAAGGAACAGAACAGCAGGCATATGGGAATCAAAATTTAATTATAAATTTATAAATAAACAATAAAATATTTTAAATACCCAGGGCACAAAATTCACAAAAGCCCAGTAGATACATCACAATTATGTAATAATAGGCGTGACCTCATAAGCTTCAGCATCTTCCTTTAAAAACACCATAAAAACCTAATCAACTCATTAAAGTTGATTAAGTTTTCATCTTGTTTTTTTCTTCACATAATTCTGATAATTTAATCTCTTTTTAAAATGGGCACAGAATGCAATCGCAGCTGGCTTTGATAAGAAAAAAAAAACACCTCAACTGATTGACATCCTCAACTTTTTGTCTAAAGGATTACTGCAATGAAATGCTTCAAATTCGGGTGCTTGGACACTAATTAGCAGCATCTTCCTGTGTTTACTCCTGCGGGAAAGGGAGTGGACCATGATTGAGTCCACGCACTTATAGATAAATGAAGATAACTTTAATCTCACTCTAATTAGTGCTTCCCTTCTCCTCCCACCTCCTCATATGTCTTCCTGTCTAGACATGAGAGGTGAAGCTTCCCAGATGATCATGTGCTCAGCTCCCATGTCCATCTATTAGATGAGCAGTTTTGCTGACTGACTCAGGATTACAACATTTGACATAAAGATGACTCAGATTACTTCCATTAGAGTTGCAAATGGAACAATTACTAGCTTCATGCAAAACAGCCTCACTGTGTGCATAAACACTAATAAAACAGGTTTCAGAAAATGGATGGATTTATGGATGATGCATGGACGGTGTAACAGACCAATGACTTAACGTGGCT
Organism: Callopanchax toddi; assembly: GCA_006937965.1. Classification (NCBI taxonomy): domain Eukaryota; kingdom Metazoa; phylum Chordata; class Actinopteri; order Cyprinodontiformes; family Nothobranchiidae; genus Callopanchax; species Callopanchax toddi. The sequence continues at coordinate 535,089 of SSNR01000070.1, read as the reverse complement.
GTCTAGTTTAGTGAGATGTTGTATATTACACTTTATATTATTTTGTCAAGGCTGGCTGAATGCAGACATCTTTGTTGTCAAAAACAGTTTTTAAATGCCTATGAAAGCTTTCTGATTGGGTTTCTTTACAAATCATCTCCACTGCTAAATGCTGTTTGAGTAGTGAGTTAATAGGACTCTATAACACAATGGCTCTGCATTATAGTGCTTTCAGCTAATTAAAAACGGGAGTGAAGTCACTGAACTGAACTAAATCTCTTAAACTGATTAATTCCATGCTGTCTTTTTAGTTTATCATGATGTAAAATTTATTTTTTTTCTTTTTTACCTGTTAATAGTTATTTTTTGTGCTCAGACTGTGGCTGGGAACCAAGTTGGACTAAACCAACTCAAGGTTGAGAGAATATAACATTTGTATTTTGTAAAAATTTGGCAAACACAACCACATTGTCGTGGTTAATGGCATTTTTGTGGTTTTGTTTGAAGCTATGTTTTTGTATTTGGATTTCTGTTATTAGTTCCTTAGAATATTGTGCATCACCATTTCTCTCAGTTATCTTGGTGTTACATCACCACTCACAACTATAATCTTCTCACCTGTTCTATTCAGTAATCATCCCTTTTTGAATATTTATCCTTCAGTTTGGTCAGATCCTCTTATTTTAATAGTCACATTCCCTTGTTCCTGTCTTGCCTCATGCTTATTCTTCTTGAAAAACATTTCAGTTTGTTCTTTTAGTTTAATGAGTCAACATCGAGCAGCAAGACCTGTTTTCACTGACTCATCGGCGTGAAGTCCCCGTACTAATTGCTCATGTTCATGAAAACGTGGAGCTTTTGTTCTCCTGATGCCACAGCTCAGGAGGTAAGTTCCCTAATCAGTCACCCTTTGTGTTTACAAATGTCACATCAGTCTATTTCCACTATATTAACATCATGCTGTCTCGCTTGTCTGTAAAGAAAAAGCTAAAAATACACACTCATGAAGTCACTGGCTTTTTATTTTTGTCTGCTGTCAGGATTTTTGAGCAGAAGGGTGATTAAGTGGTTTTATAAGTTATCAGACACTCGCCAGGAAGTGAGAGAGGACCACAAACAGGAAGAAGTGGAATGTGCTTCCTGTTGGCCGGTGGTGTTTTACAGGGCAGATTCCATGTACCATCATGCCGACACACCGATACACAACACACACAAACACACATGCAGACGCGGAGGCAGGAATGTTTTTCCACTGAAATCAGGGAGAAGCAGACTGTCAGGAAAGACAAACAGTAAGAAGAGATAACATTGAGACAGTGTGTCCCTGTGAACACAAATTTAACTCCACTATTGTAGCTAATTTACTTCAAAACTGGCTATTTGAAGGAAACTTTTGTGTTTTGTTGTACATTCCTTTTAGGTTGTGAAGAAAAGGGAAAGAGACAATTCCTGAACTGCATCATTCTGAATTAAATAACAGAAATAACCAATAAATCTGATCCACAATAAACTTTCTTGAGAAGATTTGTTGTAGCCACAAAAAAATTATTACATCCCTCACATGTGATTGTCTTAAAATTTGATGTAAGATATCTGAGCTGAATGAGATAGATGCTAAAATCATGCAAATAAAGCAGCATTTGAAATAAAGCAGCCTCCATTTTTGTAAAGGTAGTTACGCAAGATCCACTCAGTCAAAAAGTAGATGATTGTGCACTGAAAACTAGAGTCAACCATATCAATTTCAAGACTTCACTGATGTTTTTGACATTGCAGTCAAGTGGCAGCAGAAGGAAATGAGGGTTAGGGAAGATATTTCAGCTCAACTTTACCAGCTACATTATTAAAACTGTCAATGTTTTACTGTGAACCAGGACAACTGGGCAACCAACGGTGATTTTATATATTATATAGCCTACATAATAAAAAAACAATCAGCATCTATGATGTAAATTAAAGAAAGGGTAAAGTTTCTTCAAATCCTGTGTTTTCACACCTATTTATCCATATACAGTACATGATTCCTGACACATTCAATGAAAATATCAAATGCAGTTACAGAAGTAAATACATTAGTTAACTTCCTACATACTGACTCAAAGCAGTCTCCCCTGTCTCATCAATCCATACATCCATTTTTAATGGCTTATTATCTGAGGTAAAGTTGCACAGTTGGTCATGGAGAAACTGAGATCTTCCCAGATACTCTCCAACTCTTGGAGGTTCTAATGTGTCCTCAGGCCAGAGAGGTTATATTCAATCCAATGAGTTATCTCAGGATCTCCTAACAGAAAGACTTATCTGAAATACTGAGGAGGTGACCAGGAAGCATCCAAATTAAATGCCCAAACCACCTCGGTTGGCTCAGTTTGAATGGTAGGAGCAGCAGTTCTACTCTAAGCTTCCTTCAGGTGGAAGAGATCCTCACACCTAAGCCCATTTTCACTGTTTGATCCACATTTCATGACCACAGGTGAGGGTCAGAACGTAGGCGAACCAGTAAACAGCTTTCAGCTCAGCTTCTTCCCCACCATGACAAGAACAGTCTCATTACTGAAGACAAAGCCCTGATATGTTGGTCCATCACTCATAAACAAGACACCAAGAAACCTGAACTTCTCTGCTTTAAAGACCCATCTCTAAGATTCACCTTTTTATTACTTGAGATGAAAAAAAAAAACATGTATTTAATGTTTCTGATGTCTTAATATCACAGAGAGGTAATACATCTACTTTAAACACTGTTGAAGAACAAGCTAAAGTAAATAGTTGATAGTTAAATGTGTTCAAACAGCAGCCACAGAGAGGATTTGCTTCTGAAACTTACGGCTCCTTCCAGCAGCAGTAAATAAAACCACACCTCCTATATGGACCTATATGTTTCACTGCACAGACTGAGAACTGAAGGGAGTTCAGGGCAGCTGGTCACAGAGCAGCATGCATTGCTGTGTATATGAAATTAACATTGTTTGTCCTTGAGGACTTCCTGATTGAATCACACAGGCCCGATGACGTCATGTGAGGTTTAAGTTATATTTGGGATTGGAGGGGAGGAGGGGGATTAGGAGGGAGAACGAGACGGGGATGAGTCACTTCTTCGCTGATGACTGCCTCCACTGAGTGGTCAGATAATTCAGGTACAAAAAGAGACAGGCACAACACGACCGCCTAATGGTACTCAAATAAAATGACTTATTGGGAACTCGCAAAATACACCTTTTAAGAAGATTAAACAGTAGCGATGCCCCCCTCCTCCTGCTCTCAAATGGCTTTGGTGATAAACAATGAAAAATCCAGCTGCTCTGAATTAAATTTATAACCAGTGATTTAAATATCTAAAATTTTTCTCTGCTGGCACTTGTACTTTCTGTGGAATGTTTAACAAAAACAATCTGATCCATTTAAGAGCTTTAATTTAAATGAATGTAGTCATCTGTAAATATCTCTAATCGGTGACTGATCACATCATATATAACTATGCTCTGCATTGCTTAGATCACTGAATGTGCCTTCATTTAACATCAAACCTAAAGTTAAGTGACAAACTGTCATTTAATGCATACATAACTAGTAATGAGTCTCTTATAACTGTGGGGGGATTTTGTTTTTACAAAACTGTTTCAATTCACTGACATTGGAGGGTTTTCCAACATGACCAGCCTGGTTAAGGTCAAAGCTCAGACATCCTCCTTCCACATCTTCTCGTAGACAGAATTCATGGCTTGATCAATTATAACAGACCATCATGGTTGACTGTTGGTATGATGATGTTTTTCTAAAATAGTGTTAGTTTGACTCTAGGTGGAACAGGACACACACCTTCCAGAAAGTCCCACTTTTACCTCATCAGTAGACAGAATTTCCCCAAAAGTCTGGGGGAATACCAAGATGTTTTTATGCAACTGTAAGACTTTGTGTTGTTTTTAGTCAGGACAGGTTTTGGTCTTGGAACTCTCTATTTAAGGACTTATTTGTCCCGTCTCTTTCTTATTGCTGAATCATGACCTCTGACCATAACTTCAGTCAAGTGAGGCCTGCAATGCTTTAAATGTTGTTCTTTTATTCTAAATTTCTTTAGAACGGGGCATGATGTGTTGGTTTTTCAGATCTTTTAGCGTACTTCATGTTCTCAGACAGGTTCTACTGATTTCTTAACTCTACAGGTCTGGCAGTAATCAGACCTGGATGTGCCTGAAACTGAATTCAGCTGTCCAGATATTATGGTCAATCACAATTAATTTAGGATTTAACAAATGGGACAATGACTTTTCACATAGGGCCACGTTGTTTGGATAGCATTTTCTCCCATTTCTATTTTAAACAATTAAATAATTGTTTGAAAACTGAATTTTACTGTGCCTTTAATCAGGTTATCTTTGACACTAACTTGCTGATTTGAAAAATTAAAGTGGGACATCTATGCAAAACTATAATGGGAGCAAATACTTCAGTATTTTAGATCTAAATTAAATGAACGATGCAGCCACATTATTGCTGTTTATAGAGCCATGAAATTGTTAAACATTTTTTTAGATTTAGTTGTTGAGCAAGACAGTTAGCCTTCATTCACTTTGTTCAGAGAATTAGAATTTAAGTACACACATTTTACTTTTCTGCAATAGCCAGGAAAGTGTATTATTCCATAAAAAAACTTTTCTGTGGTCAGAGACGTTAGCTGCATTACAACAAATCTACAGCAGGGGGCTCCCTCCACTTACAACCACATCAATGTATCCCTGCTGCTCATCCTTATGGTTCCGAGTTGAAAGGATGATTTTTAATGATCTTTCTATGACTGGTTGATGACACAATAGAGATACACTGAAACATGCTGCTGAATTGTACTGAGTTTTCTTCTAATTTGCTAACTGCTTGATATACTAAATGATTTATAAAGACAATTCTTTTGAAATTTGCAAACATCAAATGTTCAACTCCAAAAGTGAAAGTTAGGTTTTTGACTCATTTTTACTTTGCAAACCCAAACTGAGCTGAACGATGTCAGGATTTACTTAAATATTCTTTATAACAAAAAGTAATTTTACAATCTTGTTTCCCAGAGTACAAAACAGACAAACACATTTTTTGAAAATCAGACACAAAATAAAAACTTCAGTTGGCTCAGGTAATAAAATGCTCTAAAATGAGAGCATCAGTACAGCAATTAGCTCTTGTTGGGTGTCATAAAAACAAATCTGTGTTGACAATCTTCAAGTTGGTTTCCTCTGGAGGCAGGAAATGGGATAAATAAAATAAATGAGATACCAGACAAATCATGTCTTAGCTCAAGGAGAAAACAGTCCAATATGGTGGTTTAAACGCTTCTCTTTATACAAATGCACATGGCTCCCTCTTGTGGTGAACATCTGGGACTGGTTGTTGTAAAAGTTTTTAAAAATCCCATCAGGTTTACCAGCAGCAAATTAAACAATACTATTATGGAAAATCAAACATTTCTATAAAAGCATTTCTCGGTATCAAAACAATGACTATTAACATCGAGAGTTCACATATAAAGTCAATGAAATCACATCGTTACACCCAAGTAGCATCTCTTTTTGCATCCCAATGGAGGTGTCCAGGCTTAACATCTTTTAGCACATCGATGTCCGATGCTCCCAACTTGTCCCTAACATTCACTTTCTTGTTATTCATTGTGAGCAGACACAGACCATGCTCTCTCAGACCACACAGTGCATGTTGTTCTCTCTGCAGCCTCTCAGTCAGTCGATGTGGAAACAGACATGTAGCAGAGAGCGATGGAGAGAGGTGAACCAAGATCAAATCCACTGCTGTTGGGGACAGGTCCTTTGGATAGACAGAGCACAGACTTCGGTGTTGCCATGGTGACTTTCTGTCAAAGCTGCAAAAACCCCCAAAAGAAAAGGTCCAGCAATGTTTAGATCAAAGTAGCTTAAGACCATACGTATAAAAATGAAGAATTGATTAATTCAGTTGAAACGATTTATGAGTCTGTGGTCAAAACCAAATATCACAAAATAAACCAACAACTTACAGACAAAAACACCTCAAGTTCAAACCTTAAGAACATTTCCCTCATTGAGTCATTTCCTAGACCAGGGGTATTCATTTACGAACCGGGATGGCCACATGATACTCCGTGGAGACTATACGGGCTGGGGTATCCACGCTGATTCATGGTGGATTTTATTACACAACGACAGCTCGTCATGAGCATAGAACAAGATTTTAAATGCAGAGAGCTGATTAAACGTTTAAACTGTACAGAAACAATTATTTTGCTGCTGTGAAAGCAGTGGTGTGTCATATTTGAAATATAAATATAATGTTATCTGGTTCTTAATGTATTCTCTTTGAAAGCCTGAAAAAACCCTGACTTACAATAAAACTGCGTTTGTTCCCCATAGGAAACTGTGGACTAGAGGTAAAGAAATCCACCTATGACCAGGAAGACCCAGGATCAAATCCCAGCACCAGCATCTAACATTAAACAAATAAACAAAACATATGGCTGGTGGGCCAGAAATATGCAGGTCATGGTCATCTGTCCTGTGGGCCTCCTATTGATAGCCCTGTCCTAGACCCGACTTTATTAGGATAACAGCAGCATTTTCACAAAGTTAGTCATTTTTTCTTTCTGGAAATGTATTTGTTTGCATCAGTTATAGGGACAAACCTATTTAGCACTTTAATCACTCTCAGTATCTTTCTGGTATCAGCATGTTTTCTCATGCTATAATGTCTTCATGAACGTAAAAATCTGTAAACTTCTTTGATATGTTCAGAACTAGTTGGGGGGGGGGGTCCGGAATAATGCAAAGATCTAACATGCATGTTTTTGAATCAGAGATAATGGGGATTACTTCATATTAGATATGATTAATAATTTTAAAAGAAAAAGTAAAACTCAAAGTCTATCACTGTGGTAACTGACAGAACATAATCTTCTCACTAGTAAGTTTTCTTAAAGAAACCCTTCTATCAATGTTCATCAATTTCACTCATTCAAAAATCAATAAAATCCTGAATTATTATGTTTTAAACAATAAGCTAGTTGATATGCTGAATGCACTGGAAAGGCTCGTTGTGTAGAGCCGTGAGAAAAGGAATTCTTGCTCTGAAATGCCTCATCGTGGTCTCATCCCAGGGCCTTAACCTCTTTGAAACATCAAATAGGTTTACAGATTGATGACCCTGATAATGGATCCCACCCCTAACCACCCTGAAGATGTCCAGAACGGAAGGGCATTTAGAAACAAAATGAAACCACAATTACCACCATATCAAAAAATAACTCACATTTATTCAGTGCTCTTCATTCCCTGCAAGTACAAATACATCAGTTAGATGTATCAGTATCAGTTAGATGTTAACAATTAACACCTTTCACCAGCAGAAATCCACCCACCTTAACTGGCGCTCTAGTAACAGAATCTCCAGGTCTACTTTCTTCATCTTTCGGTCCAAATACAGAATCTCCATGTCTGTTTTTTCAATGTTCTTCATAAGATGCTGTTTGTATAGCTCCCTTACTGGCAACTGAGGAACACACATTTATATGTGATTTAAAGTCTGCAGTTTCACATGCAAAATTAACAGTCTGCTGTTAGAAAAACCCACTGTGTCAAGCTGTGCTGTGGAGGTTGAAGGACACCCATCGTGGTGCTGGCCAGTCATGCTCTAGCAAGAATGCACAAGTTGTTAGTATAGGAATGTGAATGGGTAGAAAGGTGATAGGAATCTACATGAGACGTGTACTTCAGTATGCCTCTCTGCATCACTCTCCGTGGCAGCAAACAGCGTTTCATCCTCCTCATCCTCCTGTGAAACAGGACAGGAATTTTGTCTCAGTAAACCTTTAAACACATATAAGAAAACTGCTTAGTATTAAGTACTTACAGCTTCAAACTCTTCCACTTTCGCAGAATAAATGACACCATCTTTAACTGTGGGGGGCGAGAAGGGGGATTAAAAACCTGATACTGTGTGTATACCTGTATGTGTGTGTGTATGCTTGCCTCTGATATAAGTGCTTGTGTCCTGAGGCGTGACTGTATCAGATGAGCTCCATTCAGGCATGTCTTCAGGCTCTGATTTATGAGAGTTTTGGCTGAGGGCCAGCTCATCAGCATCTTCTAGAGGCATTGCTGCTGTTGGTGGGAGGGCTCCACTGGTTTTGCGGTAGTCTGCCCTCTTTCTGTTGGCTGAGTACAACTCAATGTTAACCTTTTTTTTTAAATAATTTTTATTTTGAGTATTCTTATAAAGATTAAATATAAAATGATAATGTAGTAGGCTGGGTATTAGATGGAAGGACTATTATGATGGAACAGTCACTGAATTAATATGTATTCTAACAGCTTGTGTGAATTATGAGGGAAAATCACGTCTTACCTTTCTGAATTAGATTTTTGTATTTCATTTTTAGCTGGATCCAAGTCCTCTTTTCCCCAGATGAATTACACCTAGATGAAAATATTTATTTTCAATCCACCACATTTTTAGATTTATGCAACATCTGTAAGAGATAAATGTTCAATCAGTGGAGTAGTGCTTTCTTACGCATTGACTCGGGCTGCTATTTTCTCCCATGCAGCCTTTCTTTCTTTCGATGCTGCAGCCGTGTTACTTTTTTTACTAAATACATGACCGAATTCCTCATAGGATTGAAGGAGAACCTCTTGCTCCAGCGGGGTGAAATAACTAGATCTTTTTTTTCCAGGGTTCATCAAGGTGGATTCGGGCATCGGCACTCCATTAATGACGGCTTTTAACGCGCTCGTACACGGGCTTAACTCGAGGTGGAGATCATACTCCGAGTCGGAAGAAGTCATCGAGCCCAGCCGGGTACAGAGCCGAAAACTCGGCTTCTCCGCTCGGAGTAAGCTAACTCAGAGTTCACGGACAGACCCGGAGTTTGTTGAACCTACCTAGATCTATCTAAAATGCTTCAATCAGGTTTCCAAACTCAACAAATATTTTATTTCGTTTAGGTGACTTTACTAAAATAATCAACGTGTTTTCTGCTCAGTTAATCCCCTAATTTAGTGAAGATTTAGAAACTGTATAACCGAAAAAATACGTATTCTCTTCCCATCAGCGATAAGCGAAATGCAGCAACAGAAGAACAATTAACTGAACCAGCTGAAGTATTTTACTCACTGACAGCTTTCTCCTGTTAGCTGTGTTAGCAGTAGCATTAGCACTAGCATGTTGAGCTTCTTCTTCGTTGAATTTAGATTTAGAGGTCCATTATCGCCCTCTCCTGGGTGAAACAAGAACGATCAGCTTTAAAACAAAGTGTCTTTTAAAGTGGAAATCAAAGTGAAACTTCTACAGTCTGATAAATGTTAGTTCTTATTTTTTCCCTTCTTGTTCTTTTCTGTTTATTATTATTATTTTTTTAATTTATTAACTTATATTTAAGGAGGATAAAAACCACTTGAGATGAAACATCTCGTTTTCAAGTGGGTCCTCCTGAGAACAAAGATGCAAATATAAAACCAAGATAACAGAACAATATTTTGAATACAAAACAAAATGACAATGTGACAAAAATAGCACTAACACAAAATATTAATAAATAAACAAAAACAAAACAAAAGTAAGATAATAAAGAATGAAGCTAATCAAATAAAATAACTTGTGTGAACATATACAAATACACATTCACGTAGATATACAATAACAACAGAAAACAAACGGCGCAACTAAATGGTAGAGACAACTAATACACTACGCAAAGAAGTTTAGGGTAAAATGATTTTGAATATGAAAAGACTAAGTGATGATACAATAATAAATTCAAAAACAGCTGCAGGTGGGTAATATATGATCATAAACCAGGGTTTTGAACTGCCTATAAGAAGTGGTGGATCTTAGAGCATCAGGTAAATTGTTCCAGTCAGATGGAGCTTTGACAGAAAAGGTATATATATATATATGTATATATATATATGTATATATATGTGTATATATATATGTATATATATGTATATATATGTATATATATATCTGGTGCGGCTAGCCCGCCTCCAGTGAGTCCAATGGTTCTGGAGAACCCCAATCACCATTACTTTGACAAAACCCTCTGTGAGGGAATGACCACAGCCTACGTTGATGGCAGCTCCTTTCGCCATGACAAAGACAGAAGCTCTGGCGTGGGCGTGGTGTGGCTTGATGATGGAAAAGAAGAATCTTGGTGCTATAGACTGGGACCCCAGTCGTCGCAATATGCGGAGGTGGCTGGGATTCTGATAGTCCTCCAGGTGGCAGCGAACCGAGGCATTCGCAACCTGGTGATTCGCACCGACTCCGACTATGCTCGGCTCAGTTTCACCTGTCACTTTCCCTCGTGGAAAGATAATGGGTTCTTGACCTCCAACCGGAAACCTGTCAGACACAGAGACCTCTTTGTCGCCTGCGACGCCTTAGTGACCTCAAATGACATGCACATTTATTGGCACAAGGTCAAGGGTCACTCAAAGACCCCTGGCATGGACAAAGAAAAGAATGACCTTGCCGACTCGTTGGCTAAACAGGGTGCCCACTGCGGCACGCCATGGTACTTTGACTCCCAGGGACCCCCTGAGAGTGACACTTCTCATTCACGTGCGCCTGCAGAGGTGTGCGTGGTGACACGAGCTCAAGCCACCAAGACGTCCTCCGACCAACCGTCGGATGGGTTTGTCTCTGTCACTCCAGCTGTCTCTGAAAATGACATTGTCTCTCTCCAGGACCAGGACCCTGCTATCAGCAGGATGATCCGGTTTCTGGCTGATCCAAAGACTTCTCAGCCCTCTCCAGCCGACCTTGACTCTATACCTGAACTTCGTTCTCTCTTTCGTGTTAGAGCTACTCTGAGGATGGAAAGGGGGGTGCTTATGCACGTGGCTAGGCCTCCCTCTTCACCTGTCCTCGTGGTGCCGCCTTATCTACGGGGAGAAATGATCTCTCAGGCTCATGATTCTCCGTCCGCTGGACACAAAGGTGTCAAGGCTACGTTCAGTGCCTTGGCCCGAATTGGATTTTGGCCACTGATGCACAGGGACATCACAGATTACATTCAGGGTTGCCTGGTTTGTGGTCAACATCAGCCCTCAAACCCCAACCACAGAGCCCCTCTTCAATCCAGGGGACCATCTACACCTTGGTCCGACCTGCAGTTTGATTGGGTGGGCCCCCTCACAATATCCAGTAGAGGTAATAAGTACTTTCTGACTGTAACCTGCGCGTTCACCAAATGGGTGGAGTGTCTGCCTGCACCCTCAGACACGGCTCAAAACACCGCCGTGCTGCTGATGAATCACATCTTTTCCAGGTTTGGCCTTCCCTCTCGGGTTAACTCCGACAGGGGTACTCACTTCACCTCTGAAGTGATGGAACACCTGTGGCAGATGTTAGGTGTGAAGGCCAACTTCCACGTTGGTTACCACCCCGAATCGTCTGGCCAGGTTGAAAGGGCGAACCGCACAGTGGTTTCTATTCTGAAGAAATATGTCTCAGCCAACCACAGTGACTGGGATGTGAAACTTCCGTTGGCGCTGATGGCTATCAGAGCCACGCCCCACGAGTCTACAGGCGTCTCTCCATTCGAGATGATGACCGGTAGGCAGATGACACTCCCACTTCACCTGCTCTATGGGCCTAGTGACTGTGAGGCTGCTCCAGCTCACACTAATGAGAAGTACCTAAAAGACTTAAAAGGACATCTACAGTCCGCCTTCTCCTTTGCTCAAACAAATCTGAGTAAAACGGCTGAAGGTAGGAAAGCTTATTATGACCAAAAAGCTTCACATGACGAACTCCAGGTGGGTGATCGGGCTTGGTTTTACAACTACGCGCCTAGACCAGGGCAGACAAAGGTCGGCTCTGGTAGACTCGCTAAAAAGCTTCTCCCAAAGTGGAAAGGGCCGTTCCGTATAACCGACAAACTCTCACCCGTCGTTTACCAGTTACGGATCCCTAAAGGTCCGAAAGAACCCGTCCTCAAGTGGGTTCACAGAAATCAGATCAAACCTCACAAAGTCCGCTTCAGTACCTCTGAGCCGTCGCCAGGTTCAGAGGGTGATGTGACTTGAGGCCTCCCGGGTTTCCACCTGTTGTCCCCTTTTTCGGTGTGTGTGGCGTGAATGTGTGTCTGCGTTCATGTCCTCCCTTTTAACCATGTGTTACTAACCATGTGTTTTATGGGAAACAGACCTGGTTGAGCTGCTGACGTCGCCTGCTGTACTCCAGTCAGCTGTGCGTCCATCCTGGTAAACAACTTAGCCAGAGTTCCTTTATTTTACAGCCTAATGCTGTATTCAATTAGTAAAATTACTTTATGTTTAAATCAAACTTAATGTTTAATTTTCTACTACTTACAATAATTATTTCATCATAATAATTAATGTAAAGGTGAGCCAATCCATTTTAATATACCTTCCTCAAATCAAAATGAAGGATAAAATATACTTTAGGCCATTTAAAACAAAATGTCCTCTAAAACTTTGGATTTCAGATCTAATATGACTGATTTCACTATTTCCAAAACTCAATTTTTGGTTATCAAACTCTCAATCCCTAGTTTACTAAGTTATTTCCAAAACTTTAAATAGTTAAACTTAGTTTAAAATATGACGTAAGTCTTTCCAAATTCACTTAAAAGTGTCACTCCTAGAGTAACCTCATGGGAGTGAAGTCAATCTCTTCAGAGTTTTATACAAAAATAGAGCTCTTAAATAATTTAAATAGGTTAAATCCTTAATTAAATGTAATGGCATGACACATAGCCTTATTTTAAAATTAGATTAATTTAATTTTTCTAGTTTATTTTGACCAAATCTGCCCTACATTCACACATTTTGAATGCCCCTTTACCAGATTGTGGTTGTTTTGCTGTGCTGTGCCTCTGCTCTACTCTTCTGTCCAGCGACCGGACGTCCAAGGTCCCAACTGGTCTCGTCTGCGACTCATCTGCCGACGCTGCTCTGGGTTGGAGATCTTCATCAACGACGCCTCCGCTGCTGCCTACTCCTTCACAAACTGCCCCACTCTTCAGTCTCCTGGCATCGTTTGGGTCGGTGCCCTACTCCTGATTCTGTTCCGGTGTGGGATGCTTCCTGATTCCTGAAGGTCACTGACACAGGTGCCCCTGTGTCTGGTAAAACTCAAGCTCTGATTCATTTTTGATTGACTCTGTCCGGTGGAAAGGTACCACAAACCTTTCTTCCCTTTTGGTTCATGATGACCCATGATGTCCTCCATCATCGGATTGGTATTTCAAGGCAACGACCTTCCGCTAGGAGTCCTCGTCTTGAAATAAGGGGGGATATGTAGCGCCGGCAAAGGCGTTACTATCTCTGAATTCTGACCTCCTGGTTCATCAATACAATAACTCATCTTTTTCCCAATAACTTGGATTAAAATGACTCTTTTATTATGTTGTAACCTGAATCGACATTCCTTCCAGGACCCGGTCATGTCGGAAGACTCAGAAGACTTTCTTTAGTTAATAATTAAACTCAAGACTCTTTGATGTCTCATTCTAAAAAGACACTACCTTTAATCCACTGTCCAGAAATGTCTTAATATGATTAATTCATTTTCTTCCAGTATTCATGAATGTTGATGTTGCATCAGTATTATTTTATGTTGCTACTTTTGCTAAAAGGTTAAAGCATATTAATAATCCATCTAAGTTGCCTGGGTTTCCTTAATGACGAGAACCACGTGACTTGATAACTCCTTCCCATTGGGCCACGCGTCCAAAGTTCCCTCTGTCAGACTTCCTGTCTGGAAGCTGAGCAGTTCTCGTCTAACTTACAACGAGAGAACAAGCCCTCCGTTTTCTCCGCTACACGGTGGGCCTTGATGCCGACTGCCCGTTTGGGTATTAGCCCCAAGCAGTCGAGGACAATTTCCCCTGGCTAGAAGCCAGACAACATCCGTCTGCTTCTGTTCACCAGCCATGGGAAAGCCTGTTAGCCTCTGCACCAGCCGATCATGGAGTCGCTGACCGACTCACTCAGACGTCTCCGTGCCTCGAGTGACTTCCCGTCCACCGGGGACCAGACTGAGGTTCGTCGAACCAACGAACTCACCGACGAACCTCCATCTGCCACGCCGAGGCAATCTGGAGCGGTTTCAGCGAGGTACCAACTCCGATCTGGTAAACTGAGGCTCTTGATAAATAACACTCCTGACAACTTAGTCTCAGCTCCCCTCATAACTAGCTCAGACTCCCTAGAGATATTTTATATCTCACGGGCTCTCGTCATTAACTCTCAGCTTAATAACATCAGAAGAATCTCTTAAGATGCACCATCTACCTCATATCTGTCTGTTCGTTCAATCTGTTTCTTAATAAAATAACTGTAGTCTAAGTCTGCTTCTGGGTTATATTTGTGAGGGTTAGCAATCTCGCCGGAAGTGGCTAACGCTAGCTCCACTCTGAGCTGCTAACGTCGCTTTTAGCGGCGAAAATCAGCGTTTTACCTGGTAAATAGGTACCGGGCTCGACGAAGTGACACTCGGTTTTGTACCCGGTTTGTCCACGTCGAGTTTTAGACGCGAGGTTGTTTGTTTTTAAACCCCGTTGTCTGACCAGTATGGCGGCTAACAAGCGGCTAAGCTGTGTCGGCTACCGAACTTTTATTCGGTTGACAAAGTTACACAAAACATTAAAACCTATTCACAATGAAGTGTTAAGTCCCTTAAACATTCAAAAAGACAATAATGAACATCAAGTGACATGCATAAGCAGTTAACAACGTTTTTAACTTGGTTGAGTGCTGAAGGAAATTTGCTATCTCTAGCCTTATCTGTTATGAGTACGTGGCTTTCTTTAACAGCTTATAAGTCATAACTTAGGACATATAACTTTGCAATTAAACCTGGCTGGCTATTGCCACATGTAGTGTGTATAAAAGCTAATGTTTTATTACTCACCTTCCGCTTTATTTATACAGTTACCGAGGGTTTAGACGAGAGTCTGTGTGCTCTGGAGACCTGCGTTTAAACAACTGTTTGTGATAAAAGCAGGATTATCTAGATTCTTTTAGTCGCAGGGAGTCATTTATGTACCTGTTATTTGACGAATGGAAGCTGAGTCAGGAATAAATATATTCAATATTTATTATAAAAGCTGACGAACATTTGTAAACAGATTAGCATTTGAGGTAGCAATTTGGTTAGCATTCACTAAGTGGTAGATGTTCTAAAATTGATCTTCTGAGTTTAGAACCTGAGTCTTGTGGTGATATCAAGACTAAGGAGTTAGCTTAAGGGTTTAGTTATCAGGGATAAAGTGGAGAGGTTACTTTGATGAGCAGCCTAGTGGTAGAGGGTTAGCTTTATCAAAGTAGCCTCCTTTACCAGGTCATGGGTCGTTACTGCACCTCGCTCCTGGATCACGTCCGGCTGCTGGAGTTCGACGAGGAAGCGGAGATTCCCCCTCGGTCGATCTGGGGGCCTGACAGGTATGTGGACCCGCCGGGCCAAGCGGAGAGCGTCCGTGGATGCGACGTCAGTGGGACCCATGGCTGGTCAGTTGATAGCTGGCTGTCTTACCCATTCTGGTTGAGACAGAGAGGCAGGTGGATGGTTCCTGCTCTCAGGGGTAAGAAGCTTCCTCGACCGCTACGGGGCTTGACCCGTTACGGGGGCAGTCGGCATCAATAACCCACTGTGTAGCAAGTTGACAGCGGGGTTGTCTTCTCCTCCGAGGCTGGTGGAGAACTGGTTCTTCCCGTGTGGGGCAGACAGCTGAGAGCTGTCAGTAAAACGTGGGCCAATCAGGAGACTCTAAACAAGACACGTGACTCAGGCTCTAAAGTCCTACGTCACCCCGTGTAAGGAGTGTGGAAAAGTATACTTATTTATCCTTAGCAAAGTAGAAATAAGTAATAAGTAATAATACTGATTTAACCTTTTAGCAAAGTAACAATAATACTGAAGCTGGATCAAACATTCACAATGCTGTAAGAGAAAGTGCATTAATCATTTAAGACATTTCTGTAACAGATTAAGGTGTCATTTTAGGAAGAGACACCAAGAGTCTTTATTATTATTATTATGTAAAGTCCGGTGGATTCTTCCGATACGACCGTGACCTTGGAGGAATGTTGATTCAGGTTAAAACATAATAAAAGAGTCATTATAATCCGAGTTATTGGGAAGAAGATGGATTATTATTTTTGATGATCACGTAGGTCAGAGGTCAGAGCGTATATTGATCACGCTACAATATATATGTATATATATATGTATATATATGTGTATATATATATATGTACATATATGTATATGTATGTATATATGTATGTATATATGTATATATGTATATATATATATGTGTATATATATGTGTATATATATGTGTATGTATATATGTGTATGTATATATGTGTATGTATATATATATATATATATATATATATATATATATATATATATATATATATATATATATATATATATATATATATATATATATATATATATATATATATATATATATATGTATAGTGTGTGTATATGCATTGCATCCATAAGGTATACATATCCCCAGTAAGTGGACAACCTCTCTTCAACGAGCTGGTATTTAAAATAACTTTTGTTCAAAAAGCCATATCAGTGTATTAAAACATAGTATGATCTGTTTGTTCACCTCTACAATTTTGCATGAGACTGTTAGCATCTGAATTACTATGCTACGTGGTTTCTGTTTCATAAACACTATAAATTTATTGGTCTCATGCAAAATTGTAGAGGTTTACAAACAGGTAATATATCATTCTAATGCATCAGTATGATTTTTGAGCTTAAGTTGTTTTAAATACAGGGAAATTATCCACCAATTTGTCACCAACCTGCAGCAGCATCTCTCTCCATTTGGCTGGCTATTAGTGTTGCTCCAGTCAGAGGGCTAATTCCTCTGCCTGCTTTGAGTGATGTCATCAATGGGCATGGTCCTTACTGTGGGTGCACAGTAGGGATGTGAATCCCCACCACTGAGGCCGATTCGATTCGTATCTTGATACGCTCCCAGCGATTCGATACATTGACGATACGGTGAAGCCTCTGCCGATACGATTCGATACGATTCATCCTAGCTTGCAATTCGATGCGATTCGATACGATTCGATGCGATTCATGGTGCGATTTGAAACGATTCAACACATCACAGAGAATTTTCAAGTCCATGTCTGTTTTTTTAAAAATCATCATAATTACTTCTCTCTCTCTTTCTCTGTGAAAGATTTATTTGATACTTTATTGTTTTTGATAAATCAATAAATTCTACTTAAAAAAATGCACTTTATTATGGATCAGACAAGAGGACTGTTTTATTCCTAATAAATATAAATCATCAGCAAAAATGTTACATTTGTTGTTAGTCTCAACTGTTACTGAATTTACCTTAGGATTTTACCCAAGGGATCAATAAAGTAAATCTTTATACTTTTTTTAACAATTAATTAATATAGCCAATTTAAAAGATTAGGCCTCTTAAAAATAAATAATAAAAGATGTGAACCATTAACAATTAAAGCTCTTTCCTCAGCTCCTCCTTTAATTAATAGTGTTTTCTGTCTGTAATTTGACTAAACCACTTGTTAAACCTCCTCTAATCAACATTTCCAGCATTAACTCTGTGCAGTGTGTAAATAACTCCAACATAGTGTCTCTAATACTGACTAACAGATTCTAGTGCTAACAGAGCAGAAACCATTCAGATTCTCTGATGTTGCTCATCTCCTCCTCACCTGTTCTTACCAGGTTTTCTAACTGCGGCTGCACCACCAGGCTTCCGTAGTTTTACTGGTGGTGCGTTCAACAAAACGAGGACAAAACAGATAAACTATAAACTGATCAACCGGTTTAATGCGGAGTTGTTGCTGTTAAATAGCGGGACAGTTCTCCCCACGCCCCTCCGGGTAACGAGTTACAAGGACAGCAGCAGAGCCACGAAACCTCCGTTAAACGTCACGTGAACGAGCGCTGACTCGGTGGAGAACACACAAACACACACACACGCGCGCACACACACAGCGTTTGCAGCACCTGCAGCTCTTCCCTCAACAGGCGTGGAGCTGCTCAGTATAAAAGTAGCTCGTGAGAGGAAAAAGGCTGGACACCCTGAACTAACCGATGTAACCATAGTTTTTACCGATGGGAGACGAGAGAGAGCGATACGTTGCGCAATTAGCAGTCAGCTGAGCCGATGCTCGCTAATATGTGGCTTGCCATACGCTGAAGCTACCGGTGCAGTCGGATTTTACACGTCATGATCGGACCACCGGTTCAAATCGGTGAATCTCCACATCCCTAGTGCACAGTAGTACACCACTTCAAAAATAAATATTCCTTTAAAGGGGTGGTTTTGTCAGAATCCATTTTTTTCAGGTTTTCATAGTTTTGAATAGGTCCCTCTGAGTCTGTCATGTAGGCCAAACATGAAAACTCTCTGTTCCCTGGTTATTTAAAAACAACAGAAAAAGTAAGAAATGAAACTTAACAATGTGGAACTGCATTTGTGCCTGGTTTGACGTCACAATGTGTATTTGCTGAGATGGTAATGCCTTTCGGTCCGCCCAGCTGCTAGCTTTTGCTTTTGTTGAAAATTCAACATGGCGGAACGCACGCAGACGCAGTGTTGCCAACTCGGGGATATACTGTACATGGCTGGCTGGCTGCCGCTGGTGACGGCCAGTCCCTGTTTTTTTGTCTCTGTTTTTTCCCCCCCTCCCTCTGTGTATGTGTGTGTGTTTAAGCCGTGCGGACCACGCTCTACTGTTCTGGACAAAATATTGAACAGTTATTACAGACAGTTAAGAAAGAACTGGGATTATTAAAACTTTGGCTTGACTAATAAATTATCAATGAATGTGAACAAAACAAAATACATTATTTTTGGAAATAAGAAAATTGAAAACTAAAGATCAACCAAATGGAAATAGAAAGAGTGAGTGATACAAAATTTTTGGGACTGTTGATGAAAAATTAAAGTGGACAGTGCACATAAATCATGTGAAAACAAAAGTATCAAAAACAATTGGCATATTGTGTAAAATTAAGGCAGGTGTAAACAAAAGATCTCTCCATTTACTATATAATGCCCTCATTCTTCCATACCTAACTTATGGTGTGGAACTTTGGGGGAACAACTACAAAAGCACAATACAATCTATCTTTAATCTGCAAAAAAAAAAAAGCAGTCAGAATAATCAACTATGCAGACTATTATGCCCAACAAATCCTTTGTTCATTAAATCAAAATGATTAAAACGCTGTGATTTAATTGATCTCAGCACAGCCGTTGTCATGTATAAGGTCCATAATCATAAACTTCCAGAATGCATTCAAGACCGGTTTCAACTCCGAGACACTAGCTATAACCTGAGAGGAACCCATGTTTATCAGAAAAGTAAATTCAGAACTAATACAAAAGGTAGATGTGTCTCAGTCAGAGGAGTAGATTTATGGAATAATCTGGATAATACATTAAAAAACTCAGTATCTGTAAATGCATTTAAAAAAAGTTTAAATCAAATGTAATTAACAATTATGCGCACGAGAATTAAATCACATATTAACTCTTATGTATAACTGTCCTCAGATATAATTGATTTGGTAAAATGTATGTGTGACAACTATAATTTAATTAGCAAAATAATTTATATCAACTTTTTTGTTCTCATTTTGATTGATTGTAAAATTATGTATGCTAGTTGCATGAAGTTGTTAAAAGGTTTGGCTCTAGAAAAGTGTTTCACTTCAGCCAAACCATTTTCAGTCATTGTTTTTGTTTAAGTTTTAAGTATTGAAGCTGAATTTTCTTGTGTAAAGACATTGTGTATTGACTGAAATAAACTTATCATTCATTCAAAGAGACTGAGAGCAAGGCGATCAGAAAGTGGTCTGAGGGTCGACATGTCACCTCAATAAAGTTCAAATAAAGTTCAATTGCAGGCAGACTCTTCCTCCTCGTAAGAAAAAGAGAATGCATTGTACTCAGTTTTGTTTACTCTTTGAGCAGACATGCCAAAGTGATCATGTAAATGCAGGTATCTTTCATTCTTCTCCTGAAATGAAAACAATAAAGTAATGTTTTGACTTTCATCCTTATAATTTTTTAACTCGGGGAGAGCTTTTGCTTCACAAGAAGAACTATAGTTCGAATCTCAGCCAGGCATCTATCTGTGTGGAGGTTGTGTTGGTGTTCCCCCATGTGCGTTCAGCTGATCTAGTGTGAGTTAAAACCAGATACCAGTCAGTCTAAACAGTAAACCTTAGTATTCATGTAGGATTTCAACCATTGTAGAAAACTTTATGATCATATAATTTAGGTAAATTAATTCATTTATATAACACTTAAAACTGACCTAACAAAGAATTATCTAAAATAACTACAATTAGTACTTGAATAGGGTTTTTAAATTTGGACATTTCTGTAAAATAGATAAATGTTTTAATGAATGAATACCCCTTCAAAGCTCTTTCTATTTGAATCACCATCTGATGTACCACCTGTCTGTAGATTATCAAAATAAGATCATGTGTACCGTAGACATCAGGTAGTATTTTCTCAGTACCAGGGCAATGAAAACACTAAAGCTTCCTGTCAAACTGGCTTCCTTCATTCTGATGATGTGTTTCTATTCTGGAAAGGATTGATCACTGTTTCATTGATATTTTTATCATTTTCAAATAGAAATTTTGAAAGAGTGAGACTTACTCTGATAGTGCTGGAGAAGTTGATTTTCATGACATAAAGTAACTAAACACCAAACCAAAAGACAGGAATAAATGACTCCATGTTGAAAACTTTACCCATTTAGACTGAATATCATGTCTTTCTGTAGCTTCAGTCATGTTTTCTTCTAGATGTATTTTCACACTTTAATTAGGCACCAAGAATAACATTCAACCTTTCTCCTGTGTCTTTTAAGGTATTTTAATACTGGTAACTCTATAAACACTTTTTTGGAACTGCTAAGCTCTGCTTGTTTGGATTACATACACATAATTTCTGAGTTTTTAAAGTTAAAAAAATACAGCTAAATGATTGTACTCTTCATCAAGAATTACCAGTAATAGCGAAACCTGACCAATAAAAGAATATGTTAAAGAATCAATTTTCTTGATTAGTGACATAAACTCATAGTGGTAATTTATATGGAATACCAGTAATATGCCAAAATGATAGATAAGAGCAGATTCTACTTTTAAAATGATCACAACGTGCTCTTAGCTAACAGTAAAAAGAAATACCTTAAAAGTTTAGTAATGGGACACAATGTGTTTTATATCTTAAAAACAGAGAAAGTTCTTGTCAGTTTGTTGTATTATTGACTCTTTAGACACATTTAGTAAGTAAGTAAGTAAAGTTTATTTATATAGCGCCTTTCACAGATATACATCACAAAGCGCTTCACAACACAAACAAAAGAACAAAACTGAGAAAACATTGAAAATAAAAAACTAAAGAGAGATTTGGGCATACAGGGGATCTACATTGTAAATGATGAGACTTGGGCAGAAATATTGGGGCAAACTTCAATACTACATTGTAAATGATGAGATTGGACATTGACTTGGGCTAGAACTAACTATATTTGGGCCAAATAATAAAAAGGAAAAAACAAAAACTGGGAGCAGCAGAGAAAGTAAACAAAAGGGAGGGAGTAGCGCAAACTCTGACAGTCACAAAAAACATAAGACACGTGATGGTGGGGGGGAGGTGAGGAGCCCTACGCCCTGGCCTTCAGACCAAGTTTGCAGGGAGGAGGGAGTTAATAAGGTCCAAGGTGAAACGTTGAATGCTAGGAGGTGTTTGTGCGTCATCAGTAGCATGTGTGTGTTTGAATCAGTACATGTGAGGGAGGGAGGGGGAGCATCCACGCTCAGCTGCAACTGGACTGTTTGTTTTGACTTCAGCCTTTTTTCAAGGCCTGAGAGGGGAGTCGAATTGAAAATAACAGATTTGTTTTGAGCAGGAGTGATAAGGTTTTCACATCCTTCAGTCTTTAGCAGTCAGGTCCCTTCCAGCAGCTGAATAAGGGTCAAATCCACCAAAAGCCGGCTGGGCAATCCTCTCAGCTGTTCGTCCCTCGCTGACCAGTCCTGAACCACAGACAAAACCCTGCTGAGCATTCCTCCAAGATGTTTTCCTGCATATGAGTCCAAAAGTGAGACCAGATCGCAAAGCGTCCAGCCCCAGCATCAGCTCATCCAGCTGGTTTAGAGTTCACACACAGTTCAGAGCCAACCTGTGATTCAGCTTGCCCAGTGGGATTTGAGAGTTCACACACAGCACGGCACCGTCCACAGAGCCTGGGCTGTTTGCCAATCGGTCCCGCAGCTCCAAATTTCCTGATGATCCAGGTCCCACACAAGCCAAACAGTAGAGCCCAGTCGCCATGATCCAATTTATGTAAACATCTTCGAGTAGTGGGAAAAAGGAAATTTGTCCATCGCATTCCTCGACCAGCTGATCCAATTCATGGTTAAAAGTCCAGCGGGAGATGAAAGCAGGTTCTCCAGAGAAAGTAGACAGGACGGAGAGCCGGGGAAGACGGGGAGGGAGGGAGAGAAGGGGAGATACGTCCGCTCGCCTCGAGAGCCAGATAGAAAAAAAGCCATTTAGACATCTCGCGTCTTTTCTTTCATTTTTTGAAAATAATAATTATGGTAACAATTAAAGGACATTATTTTTTGTGTTGGAGCTTCAGATGTTTTATACTGGAAGGTTTAAAATCTAATCAGTGCAATAAAAACGATTTTGCTAATTTTTTTTCTTTTGGCAAACTTGATTATTCTAAATGTCCAAAAGGCACTCAGAGGTCGCCTCACCTGGGAGTAATTCCATGTTGAACCGCCACTACCAAAATGACTCATTGAAATGATTTAATCTTTGGTGTTTCCCTCTGGCCACATTTTTAGCTGTTTAAACTCGCTCACTTCACTAGTAGTGTGATTTTCATTCCAATAGGGTTTAGCTACTTTGAAAAAAATGTGCTTCTTTATGTGTCCAGGATATGTCCTCATCAGGAAAATCCCCAAATGATGTCACTGAATTGCTACAAAAACCTGCAATCACATTCCTAAGAAAAGCTGGAGCTGATGTAGAGTCATGTCAATAAAGTGACTAAATGCATAAAGAAAAAAAAAAACAACTAAGTGAATAAAGAATGATGTCCTTTGTTTGTAGCTTAACTATGGGGGCCAAATATGGGAACTGTCTGAGGAAGCATTAGCTCATGAAAAGGTGCCAGAGGAACGGCAGTGTTTATTACATGTGGGTCATCCCTATGTGGGTTTTCCCTTCTCTGTTTGGGCAGCTGGAGTAAGAACTTCTTCTGACATGCAGCAATGTTGTTAAAAATAGAACAAAAATTCAAGCTGATTATCTGCCTGAGTCACTACTGATGGAAGAACACTCAAAGAGTCAGTTCAGATCAAGTTAAAGTTTATCAGTTTGTTTTACAACTCTCAACATATTTTCACTGAGTTGCTTAAATAATTAGTAAAAAGAAAAATTTGAAACATTGCACACTAACAGCTGGTAGTTTATGTAATTGTTATTCAAATGAACTGAAGTAGCTGTGTAGAGCATTAGGCACTAGTCTATGATATTATACTGTAACAGCTTCTATAAAGTGTGGAAATGAGTTGAAATACAGCCAGATGTACATAAATTCTGGCTACTGATGCAATACAGTGAAACTGACAGACTGGAGGGATTGTTCAGCAGTTTTAGCTGGCCTGGCTCTGAAAGAGGTTGTCTTTGTCTAACATGTCTGAAACTGGTATTTGTTTATTTTATGTGGTTCAGATCTGATCTGTTTTACAGTGTTGAGAATGCAGCCTCACATCTGCTTCATGAAAGATTTATTGTTCTATTTCACCTGGTATAACAGCTAAGAAGTCAGGAGGGTTTTTCCACCTTCAGCTTTTGTCATCATGGGTTAAACACTTAATGAAGGATAGAGATTTAATACAATTCCTCTTTGTATTTTGAACTGCAAAAATACCTTATGATCAGTCCTATATCAGGCTAAAACAAAAGCATCCTGAGATCATTCACGAGTTACTTCTCAGCCAAGGACATGGACTCACAGTTTAACCTCAGAACACAGCCATTAATAGTTAATGGTTCCTCTGAGAGGAACTCCTCCCATCCCAACCTGTGGATTTCTAGCTTGGTGGAGTACCATATTAGAGAGAGACACCGAGCGCAAAATGTGACACTGGCACAGAAGCCGGCAGAAGCCAGTGATGTAATTTTTGATGTCACCGATAGAGCGCTTTTCTGGACAGAAGCCACAGGAGAAGACACAGGAGATGTCAGATTCAAAGCTTCGGCATGGCATCCAAGTTATTTGTGGCTTCCACCTGGAGAAGTCAGGAGTGTCTTTACTTTAAACATGAGGTCTGCATGGAGCAGCAGGGTATTGAAGGAGGCAAGGCTACAGTATAAATGCCCGCCTGGCCATACACCCAGCACACCGGAGGGCCCCGGCGAAGGTGGGGACATGGATCACCGCCAGTAGCGTAGCCAGAAATAGATTTTTGGCCGGGCCTAATAAAAAATGGGTGGGCCCAAAAATGTAATTGAAAATAAGTGTTTTTGTAAATGTCACTTTTGTTTAAGCAAATGTGTCTATACAGTGATCCCTCGTTTATTCTGGGAGTTACGTTTTAAAAATAACCCACAATTGCAGTGAAATCCACCAAGTATCAGTTTTATATTTTTACAATTATTCCAGAAGTCTTAAGGCTGTAAAACCCCTCACTACACACTTTATACACTTCTCTCAGACAGGCATTAACATTTTCACACTGATCTCGTTTAAACACAACCTGACCATCAGAACGGCAGAATAAATAACTTCATTGATGTTTCTGATCGCGTCTGACGGACACCTGCTCGTTGCGGTAAAAAAAAAAAAAAACCCACACAGCTGATGCTGAGAGAAGTGAGCTGAGAGCTGCTCTGTGTTTATCACTAGAGGTCTCAGTTTCAGCTCGAGCCATTGGGTCAGGTCAAAACGTTAATTATTTCAGGTCGGACACAGAGAGAGAGAGGAAAAAGAGAGGAGCGGAGAGCGCACTGTTTGGAGACATCATGCTGCTGTCCATGGTTTTGATTCTGCAGTCTGTCAATCAGTTAAAACATCATTTCTACTTGTAGTGTAGATTTTCATTTCCACCTTGCTGCAGAAAAGAAGCTCGTAAAGGGAAGGGAGCATAAGGGCGCTACTCATCCAGACTCTTGGTCAGCACGCTAAAGGGAGTCAGGACGCGCTGCGCTCCGCTCCATGGAGGAGATCGTCAGGACGCATGAACACTGCGCTGTAAAAAAATGTTTAAAGCATGCCCATTTGCACAAAACATTCCACAAAAGTACAAGGCTGCAAAATGTGAACTGCAAAAGAGCGAGGAACCACTGTCAGTAACCGACAGAAAGATCTTTGAACAAAACATCTAAAATCCAAAGCACATTAAACCTGTAACACAGGACAGGTCCTCCACGTTTTGTTTTTTGAAATATTTTAAAATGAAGATTTGTTTTGCCATGTCTTAAATGCTTTGGTTGACACTACAAGTCACAGCAGCAGACGCACAGTTGCGCTGTTACCGTAGCTTGTCTGGAGAGTTTAGAAATTATTCAAAATAGCCAATGAGAGCAAGACTTACAAATGATGTAATAGTTATGAAATCACCACAACACATTCATGCTGTTGATGTCAAATTTACTCTGTTCTATTTCATTTCATGATGACTTAAATGAGATCCCTCAAAAATAAAACAATTATATATAATTTTGTTGAGGAAGCCATTTGATTGGGTGGGCCCAGGTACACAGTGGGTGGGCCCAGGCCCACCCATAGCCACGCCCCTGGTGCACGGATCAGTTCAGTCAATTCAGCAGCCCACTAACAGCAGCTAACTCACACATAGCTTGCTAGACCAAAGTAACTCCTCCACTTAATCCTTAAACTAAATTAAGATAACATCCCTAGCCTTAACCATCATGAGGCTCAGATCATTAAAACTTCTTTTAAGATCAATTTAGAACACTTTAACATCGTGTTGACAAAAGCTTAAACACTGCTACCTCCGCTAATCTGTGTATAACTGTCTGTTCGTCTCTCTTTTGAAAATAAAACTTGTAAAGTCTTATTCCGACTCAGACTTCTCTTCGTCAATATTAAAATACATAATTTACTCCCTGTAGCATCTGCTGAACCTAGAGTTTCTGTAAACACGGTAAGTGAAAGCAACAGAAGGCCTCCTCTGTGTTAGACTGACAAAACTTATGTGTTTCTACAGAAGTGTGTGCAAATTATAAACTAAAAATAGAGTTTATAATGCTACACCTATATGCTCATGACGAGCTGTCGTTGTGTAATAAAATCCACTGCGAATCAGCACAGATACCGGCTTTCCGAAAACAGCTTTCGTTTATAAAGAGACACTATTATTCCTCATTATTTCTGCAGATCTCAGATTATTTCACAAGACTGTTTATGACTTTCACATCCCTTACATGAGCTGTTCTCAAGATCTTTCAACACATGAAATAACAAGATATTTAATCAGTTTGCTTTCTAAAAGCAATCCACATCCACAAGTGAAGTCCTTGATATGTCGGGATCTTTTACCAACATTCTCAGAAAGATACATTTTATCAACTTAATATGTCTCTAATATATTTACTTAATAATTTTACAAGTTAATTTTTATTTTAGGCATACATCCAGAGTGGTATTTGTTTTTATTTAGTTGTATTGCTGATGTAATGACCACAAAGTTTATAATCAAGCTTTTTGAACTGACTAACTACCTGTAGCATACAGCTACAGGAACACACACCACAGCACCGAGATGTCACATGTAGTTTCTTTATTTGTTGCTTTTCAAGTCTTTGGTCCACGCTGTAGCTTGCCGGCCTCAGTCTGCCAGCCGTGCCCCCGCTTGCTACTGCAGATAGAGGTGGAGAGTTGATTAATAACACATCACAGCGTGTGTCAATCAGCCTCACCTAAACTGTTGCTGCACCATTCCACTCTCCCTCTCCTTCAGCTGCACCTCCACACACACACCCATCACACAACCAGACTTTGCATCTGTTACCATCAATACATATTTGAGTAATATACACTACTCAGTGCCTGTTAATGGCTAGACAGTTTTGTAGTGCCTGGGTATTTTTATTTATTGAACGGGCAGTTTTTTTATGCCTTTATTTTGATTGTTAATTCAGTACCTGGTTACCTTTTCTTTATAAATATATGTTGAATTGCTTGAATTTTGCACTTTACCAATGACTTTTCATGCAGTTCAAAATGTCATAATGGTAATAACGTTAATGACAATGTTGTACCAATGACCAGTCAAGGCATTTTATGTTGCGGATCATATTTTTGTGAGCCTCCCCACAATATCGCAATAAATATCGTACCGTGAGGTCCATACCGTGATGATATCGTACCGTGGGATTTGGATATCGTTACACCCCTACTACTCTCAAACAATTAGAGGTATTTGACTTTCTGGTGAAATTTCAGCATGAACCTATAATGCCCTCTTGCACATGTACAACTATTCAATGTTTCAGTACTTTTTGCAACGAGAGCTTAACAGCAAAATTACAGTTTGATCCGTGAATCGTCCAAAACATTTCTTGGTTCAATTAGAATGAGGTTTTAAAAAGTCCTCATCATATTGTTCACATTTTGACAACATGAGATCAAGACTGCACCTAATAATTGATCAACAGTACCTCGCCACTGCGAGGCTTCAAACAGGATGTTCTCAGATGAAGTGACCACTGAGTTTAGTCGCAGAGCGTCATCAGCAGGGTGCCCTAAGGAATTGGATGATGAATCTCACACAACTCCAGGCACATTTAAGGGAGTTGAGAGGCACCCAAGTGGCATGTCAGACCATTAGAAACCATATGGTCTGTGTGCTAGATAACCTGCAAGGGTACCTGAATCATCATCTTTGTCACCAGATCAACCTTTTGGTGGTGGTGGTGTTACAGTGTGGGCAGGTGTATCCAGTCAATATAGTACTGACCTATACTTATTGAATGGCACTGTGACAAGCTCATACTAAATGGACAACATCATTAATCCAGTCATTGTTCCTATGCATGAACAACACAGGCCTAGATTCATCTTCATGAACGACAATGCTCCAGATTATCGAGGCTGCATCATTATGGAACAGATACTGTAGACTGGGGAACCTCAAATAGAGAGGCTTGTACCTTCTCCAGACATGAATCCCATGGTATGAGCTGCGTCTCCATGTAGAGGCTCCTACTCTGTACCCCGGAACCTCAAATGACCTGAAGGCCGCTCTTCAAGAAGAGTGGGTTGCCATGCCTCAGCAGACAATAAATAGACTTTTGAACAGCATGTCAAGCTGTAACTGATGCTCAAGGTCACATGACAAGTTATTGAGACATTGACGCTTTTTTGAGGGGGATGCCCGCCACTGTTATTGGCTTTTGTTTTAATAAAGTGTTTGAGATGAGGAAATCACTATTGCACTCTTTTACTTAAATGCCATTTCATGTAATAATTATTACACTAGTGATATTATTAATATCACTACTGTGAACTTTTTACATTTTCTATAAATTTCACCAGTTAAACAAATATCCCTAAGTTTATTTTAGCAATGTATTTGCAATTTTCAGTGTTTAATTGAAGTTTAGACCTAATACAGTTGAAACCAGAAGTTTACATACACCAAATAAAAGGACACAAACAATTTTTTCTCACTATCTGAAGTTAAATCTGTCTAATCTTCTCTTGTTTTAGGTCAGTTAGAAATGCAAAAAATTTTTCTATTTGTTAAATACTACAAATTTGAGAAATAAAACTTGTCAAATATATATTTTTAATGTGTTTTTTATTCAGTGTATGTAAACGTCTGACTTTAACTGTACCTGATTGACTGAATGATTAAACAGGATTATTGTAACCTGATTATAATAATTTATCATAGTAACTTATATTTCATATAACAGAATCAAAATTAGGTTAAGTCATGAAAACAAGAAAATCAGAAATATAACTCAAATCGATTGGAGTTTAAAAATGTAGATAAAATATATAATTTAATATACTATATATAAAAACAAAATGATAAAACTTCCACCAATCTCATGCTTTGGACTGAAACTGTTTACCTGTCAATGTTTGTGTTCGTGCACTCTTATCATGCACTGAATTTGAATGCTGGATTCACAACCAGAGGCAGATGTTTTGATTGAAAACACCACAGCAGGTCAGCAGCAGTCTTCTCCTCTAGTTGACACACACATGGTGTCAACCATGTGTTACACCATGTAACACCATGTAGGTGTTGCTTTGGAAGTAGCTTTGAGGTTAAGGGGGAGAGGGTTGTTGGCCTGTTTTGATTCAAAATATCACCTTCTCTTGCTTTTTTTTTTTTTTAACCCCGTTTCCTGTCCGGCTGTGGAGCAAACAAAATAATGTCTGAGTGCCAAAAACAAGCCCAACAGTGTTGCTGTTTCAGGTGAGAGGTTACAGCCACTGCTATAAAACTCCTCCTGATTTTCATTTAAATATAACCCCCAAAAACTTTATTAGAATATTTTAATGGTTGATTGGACACGGAGCCTGAAAGTGAAGGGAAGGGTACAGAAAGAGGGATAGGGGAGAAAGTAAACAGAAAAAGAAGAGAACAAGAGATGCGAAGAATCCACTTCTAGACCTGTAAATAAAGCACAAACAAACAAGCAAACAAAACAGGGAGAAAAGATACAACAGCAACAAACAGCATATGAATATACAACAGTTGTGATATTCTTCAAATGTATACGTATACACCAGTTCAAGAGAGTTCAGTGTCAACCACAGCCCCAGTCAATGTGTCTGAAAACACCCGAGTCCATTTTTATGTGAACACCTTGTGATCACCTGTGTGTGTATATACGCGCTTGTTTATGTAAGGTTTCTCTATTGAAACATTCAATAATAAGTTCGAGGAGCCACGGACCTGCCCCCAAGGCCCACGGAGGACGTGGAGGAGGTCCAGGCCCCAGACGTCCAGAGGCCACCCAGGGCACCAACCCACCAGGGAGACCGCCGTCAGGGCAGTCGCTAAACTCCCTCCCAGAGGGCGCAGAGGCTCACCCCACGTGGGCCCCCCCGGCAGTCGCCGCGCTAGAGCCCCTGGGGGGTCGCGGCTAGAGCTCACAGGCACCGCCTGCAGCCGGCCATCCAGGGTAGATCTAGCCGGAATCAGAGACCCGAGACCCAGGAGCGAACCAGCCCCAGCAGAGGCCCGACCACCCCCGGGGGCCCAGATCCCACCAGGCAGCCACAGAAAGAAGAGCAGGCAGATGCCCCCAGCACCCAGCCCCAGACCCCAAGACACCCCAATACGCCAGCGGAAAAAGGCACCACCCAATGCCGGGACGCAGTCAGGGAGGATAGTCTCTATAAAGGAGGGCCTAGCATGTCTCAGAAAGGGGGGGGGGAACCAAACCTGACAGAAAAACAGTCACACACAGACACAATCACTCTCCCTCCCTCATGCGTGCACACACACATTCCTGCAAACATACCAAGACACACAATAGACGTTGTACACCCACTCTCGCTCCCCATGCACTCTCTATGTTCCAGGACCAGGACCAGGAACCTTCTCTTGCTTTTAGGAATACATTATGCACTGCAGCTTTAAGCACATTTCCACAGCATGGATATCTTGTTTTACATTCTAAAAAGTAAAACTATTACTTACTTAAATTTTTTGGTGCAATATTTTACTCTCAAGAATTTAGAGTATTGGAGACCATTATATTAACTTCATCAATATAATGGTCTCCAGTGGTTTTACTTTTTTAGAGTGTAGGTAAAACTCATTATGTGTGTTTATCCTAAGCTGCATATCTTAGCATTTAAAAAAAAGTACTGTCTCACTGTTTGTATTTCCATTCCTTAAGTTGTAAAGAATTTTGATTACTTTTTCAGAAAACACCCACTCATTTACCAGTAGTTGGTGTATTTACCAAACCCAATGGAATCTCAGTGAGCTGCCAGAAAAAGATGCTCACCAATCCAAAATATATGTCCCATGCACAAACAGGGCTGCAGTGGAGGTTAAAACAACACACATAAATGTCAAACTGCTATTTTAATGTTCAAAACTCCTGTTACACCCAGTTTTCCTTTAGTTGGTATGCTACAAATGAGTCATGGTCTTGGTATTTCTGATGTAGTCAGATAAAATGTATGATGATCCACCCAGTGGTGTGCTGGATTCCAGTGGTTAACCTGGCCTGA
The DNA here is from genome assembly GCA_006937965.1 of Callopanchax toddi. Classification (NCBI taxonomy): domain Eukaryota; kingdom Metazoa; phylum Chordata; class Actinopteri; order Cyprinodontiformes; family Nothobranchiidae; genus Callopanchax; species Callopanchax toddi. Next base: position 503,806 of record SSNR01000070.1, on the reverse strand, counting down.
TTGTCATCCCACTGAACATCCCTGATGCACACCTATGAGACTGATGTGTGTTAGAGCAGACCTCTGGTGTAGATCCTCTGTCATGCAGGACATAGCAAATCCTGATTGTTATTTACAGTTATTATTTAAGATTGTTTTCCCCCTATCTGGTGTTTTAGGACTATAACATCTAAAACATGCAGGATAGTGGCTCCCAGAACTGGATACCACCTGTCCAAAACAAACTGAACAATGTTAAAAACAAAAAAATCATATTTTATTTTTAGTCTCTCTATTCATTGAATCAGTGTCAAAGTTCCACAGGATCAATAATTTATGTTTCAAACTAAACAGGGTTAGTAGGAATCCCACACTACCAGTTTTCTTGCTAAAATGGACCTGTTATGCTTTCCACCCTCTTAACTGTAGGGATTCCCTACTCGCTCGGGACTGTTGACTCGTGAGGAAACTCCAGCTACACTCAGCCAGAACTCAAATCTGTCCTTTTGCCAAAATACAAATAAATATTCTCTGGTTTCATTCAATGCTTAGTAGTGTTTGCTCAAATATACATGCTGATACTCCCAATAAAATAAATTCTTTTTTATTCTTTCTGTTATTGATGTTAATATGGATTCTGTCTGAAATCCTGCTGGAAACAGCTGACCAACATGTTTGATCAAAGCTTCACACTAAAATGCTTTGAAATCTTTTTTCTTGACTAAAGGCATTTAAAGATCAAAACTAAAAAAACTGAAACTCCTAGAATGTCTGTGGTGGTTAAACCAGATGCCTTTCATGTTCTGTGTGGGTTTTTCTGCTTTAATGGGACTGTGTGGATTTGGGAGGATTGTTCTTGGCAGGACCAGTGACCAAACTGTCCAACTCAAAGAAAGAAAGAAAGAATTTTTTTTGTTGGTTTTGATCAGTGAACACATCTGTTTGCAGGCCTGTTGATAACTGAGAGGAGTATACGTGCTGATGTGCACGCACAAGATGCAAGATGAGCTGAATTAAGGCAACGTGGAAAACTGAGCTCATAAAAAATGTCTTTTGGTGTGTGGTGAAGGATCAGCAGAGGGATTTGATTGTTTGCACATGAAACCAGATGGTGAAGCAGCTTGATAGTTGACTGGCATGGGTGGGATTTCATTTAGTTTCTCATGAGTGAATGATGCTGAAACATAATGTTATGAAAGCAGTCATGTGTTAAACTCCCCATCTGGCAATTTAGACAGTGATAATTATTTAAATACCATAAGCATTATTCTAAGGGTGTGTCTAGGCAGAGGTTAACTGTTTGTTTATAGATGAATTGCTGAGGGCCCTTCCTCCAGCTGGCTTCTGTTACAGTAGACACACTGGAGGAGACATAAAAATTAAAGTAAAGAAAAAGGTCAAGCAGATAGATTTCCCAGGAAATGAAACATTAACCAACAGTGGAAAAGCAGTTTTTTTCTGTCCAGTTCACAAACTAAAGTAGTTTTCTCCTCCTCACAACAAAAGGTTAGTGATCAAAGTTTAACCCTAATCCATCATGGTCTCTGCTGACATTGTTTGGAGGTGTCATGTTGGGGTCCTGGATCACAGCCTTATCAGCATATCTCAGGGGCATACGTCATATGGGTTAAAACAGAAATAAAGGCATTTCTTAGGAAGTCATAATAATTCTGAACATCTACGCAAATCTAAAAAAATTCACCCCAAACTAACCGGACATAAACATATTCAGTGTGTGCTAAACTAAATCTTTAATTTTCACATTTTTAAGCTGGGAGAGGACTGATAAATAGTGTAAAAATGATCAGTATGCATTTTTATTTCCTCATCACATGTGAAAAAGTGTAATCATATGCTCCACTTAGAAAATCAAACAAGAATGAGTAACAAAGGGGATTTCAGCATAGAGCTCTGCCCACATGTTTGTGCTGTGTTGTTCATTCCACAGATGCATCAAGCATGATCCTTACTAACTACCGTAAAGAAGAAGAATAACATGGTTGCTATTAGTCACTTTTTCAAGGATACAGGATGTTTTGTCTAGAAAAATTGTTACAACAATTAAAAAAATCAACTAAACATAAATGTCCATACTTTTTGTCTTATGCTTGCTTAAATGTGATTTGACTTTGTTGTTGTTCAATTTTCTGTCTTAAAACACACACAGGGCGTTGCACCATAAACGTACTGATGAAACTGGATGACTGTAATTTGATAACTTTGCACTAAACTGTTTAGTTTCATTCTTATCTAACTCAGTAGGGTCTGTGCAATGGTCATATCGGTACATTTCTGTACAGTTTGTAAATTCACTATTGCATTCTGTTTTTAAATTGATATTCTAATATCAGTTGATTTCTGTACAGCCTTGTAAATTCACATCTGCATTTTATCTCATCCTCTTATATTGTCTGTGTGTCATCATGTGAAATTCGTGTGAGTGTGTCATTTGCTTGCTTTTTATTCTCATATAAAGTAATTTTATTCTATTCTAAATTTACGGCAAATCTGTCAATTCACTTCGCCTCTTGTACTAGAAATTCACTCACTCATCTGCAAACGTTAACCCATGTGCGTCAGAAAATAGATGCTTGATCAACAAAACACAAGAGCAATTATCTCACTTTACAGCTTCTTGCTCTTAGGCTTCAAGATTCCAGTAGCTGCACTGCCTCATGTCTGCTGAGAACTCCTCAACATATTTGTATTTGTAAGATAGGCTTCTGTATGCTGTGATCATAGACTTTAACCTTAGTTTGAGCCCATCACTGAACCTCAGTGCCACTTATAGCAGAAGTAGTAACAGAAGGAATGACCCAGCCTGTTGAATTTATAAAAATACATTTTTATTACATTTATAAAATGTAATGTTAAAGTTTTGAACAGACCATAGTCGCTACAGCAGCAAAAATGTTGGTAAGAGAATCAGGCCCAGCGTCTGTGGGAAAAAAAAGGAGGGTGTGTGTAATATATATTAGAGAGCGGCTGTTAGTCTGATCAAAGACATGCTATGGATAAGGCTAAAGAAGTGGTCCCCAATGTTCTTTGTGCCATGGACCGGTTTCATGCCAATGAATACATCTACAGACCAGTCGGTGTTCCTGTTTTCCTGACCAGAAACCTCGCACCGCAGGAGCAAAGCACACACTGCTCAGGCGCCCATGTGAATGCTCTATTACCATTAAACTTAGCGGGAGGTGAGGAGTACAGAGCAGCTCAGCTCACTGGCAGCTTCTCAGAAGGTGATCACAGGCTGCAGGCTTGATACCATGAGGTCACGCACTGGTGCACGGATCCTTCAGATGCAGTCAATACATCAATACATTTTTTTAAATCCTGCCGTTCTGATGGCCCGGTACCAAATGACCCACTGACTGGACACGATCCCGGACCAGTGGGTGGGGACCTAAAAAGGTGCAGTAAAAAGAACACTGTAGCTCTTCAATCAACTTATTTTTTAAATTTTGATCCATCCTACCTTTATTTAGTTGATTTTTTTTCTCATGGCTGATGACGTTCAATCTCCTCAGAAGGAGAACTTTCCACTCAAAACTTTGCACATATTTGAGATTACCTTTATTAATCCCTCAGAGGGGAAATTCACTTTCAGTGTTTCTTTGTTCAGAATAAACTTTCTTCAGTGTAGAAAAGGCATTTTCACACAAAGCTGTGGAGGCTTCAAATGTCAAAGCAAGTTTTAATGCAGTGTGAACCACAGGCTGGAACCAGTATAGGTAAAGAGAAGATACACAGTGTTTCAGCACCATGGACAGCGCACCTACGTCCAAAAAACCATCAAGCAATGAGGAACTCTGACTCTTTCATCTCTGTTTTTGTTAAATCCATTAATGGTTTCACCTGCTCACAGTCCAAAAACATACAACAATATACACAATGCTAGCTACTAAAGATTCAACTTGAACAAGTGTACATGATGACGTTAAAGACATTTTACCAACCAATCAGTGGCTGAGATTTGTTAACTTTGAAATTTGTGCATTTTGTAAATTACATTTTTTCTATTTTTATTTTGTATGGTTAGAAATTTAAATAGAAATGTTAGAAATAGTTGAAAATATTTCTAATGTTAAAAATATATTTTTTAAATCTTGAGGGGGCAGTGTAGTTCATTTAGAGGGGTGACACCCCTGAACGCCCCCTTGTGGTGCCGGGCCGAAGAGAATGTACTTACACTTATTCATAGCTTATTAATACACTTTTAAAAAATTATTATTAATTTTATTTTATTAATACACACAAGAACGTTAGTCTTGTCAGAACTGGACACTGTGTCAGAGGAAAGTGCAGCTTGACCTGGGATCACAATATAGTCATCCATTTACTTTAAAAAAAAAACTAAATTCAGTGTCTCAGAATATTAGAATGTTTCACAAGATCAATAAAAAAGGATATATTAAACAGAAATGTCAGATTTCTGAAAAGTATGTTCTTTTCTGTGCACTCAGTACTTGGTTGGGCCTCTTTAGAAGCCTGTTAGTCACCCACTGATTCAGATCAGGTGTGTTTATGCAGAACAACACCTAAACATGCAGGACTGTGACAATCAAGGACCAGGGTTGCCTAACCCTGCCTCATAGATTCTCTATAGCCGGGGTACTCATATACAAATCTTAAAGGGCCACATCAACATCCATGAACCAGTCCGTGCACGGTGTGTGTTTACTGCTCTGGGTGCAGCGTGTGTCCGGGGTGGGGCTTGCACTGCTGCTAAACTCTGGCTGCAGTAAGAGAGACGGTGGATGTCGCCGGTCCAGTATTGAAAGTGAAACTTAAGGACTGCAGGGGCTGCAACTCTTCATCATGGAATGCTGAGCTGCATGGGCAATACTGCACTGACTCGCAATGGTAACATGGATTTGGTGAAAGTTTTTGTTTTACTTTTAAGCACAGATAAGATGCTTCTGATGTATCTGGTTCAGGAAAGGCTTGACGTGTAGCGTTATCAAGTACGCTATTCCTCTGACCTCTGACCCCTTGACCATCACACAAACAATAATCCTCTTTTCCCCAATAACTTGGATTATAATGACTCTTTATTATGTTGTAACCTCTGATAACCTGAATCAACATTCTTCCATGTGTCCAGTTCGGTTTTTCCGGAAGATTCCACAGGACTCTTTTAGTATAATAATAAACTCAAAGATTCCTTGGTGTCTTTTTCTAAATGACACTCTTAATCTACTGTTACATAAATGTCTTAATGTGATTAGTGCACTTTCTCCTACAGTGTTATGAATGTTTGATCCAGCTTCAGTATTATTATTTCTACTTGCTAAGGTTAAATCAATATTATTACTTGAAATAAGTCATTCATTAAGGTAAAGTGACTTTAGTGATCTGAGAATGTGACTTGTTAAAATCCCATTGGCCACTTTAGAAGATTCCTTCTGATTGGCTCCTCCTGAGCTGAGTCTCCTTTAACTGCCAACTTCACTTCCTGAACGGCAGTTCTCAGAGTTTCAACACTGAGACAAGACCGCTCGCTGTTCACCTGCTACACAGCTGAGCTATTCCGGGAGTCGGTCTCCGTCTTGTATGGGTTCCAAACCCCATCCAGACCGAGCTCCACTTCTCCCTTGAGAGGAAGACAACGCCAGTCTTACTCTCCGTGCCAACATGGGGACGTTAGCCTCTGATGCTACCTGCCAGAAATGGGTCTTCTAGCACCGTATCCTCGGATGAACCTGGTCACCCCGGTGGCTCAACAGCTTCCACCGGCTCCCGATGATCGAGAGGGGTTCTCACCTTCGAGCGATCATCCATCCACACCGGATTTGATCCACGGAACGTCAGCTCAGTAAGAATCCACTCTCTGGTAAACCTGAGGCCTGTTTGATAAGCTCACAACTCCCATGTAGCTTACTCCAACAAGTAGCCTAACCTCCAAACTGCCCTCCGTAACTAACTCCTTTAAGATAAAACGCCCCTAGTCTTAAACATCATAGACTCAGATTGTTAAACTCTTCATAAATAAGATCAATTATAACCATTACACCGTGCTAATATGCTAAAACAATGCTACCTCTTGCTAATCTGTCTGATACTGTCTGTCAGTCTGTTTAGTGAATAAATACTGTTAAAGTCATTTATTCCTGACTCAGCCCACATCTGTCAATAAAGGTACGTAAATTACTCACTGTAATATTTCCTAGAGCCTAGATTCCTGCATAAATCATTAGTTTTAGTTGAGGTAGCTGGAGCAGAGACTCTGAGTGTAAAACCCACAGAGCTAACTAATGGGCAGAAGAATGCAGCCATAAATCTAAGAGTTTTATATCACTACACATGAGTAATGCAACATTTGTAGCCCATGTGTAGAATGTGTCTGTGTGTCGATGCACTAACCCCAGCCTCAGTCCTCTCCTTGTGAAGCTTCTCCAAATTCTTAAATTAATTTTGCTTGAAAATCCACTAAAGGCTGCAGTTCTACCTGTAGCTGAACAACCAGTTTCTTTACCAATGACCTTTTGTGGCTGTTGGACATCTGCCAAGTAATGTCTTCACCAAAGTGATGTTGCTTCTGACCCAGACTGAGGGAACATTTAGGCTCAGGAAACCTTTGCAGGTGTTTTGAGTTAATAAGCTGAGTGGGGTGTGACACCAAGACTTTCCAATATTTAACTTTTTCATAAAATTCAAATTTTCTGAGACCAGTGAATTTTGGGTTGTCATTATCTGTAAGCCACAATCATCTAAATTACAAGAAATAAAGGCTTGAAATATTTCACTTTATGTGTAATGATCATTAAAATAGAAAATTTGTATCACTAAATCTTATTATCAGCCACAGTTCTGAAGTTCAGTTTGATCTTTTGGACTATGGAGAGTTGCCAATTAGAAAGAAACAACACAATAGTGATAATATGGAATTCAAAAACAGGAAACATAACACAATATTGGATAGGATACCAGGGGAAGGAATATAGATTAAGTCTTTGTTAAGAAACGTTCACATGTGGAAAAGAGTTTTTGGGAAGGTAGTTTCTAATTTGTGCAACATTCATTTTAATTTCTGTTAAGTGTCCAAACAAATACGTGTCTCCACAAGAGAATGAATCAAATCCACTTCTGGTCATTGTTTACAGCTGAATATTCCAGAAACCCTTTCGTTTTATGTCACTTGACCTGCTTGATATAAAGGACAATACTTACATAAACAGCACTCATCAAGATGAAATCCACAAAGTGCTGTGCAGAAAAACAGTAAAAGAAAATAACTAAAAATAGTTTTAAAAATAAGTTTTGCATTGATTTCGATTTTTGCCTTTTAAGGAGGTGCAAATATAAAAATTCCTTGATATGCTGGTGCTTGATCATTCAGAGCCCTGTACATCAGAACCAGAACCTGCACACTATAATGGATTAGGAGCCAATGAATCCGGGATGAGTAGTGGTGTGACATGACAGAATCTGGGTGGTGATTGGGTGAAGGGTCTGGCAGCAGCATCCTGCAGATGGTTCACTGATGCTTTGTTTAGGCAGGTGAATAATGAGTTTGTCATGAAGGGGGGCAGGAGGCCAGACCCAATGGTGCATGAGGAGGCAGGATCAGCAGCCGGAGGTAAAATCCACAAATGGATTGTTTAAGAAATGAAGCAGGGTATGAACTGACAGAACTTGACTAGACTTGACTGAACTAAATTGGAACAAGACTCAAATGTTGACGTAGACTTGGACAGGACAGGACAGATCAGGACAGATCAGAACAGATCAGATGTACCAACAAAGAATGACAAGACAGGGGAGCTAAAAATAAAAGAGGAGCAACTCAAAGAACAAAAAAACACCTGTGGAGCCTGAACAGAAGCAGTGGAACTAATTAAACAGAGCAGGACATGATCATGAAGAAAAAACACAAAACCTGATAAACTAAAACACAGAAGACTAACGATGAACATAGAAAACTAAACAGAAGTAACAAAACACCAGAAGACTAACTATAACTAACTAAAAACAGGGGACTAAGCTAAACACAGAAAACTAGCCAGGACATAGAAAATAATCAAACAGGGAAATGACTAAGTACTAAACTAAAGACACAGAAACCTGACTAGACTAAACAGAAATAACAAAACAATGAGCAAAAAGAACTCAACATTAACCAAACAGACAGAACTCATATGACAGTTACAATAATCCAACCTCAAAGAAATAAGAGCATAAACAATAATTTCCAGTTCAGCCTGAGCAGTTTATTTCATGCTAACACACACACACACAAACACACACACACACACACACACACACACACACACACACACACACACACACACACACACACACACAATATAATCATGACTAAAACTTTTTATTTGACTGAAGTGGTTTGGATGCAAGTTTTTCTACCGATGAGTAATAACAACTTAAAGGTCAAAAATCTTAGTGTGGGTTTTCTTCTATTAGCCAGTTTCCCACTGGCAGTAATTTGTCTGGTCATGTTTTTTTTATACTGCTGAAACTGGGTAAAATGTCACCCAAAGCGTTTCAAGACAATTAACCCTTTCATGCATAGGGTTAGAGCTTGTTTGAGGTCTTGTCAGAGCGTCTTATAAAGACAGCGCTCCCTGCTGCTTTGACTGCCTGCACATGTCTTTTCAGATTGTGTGTTTGCCCAGGGACTCTGCCTGTCTTACTCCAGCTGGATCTGCAAGTTTTTATGTTTTTCTGGTCTCGTTATTGGCTGACCTGTGTCTGTGGTGCAGTATCTACCTATTTGATAGTGATATAGGTTTGCATGGGATTGTGAATGCAGAGATTTCTACTGAGTATAAATGATTAGTGACAAACTATGGTAGAATTGCCTAAATCTACCCAGTCTGCCGCTCTGGCTCCAATGTCATCTCACTTATAGGTTCTTCAATAACTTTTCATTTCTTCCTTTCTATTTTTAGCCCTCAAAAACAAAACCATTACAGTAAACATCTATTTAAAGGCTGTGTGCTTCTTGATACTATAGCACTTTCACTATTCCTGTGCCATCAAGAGGCCACCCCATAATGCACCCCACTGGCAGAGTATGGCAAAACAATATTCATTTGTCAAATGCATTTATGCATGGTTGTGGAAACATTTTTGAAAAGCACACATTTTAGATTTAAACACACTTAGTTAAAGCCCTGACTGATTTCTTTTTGTGACAAAAATCATTTTCATTAATGCCTTCTTTTATCCGAGCCTCAGTTGCCTTTATGTTTGCAAGATAGACAGATTACTCACCTAAAATATGATGCAACACTGTGATGCAATAAACCTGAAAAATCAGTTTGCCCTTCTGGTAAATGGTTTCAAAATACGCATTTGATGTTCTGGCAGTTATGAATGTTCTCACCTTTTCCCACCTCGATCACAGGATGGAAGGGGTGTTCAGCATTTTGCTGCTCCTGATAGACCGAAAGATTTGTTATTTGGCATGAAGCTTTTTAGATTTCTAATTGAGCTAGACATAGAAAACATTTTGTGGTAAAAGGGACATTATACTTGGATGTTTACTGTAATGTGAGACATGCAAACAAAAATTTTTTTATGTAAAATTATGAAATAATTATTTTTTCAAATGACATATTAACAATAAAACACAAAATATTTAAACCAGTTTTCTGTCAGTTTAGGTTTTACAGGGTTTTCATCTTTTTGATGAACACTTATTTGCTCATATTTCGCAACTGAGTTGCATGATCTCCCTCGTGACACTGATGATCTCATAAGTGTGTCAGCATCTGCTACTCAGATCTACATGTTTTCTACAAGAATCAACAGATTTATCAGATTATTGGGCTGGTGGTTGGATTTGGGGATGAAGATGATGCTGGTAGAAATAGTTTTCTAACCAGTTCCATTTCAGATTAACCTGAAATGCTACACATTTTGTGTAAATGATTTATTTTTTGCCTATCAGAAGCAGGGACGGTTCTAGGATTAGAGATTTAGGGGAGCTAAGCACCCAGAGAGCTGCCCAGCCAGGCGAGATAAATTTAACAGTTTTTCAAATTTTACCACAATTTCAAATCAGATTTTTAGTTTATTAAAATGCTGAGCCATAGCAAAAGTGGAATGGATTTGAATAAATAAATACATATGGTGACCCTAATCTCTGGAGAAATAACTATTTTAATAGAGCATCTCCTGAACAGACACCTGAACAGTAGGGTGACCAGATCCAAACCAACATGATATGTGGGACAAAGAGCATGTTACATGTTAAATCCTAAAGGAATTTCACAATTTAAATATTGTACTTTAAAATACGCAAATTCAATAATATTAATATTTCATCAATTATTTATTTTATTAACGAAAATTAATCAGTAATGTTGACTACTGCCAAGGCTGGGATTTGAACTCAGGACTCCCATGTATAAAACTGTTTTTCTAGCACTACACCACAGTTCAGTTGATCTCTGTGACTCCATTTTTGCTCTCTGTCACTCATTTCTTCTCCTCGGGTCTAATGTAACCATGGAACAGAAATAATCATAACAATTTACTAACCTGAAAGAGCAACTTCTCTTATTTCAAAAACTGTTTGAACTATTTTTTATAGCACAAATCATTGTGGAGCGCAGACATGCTTCAAAGAGGATGCGCTTGGTGTTAAAGGACAAGATAACAATGCCGGGCGGACAGTGTCTCAATTTCTGTGGCATATAAAGATTAAGGTAAATGCAGGACAATCCTTCACAAAAACAGGATCACCGGGGTGCCAGATCAGCATGAGGTACAGCGTGCACGTCTGGAACCTAACCAGACAGCAGAGTGAGATGCACCCAGCTCACATGCTGCAGCGCAATGAGTCTGGGAGAGGAACAAACTATTTCCATGCAGGCGGGGGAAAATATAACATTTCAACCATATACTGTATGGTTTTTTATATATTTACTAGTGTTTTAAAAAGAACATGAAGTAAAAAAATAAAAAAGTAAAAATCTCAACTTTTAGGGATGCTATGATGGTGCTGCAGCACCCCCAAAAATGGGCTAAAAACACCCATGATCAGAAGCTTTTATCCAAAGCAACTTACAACATTAAACCTATCAGGCATATTGTGATCTTTGGGGGGAAACCGGAATACCTGGAGGAAACACATGCATGCATGCATGTGTTTCCTCCAGGTATTCTGGGTATTCCAGGTATTCCTCCAGACGCGTCCACCTTCCCCTTAGAGATGTAGTGTGTGCAGAGTTACACAGAATGGAAGAGATGGGTGTAATTTCTAAAGTTACTGAGCCGACAGCATGGTGTTCAGGCATGGTAGTTGTCCCCAAACCAGGTGGGAAAAACCATCTAGGATATGTGTAGATCTCACACCCCTAAATGCAGTTGTGAAAAGGGAATGTCATCTCCTCCCAGCTGTAGATCAAACTCTAGCAATGATGAAAGATGCTAGGGTGTTTATAAAACTGGGTGCTCAATCTGGTTTTTGGCAAATCCTCCTCACACCGCAGTCAAGGTCCCTCACGACATTCATCCCTCCTTTTGGGAGATATCAGTTCAATCGACTCACATTTGGAATATCGTCGGCCCCATAACATTTTCAAAGGAGGATGTCACAGATGCTCGAGGACTTTGAGGGATCTGTCATGCGAATGATATACTTGTCTATGGCAGAAACAAACAGGAGCATGACCAAAGACTACACAGCGTGATCCAAAAGTTTCAAGAAGAAGGACTCGCTCTGAATGAAAAATGTGAGTTCGCAAAGACAGAAATAATGTTTGTGGGCCACAAAGTTTCAGCGAAAGGCATCGAGCCTGACCCAAACAAGGTAAAAGCAATAGAAAAGCTGCCACAGCCAACATGTGTTTACCTCGCAAAATTTGTGCCTCAACTCGCTACAATAACCATGCCATTAAAGGAGCTGCAAAAAGAGAGGAATGAATGGGTTTGGGACATGCCCCAGGAAACAGCATTTCAGAGACTAAAAGAAATACTAAGTTTCTCAGAAGTTCTTGCTCAGTATGGCAGACACAAGAGTTGCAGCTGATGCATCGCCATACGGTACTGGAGCTGTACTCACGCAGAAGCAGGTTGATGGTTCGTGGCGACCTGTTACATACATCTCAAGAGGACTGACAGACACTGAGAGGGGCTACGCCCAAATCGAAAAGGAGGCGCCAGAGGTCACACGGGTATGTGAAAGACTCTCATCATATCTAATGGGTCTACAGTTCACATTAATGACAGACCACAAACCTCTGGTTCCTCTACTCAGCACAAGAGGCTTGGATGATCTTCCTCCATGGGTCCTGAGATTTCGTTTGAGATTGTTACGTTTCACCTATAGCATCGTACATGTTCCAGGAAAAAAACCCTTGTCACCGCCGACACCCTGTCCAGAGCACTGCTGGTTGGTCCACCCTCTGCAGGAGATCTTCAGCTCGAGAAAGAGGTCAAAGTTTTTGTGGACAGAGTTGTAACCTGTCTCACAGCCTCTGACAGAAAGCTGGAGATAATAAAGACAGCACAAAAAGAGGATAATGTGTGTAAAAAAAAGTGATGGACCACTGTGTCACGGGATGGCCAGAGAAATGCCAGTTGGACCCAGACATTAGGCCCTATTGGCAGTACAGAATGGACTTTCACCTTGCAAACGACCTTCTGATGAAAGAACAGAGACTTGTCATACCACATACCCTGAGAGTTGATATTCTTCAGTGTCTGCATGAAGGCCATCAGGGATCTCAAAATCCATAGCCAGAGCTAGAGAATCAGTTTGGTGGCCAGGCATCTCCACAGAGATTGGTCAAATGGTGGACAGGTGTGATATGCCAGAAGCACAACATTCAACAGAGGGAACCACTCCTTCCAACTCTGGTTCCCGACTGTCCATGGCAGAGAGCTGGAATAGATCTCTTTGAGTGGTCCAAGAAACAATACCTTCTCATAATAGATTTCTTCTCTAGATACATCAAGATAGCTGAGCTTAAGTACACCTCAGCAGATGTCACCATAACAGCTATAAAAGAGACTTTTTCGAGACATGCAGAGGTTGTTGTATCCAACAACGGGCTACAGTTTTCCTCAGAGCTGTTCAGGAAGTTTGCTGAGGAGTACCAGTTTACACACATCACCAGCAGCCCGCGCTATCCACAAGCCAACCGGGAGGCAGAACGTGCAGTGCGGACCATTAAAGCCGCATTGTGGATTATTTCATCAAGAGAGCAGTTTTTGAACCTAACATCCAACGGCTCTTCCCAAAAACACCTCGACATGCGCGTGATGCGCATTATGTTGCTGGGCATAAACTGTGCCTCTCAAACTGGGTTTAATCACTCACAGTTCACAAATCACGTTCCAACACTGTACGAGGCTCTGATGAGCCCTCTCTGTCCCTGCTGCTTCTGATACTTAGCTCTGTTAGCAGCGAGCTGCTACGGTACTCTGAAGCTGAACAGAGAAATGACTCAGCCCTGGATGAACTTTTGACCAAAATAAACATGTATCCTTGGCAAGCCTTGCCATTCTGTGAGGTGAAAGGTTTAAAAATAAAAATAAATTCGTCAATGGATAAGTTTTTAGTAGAAATTAGCTCTGTTCCACACATGATGGATTGATAAGAGATCTCTAACAGTGATATACCATTAGCATAATGTACCTGTGGTGACAATAATCAACAAATAGACACTTTGACATTCAGTCATTGTAAAGAGAAGCTCATAATGATGAACATGGATCCTATACCAAGCAGACCACTGAGATCATGGATCCTGATTCTCCTGTGAAGATAACATGACACTGATGGGCTGAACTCATGAGGTTTATATATGCTGCTCATCAGGTTCATGCGGAAAATAATGTACAACATTAATAATGTACAGATGTACAAATGTATAACATTTTGTACTAGTAAATTGTATTTTTATTGATGTAATGGGTGAAACATTTAACTCATCTTTGTTAATGTAAATGTGGTCAAATGCAATATTTTCCTATTGAAAAAACAAACAAAAAAACAAATATAAATGTACTGTTTGTTAAGAAAAATATTGCTAAAACAACATTTGACCAGGGATATCTATGGAATTTGTCCCATTTAAATGTTTTTTGGTGAGCTTATCGTCAAGTAAATGCACAAGGCGATTGTGTAATCACATAACTTCTGCTCTCTGTTTGGTCAGAAAGGTTTCCCACCCTCTATGACAGCCCTATGGTATATTAATGAACTCCTAAGAAGCTCATTATAGCTCTGCTCTGGATATACATTCAGGTGACTTAAGAATGGATTTAATGATGGAATGGTATCAGACTGAAAACAATGGTTAAACAGACTGACAGTCTGTGACATTTGAGAAGTTCATTTGACAATCCATCAGCGAAGGGTTGAGTTTACCGCGACCGGCTGCGTCCACTGCAGCCTCTGGCAGACACGCAGCTGCTGCGTCAAGATCTGATTTGTGCGTCGGGTAGCAGAACATCATGCTGACAAATGTTCTGCCTTCCTTCAAATGCAAGCTGTGATTAATTGCATTATTTTTTTACGTAATTTTTTTTTCTCTAATTAATCTATTGAGATAAAAGTCCCAGCCCTAAAAATAATACACTTTTAACAAAAAATTACACAAAAAAATAAAAGTAAATGGTGTAGCGTTATAAACTCTATTTTATGGTTTATAACTGGCACATAATTCTGTAAATTCACTACCAGGTTTTGTAAGTTTTACACGGAGGAAACCCTCTGATACTATCACCTTTTTTGTGTTTACAGGGATATCTAGGTTCGATTCTGATGTTACAGTGAGTAGATTATGCATTTAATATTGACGAATAGAAATCTGAGTCATGGAAATAGACTTCATTATTTTTATTAAGAAACACATACGACAAATATCACAGATAAGAAAGAGGTAGTTAGCAGGTTTAAGCAGCATTAAGTCATTCACGATAGTAAGGTGTTTTGAATTGAATCTTAAATAAGTTTTAGCAATCTGAGTCTCATGAGGTTTTAGGAGACTAGGGATTTACTTAATTTAGATTAAGGATTCTGATGGAGGGGAACTAGTTATGGATGGAATTACTAACTAGTCTGAGTAAGCTAATGTTGTTAGCTTTTATCAAGAGGCCTTTAAGCTTTACCAGAGTCGTGGTCACTTAACTGCGTTCCTGGATCGTCACTGTTGAGGTCGGATGAGACGGTGGAGGTGAGGTTTCCCCCTCGGTCTGGATCAGACGGCTGCGGGGGTCGAGGACCGCCGGAGGCCACAGGTGTCGTCCGTGGATACGAAGTTAGATAACTCATCTCTGGCAGGGAGCGTCTAGGGCTGGCATTCCCATCACAGAGCGTCAGACTGAAGGTGTCTGACCTCAGAGGGAAGCTGGTTCCATCGGCTCAGACGGGCTGAGGTACCGTCTCAGGGTTGAGCCGGCAACTAGCGTCAGCTGTGTAGGAGTTGACAGATGAGAGGAGGTCTGGTCAGCGTCAGACCAGAACAGCTCTCCTCTTCTCTAGTTCTCTCGTTGAACTGAACTGAACTGTAGCTTCCGGGGTCGGAAGTTAAGGGAATCTAAAAGGGACGTGGCCCAATGAGGAGTTATTAATGTCACGTGACTCAGACCGCTAACTCTTATTGGTTGTAGTAATGAGTGACGTGGTTGTCATAACCTTTTAGCAGTATGTATGTGAAATAATACTGATGCAGATCAACATTCATTAATGCTGGAAGAAAATGCATTAATCATTTAAGACATTTCTGTAACAGATTAAAGTGTCATTTTAGGAAGAGACACCAAGAGTCTTTATTATTATTATTATATAAAGTCCGGTGAAATCTTCCGATACGACCGTGACCCTGGAGGAATGTTGATTCAGGTTAAAACATAACAACAGTCATTTTATTCCAAGTTATTGGGAAAAAAGATGGTTATTATTTGTGATGATCTTGAGGTCAAAGGTCAGAGGTAGTAACGCATTTGGGTTCATTACAATGGTAAATAAAAATACACTGAACATTTATATATAGAAAATACTTTGTTTATAATGTTGATTTTGTTTATACTTCTCATAGTTTAATGTTTTGATTGTGTTTATATCTTTGATCTTGCCTACATTTTGTCCATTTTATATTCATGTGCTCTGTTCTGAAATGTTTGCTTACCTGTGCTGTACAGCGCCTTGTGATTTTTACTTCTGAAAGATGCTTTAAAAATAAACTTTACTGACTTACTTACACCAATAAATAAATAAATAAATACAAAAAAATACAAAAAAAGAATAATAATAAAAAATACTAAAAAAGAATACTAAAAAAAGAAGAAGAAGAATAAAAAAATACTAAAGGCAAAAAAAAGAAGAATACAAAAAAAAA
>SSNR01000070.1:454628-487503 GCA_006937965.1 Callopanchax toddi | reverse complement strand
CCCCCCCCCCCCCCCCCCCGCAGAATCACCACCTTATCATGGTGGAGGGGTTTGCGTACCCTTAAGCCTGGGACCCACACAATACGTGAGTGTCGCTCAGTGGATCGGCCGCGTGTGAGCTGTGGCGACTGGTCTCACACAACGTGGAGCGCTGTTGAACGCAGCTTGTAAAATCACGCGATAGTCACAATATCTTGCGGGAACTGAGACCAGGAAGTATGAAGCGCATCAGTTAGATCAAAACTACTGTTGTGTTTTGCGGGATTATCTTTTAATGGGTAAGTGAGCTATTTATTGGAATAGTCTGTTTCTAAAATTTCTATTACATAATTATTCCACAATGAAACGCTCCTCGTCCATGTACTGGCAGTTGTTTATATTTGCTGTACTAGTAGCGGTTCAGCATATTGTCGTAATTTCTGCATCATAAAGTCCTCCAGAATGTCGTGACACACGCGGTTTTAAAAAAAGAACCGTCGCCAATCTTTAGCGCCACGGCGGAGACCCGTGCATCTGGGACGCGACGTGGCAGACCAAGGGAGACTACTTTATCTGATTACAATGGTTTCATTACAAATTCACGGATCGCGCACTACACGGAGCAGCGCTTACTCCTTGTGTGGGACCCAGGCTTTATGATCCCAAAGCTGTTTGTCTGGGTGATCTGTTTCCTGTTAGGGTCTCCCATGGCAACAAGGCCTCAGGTGAGGGGTCAGACTAAGAGTGATTCAAACACCTAGAGGACCACACCTGTAATATGGAGACAGGGTGGACCTACTGGGGCCTGCTGTAGATTCTTTTGCTTCTGGGGTGGTGAGTAGCTCAGTTGGTACACTGTCTGGCAACTGGACGTCAACGGTTTGATCCCAGCTCCGGTTGGGTTACCATGTCATTGTGTCCTTGGCAAGACACTTCACCAACCTTGCCTACTGGTGGTAGTCAGAGGGACTTGGAGGGCGCCGATGCATGGCATCTCCACCTCTGTCAGTGTGCCCCAGGGCAGCTGAGGCTACAGTGTAGCTTAACACCACCAGTGTGTGAATGACTGTTGTGTTGTACAGCGCTTTGGGGAGTGTAGAACACTCTAGAAAGGGCTCTATAAATACAGGACATTTACCATTCTCATATTTGCTGTACCTCCTCAGGTCACAGCAAAAAGCTAAAGGCACTGTAACGGTACTCTCAGTAATGAGATGGGGTTTGATTCCCTGCAGTGTCGTTCTCATTGTGTTGATGTTAACAGGAAAGAAAACAGTTTTAAGAGACGTGTCAGAAAAATTGACTGTATTTCAGATATCTGCATCACCTGCATTTGTAAAGCATATTTAAGCTATATGATTTTTAAATTATCAAATAAGGTTCTCAATCAAGTTTATGACTTATATCTGGTCATTTAGACTCAGCTGTCAAGGCAAACCTGAGGAATCTGTTTTGTTTTTGACCAGACAATGACACTAGAAGTTCACTCTGATCAGCTGGAAATTGAGCGCTCATAAGAGCAAAAATCAACAGGAGAAGATCGAAGGGGTTTTTGGCTCATTCATTCTGCAGATGTATGATCCTCATAAAGGTGACTGTTATAAATTAAAATAAACACCTTTGGCTTTTGACGTGAATAGCTTGATTTTTGTTGATATGACTGATAATGTGCTGAGTATGATGCTGTCTCAGAAAAGGAAGGTGAAGGCTGAAGGACAACAATGCTCACAACAGTTTCCACTGATAGCTTGTCTTATACGTAGAAGGCTTCAGATCCAAGGGTGATTCAGAACTCCTGTAGGGTTCAAATAACTCTCAGTGAGACCACCTGACCTCACTGTGTTACAACTTGTTTCACTCTAACTGCTCCACTGGATAAAGCTTCAAACATTTTAGACTTTGACTAGTGTCGCAGTTCTCCTCATTTTGAGACTTTTTGAATGAATTATTCTTTTACAGTGGCTAATCAGGTGTTTCACTGATACAAGATGTATTGCCAGAAGCATTGTTACAGAAAATAAATAATCAAACAAACACAAGTTTCTTTACTTTTTTTTGCAAAGTTTATTTTCTTTATAATAAAATAAGCTATGCAAGAATAAATAGACTTTCAGTTTTAAATGCAGAAGACTTTAAAAGTAGAGGCGCTGCTCCTCCACATCAAACGCAGTCAGTTGAGGTTGTTCATGCATCTGATCAGGACACCTCCTCCTGCCTTTGTTGTTCATTAGGGATCCTGTCTGACCTGGGCATGCCTTGAGATCCCCCAGGAGGAGCTGGATCACACTGCTGGGTTTCATGTCTTCACCAGGTTTGCACACAAGCTGTATTTTTGCCCATTCTTCTATGCAGATCTGAGCTGCAATGTTTTTTAGCTGTTGCTGGGCAACATGGACTTTCAACTCCATCTTTATAGTCATCCATCCACCTTTACTTTCAGGGATTCCCTTTAAGCCAAACATACACGTAAGTTACTGGTAATTCTTTATACTGTTTCTGTGATACAGGCTGATATCTGCCATGACAGTTGAGAATTGTTTGATTTACTGGGAATTTACATTTCTGTTATCAGAGAACACCTATGAGGGGATTTCTTGACTCATTCCTCTCCACCCTGTTGCACCTCACTGAATATGCATATGACAAAGAAGTGACAAAGAAATGAAAAAGCTCCTCGGATGAGAAGCGAAACATCTTCAGAGAACCAAAGAAGTCCAGTTGCCTTTATTTAAAACACTTTTTGGATTACCATGACCTGGATGTCTGAGAACCTTCACCAGCAATATGCAAATACTTGATACAGATCAAGAAATGATGTCACTGTTGGTGTGTCAGGTATTTCTGTTTTCCAACAATTGCTCACTTACATGCTAGTGGTCAGAGTTCCTCATTGAGTATACTGTATTTTTAGATTTCCACTTCAAAGATTTATGAATTGTGGTCAAACAGCAGACCAAATGTAAAAGTAGCATAAAAAATTATTGTTTTTCATCACAACATCACCAGGCCATGTCTAAAAAAAAAAACTGGTCTGGTCTGACTGCTTAAGCGTGTGCCATGTTCTGCAAAGACTTTGAAATCAGCTGTAAACACCTAACTACTATGAGATGGAAACAACAGTGTAAAAAAAAAATCAAGAACACTTTAACCCAGAAGATGACGTGCTGAGAAAACAGGATGAAGCTCATTCAACTGAGGGCTGCATGGTGGCGCAATTGTTATCACTGTTACCTCCCAGCAAGAAGGTCATATGTTCAAATGCCAGCTGCAGCCTTTCTGCATGGAGTTGCATGTTCTCCCCATGCATGGGTGGGTTTACTCTGAGGTTTCCCCCACAGGTCACAACCTGATTGTGTGTGTGTGTGTGTGTGTGTGTGTGTGTGTGTGTGTGTGTGTGTGTGTGTGTGTGTGTGTGTGTGTGTGTGTGTGTGTGTGTGTGTGTGTGTGTGTGTCACTGGAGCAACAGGCTCGACTGCTGCACCGGTGAGGTCCTACTAATGCGGGTGGGGAGTTAAGTGTACACTGGACCCAAGGGACAGAGACACAGTACCAAAATGAACAGGTTTATTTAAAATAATAAAAGGACAGGTTAAAACAAGAATTAAAACCCTCCTAAAACTGTACAAATGTAAAAAGAACCCATCAAAAGATAAAAAGGAGTCCTTTTAAAATGACACTAGTGCCAATGAAACCCACAAAATGTCCTCTAAAAGTCAGAAATAATGGGTCAACCACTTTGGCACCAGTCTCCACCCTAAGACCACAAGGGGGAAGCCCCCTGAACTCCGCAGTTGGCCATCCCTCCCAGTTGCTCTCACTGGATAGCAGCTTCCTGGGGTGACCCCAGCAGTGGCTCCTCCCGCCACTTTTGCACACTGATGTGGGCAGAGGTCCCTACCCCTGGCCTGCCATCAGTGGCACACATCATCTGCTGCTCCAGGGATGGGTAACAGGGATGAGCTGAACTCCTCTCGGGCTGGGCCTTGCCTCTCAGCCTGGGGGGCCTCTCCTCCATTCTGCAGCTCTCCCCATGCGCACACCTGCTCCTGTGGTGCTCTCTTTTACTACTTCTGCCCTCATTAGCAGATTGCCAGTCTGTCTCAGGGCACACCTACCTCTCCACAGGTGACTGTCATTATCCCAATTATGTCCACAGTGAATCAAAAGGTTAAAAATGTACCACTAAACACACATGCATTAATAAAACAGTATAAAAACATGCAATAGTAAATAAAAACACATGAAACCGAAACATAAAAAATCATGAAACACATTTCCACTGTGACATGTACTCAAAAGTGTCTAATAAATGAATAAAGTGGAAGCAAGCTGATGCTATAAAAAATAAGTGTCCTCAAATCTCATCAAAGCAGTAAACCTCATATATGTAATCTTTTTATTTTATCTAAATATATTTGTTTATTCCTAAATGGCTGAGCAAATTTGAATAATGAATTAGGAATAGCTTGGTGGTTTTTCGTTTTGTGTGTTCATGATGACGTCTGTAGGTGTTATGTGTTCCTTTGTGGTCTTTTTGTGTTGTGTTTTGTCAGTTTGCGGTGGTTTCTTCTGATTGGACATGTCTGCGTTGTTTGGATTAACGCAACCAAGTCATTTAAAGTTGAGGATCTTATTTTAAAGGACAAATCAACAATAACACAATAGAAAAAACCGAAACGTGCCTTTTCCAGATGAAACGAGTTGGGACGTTCTCCGTTGAGGATTTATTGAAAGACGAAAAGTCTCACAAATCGTTCAAAGGTTTTAGAGGAGAGGCGAAATACGTCCATGATCATTTATCTGTGCTCGGGGACTCGCGGAAAAACTAAAGATGGCTTATATTTTAAAGGTTTTTCGTCCGTAAAAAGAGAAAATGTCACATATGATTCAAACTGTGAGAGGAAAGAGAAAATTCACAAACACACACACATGGTTGAAGAGTTTTATTGTTGATCAAACGGGGAAACACAAGGTCTAGTTTTTGGATAGAAATTAATGTGCGTCACTTTTATCCGCGTTTTGTTCGCGTGACTGACGGAGGTTTAAGAACTCAACACTTGTGAGCATCGCTTACAAGGAGGAAACGGACACAAACAGATTAAAGATTAAAATTCAATTTTACCTTAATCACGGACTAATCCACCAGTAAATACGCAAAAATTTGCTTAAACAAAGACGCACAAATACAGAAAAAGTGTAAAACATGAACAACTTAAACAATATCAAAATGTTAAATGTTGATCTCCCAAATCCTAAAGTGACACAACGCGGATTGAAAGTGGGGAAAAAGGGAATTCCCAAATAGTTTTCCTATAATCAGTTTAAAGGCTTTTATAGTTTATCTTTTGATTTATGTCACACAGAAGTCACAGTTTTACATATCATGTCTCACATCGGTTCATAAAAACGCATCTGAAGGTAAAATATTGAGCGCTCGCTCATTGGAGCCATACTTTTACGCACGTTTTGACGCGCGCTCCAAGTTTATAAATGTCATATTTTTAGGTACATCACGAGGGAGGCGCTTCATTATACTATTTAAGACTGATGCATGTCTGAACAGCAAGCTGCAGCTGCGTCAGGATGCACTCTCTCCGGACTCCTGGTGTGGGTGAGTCTGGGTGAACGTGCTGTTTGTTTCTGTTTTGTAGGAGAGACACAGTTAACATTTAAACTCATTCTGTGTTGTTTCAGCGTGGCTGCTGTGTTTTCTCCTCGCTTTGTGCAGTAAGTTCACAGATTTATTATTATTATTGCATTTCTTTCCTTTTTCCTGTTTTGAGCTGTGATTCAACACCGGTTGAGATTTTTATCATTTTCACTTTTTTTAAATTGCAGCTCGTTGATTTGAGAGATAATTTAGCTGAAATATAAGTAGAAAATTGAAATTGATGTACATTTAGTTGAAACTATTAAATTGAATTTCCACCAGTCATAACTGAGTTGGACTCTTATTTGGGAACCGGCATTTGGACCTGTGTGTTTGGGGGTGTGTCGAATTAGAGGATCTTCAGGAAAGCTGCGGATCCTCTGCTGTCCTTCTGAGGAGGCAGTGATGAAAATGTTATAGGAGGCAAATAGGGGAAAAAAAGATGCTTAGCATCAGGATGCAGACTTTTCTCAGCAGAGCGTCGCTTTATTCAGTCAGCAGCCATCATGCTTCTGTTTGATCGCGTCAGCATGATGATGTAAGGATCATGGGATGGAGGGAGTGCTAACTCAGCAGTCAAACCGTTTGAGTCTTCAGGCTTTATATTTTGTGTGCGTGTTTGTGGGCGTAAAGGCGCGCGCTTAGGTGGAGGAGAACACGCGCGCCTTTGGGTTGAATTC
This sequence comes from Callopanchax toddi, assembly GCA_006937965.1. Classification (NCBI taxonomy): domain Eukaryota; kingdom Metazoa; phylum Chordata; class Actinopteri; order Cyprinodontiformes; family Nothobranchiidae; genus Callopanchax; species Callopanchax toddi. Next base: position 481,194 of record SSNR01000070.1, on the reverse strand, counting down.
ACGCTTAAAATAGATCGTGTTTATTTTTATTTATCCATCGAGTGTAAGAAAATCACTTTTGCAGACTTTAGATTCATGTTTGGAAGGCGTGTCATCTACCAGAGGAAAATTAACCTGGACTCTTCATTTGCTTCCAGAGATCAAAGCTGGAGACTCCTCAAACAACGAGGTCGGGTGAGTTTTCCTTCTTTTTTTCTAAAAATAAACACAACCAGGCCAGCCGATCGTCATCGTGTAAACACGGCGCTCAAAACACCAACCGGAATGTGGAAACTGGAAATAGTTAAAGAATTACAGTTGGATAGAGGACCACAATATGTGGCTGACGGGCATGAAGAGGGGAGACTGGATCCATGAGAGACAGGAGCAGACAGCTGTGGTTAGTGGTCCTGCAGAGATTTGGTCTTTATAACAAACAGTTTAATTAGAAGATCTGTTTCATGACATGTCAAATAGGAGGGGTTGCCTTGTTCAGCACGATTGTTTTCTTTAAAATAGCTGAATGTGAAATTAGTTAGTTTTAGGTTAAGTTACCCACATTATTCTCTACAGGTAAATGTTCATCCTAAAACCACAGAAATGTGCACAAAACTCTTGCTGGAAACTGGATCCACTATAAACCTGAAAGCTGATAGCGCTACATCCCATTCTATTTATAGATTGAATCCTGCTGGTGGAGATAAAAACAGCCCAGTGTAAATCAGTTAAGGAAACCACAGCATGCTGGTGGAAAGTGGTTTGTGTGGTGAAACTCTAGCAGTGTGTCTGGCTGTGGCTCAGAACCACCATGTGTGAAGAGGAAGTCTCTGAGGAGGTCGACCTTACCATGAGATAACACCGTTTACAGCTGTTTTGAAGTCACAGGCTTTTCTAAATGAGGAGCAGGTTGATTAGTTGTAGTTTTCCATCTGAAAGGATGAATTTCAGCACATCAGGAGAAGACAAGTTACTCGTAACAAATGCTCTATTACTTACAACCTTATTTTTACAGAGCACATTATAATATGATTGCTGTATATCACTCATCATGCATCTGCTCTAAAATATATCAGGGTGATTGCTAGTGTCATGAACTGGAAACACTTGTCAGTTATCATCTTTCTGATCTCCTGAGATGAGTCTCTCCTCACACACCCTGAAACCAAACAGCTCTGTGACCATAATCGCTTTGGTCATTTTCAAATGATTTCAGCGACCATTGTGGGTTTTTGTTTTTAAAGGGACACTATGCAGTTTTGCTTGTTTTGGCTCCCCTGGTGTCCATTTTAAATTACTGCCATAAAAACATTGTTTCTGCTCAGAAACACCTAAATCTAACTGTTGAAATGTCTCCTCAGCCTTCATTGCTTTCAACATGAGCGGTTATTTACTCCTTCAAAGAAATCAGCTGTGTTCAAGCAGGGAGAGATCGGGGAAAAAAAGCATGAGCTAAAAATACTCCAGTGCTAGCATAACAGCTAGCCACTTTGGGTTAGCCTAACCCTCGCGAGATACGTGACTTCGTGAGACTTCCGGGGTACCGGACCGGAGAATGACATCTTGCAATCGTGGTAATCTGGGTCCAAGCACCAGATGGGGCCGAGTGACTTTTCATTAACCCTGCAAAGGGTCAAATTAGCACAAAAGATTTAAAAATATGGAAAAAGTTGCAAAGTATGCCAAACAGAAGGAACAATTTTATTCTTTTCTACACATTATTCCTGTATTCATTATTCTCCCAGCTTCATGAGGCCACACACATCTTAAGGTCTTAAATGTTTCCACAACATCTATTTTTGCATGCAGTACATCTAATCTGCACGTTTGTTCAAAGATCCTGCTGGCATTTATTCAGATTTCACGAAAAACTTCCTTGATGGTAACCCCATGAAGACTCCAAGCTCAATTTAGATGGTTTTTTATGTTGAAGCCAGACTTTAAAATGAAAATCACCAAGCTTCTTAACTCACAACTAAACAGTTTTTAGTCTACAGGTTTTGCTTTAACGTTTTGCATTTTACTCCTCAATAAGAACACAAAAGTAGCAGTTCATTCACATTCACATCAAAGAGGAGACACTCTGTTCATAGACTGGTAACTTAACTACACTCAAACTGGTTTCTTGTATCCATGATGGTGTTTACTCTAAAGTCCATCAGAGGGCAGTAAAACAAAAGACAGCATTGCTTAAAGCTGATGAAGGGAACCAACGCTCTCCTTTGCGTTAACTATTTTTCACATGTTCATTGTGATGTCTGTGAAACGCGAACATGTATCAGGTACAACAGTCATGACTCTCATCTGTGTTTTACAGAGGACCCTCATGTAACGGAAGATCTTATGATCCTGAGAGAGCCACTTGTTGTGGAGGACAGAATATAACAGGTGAAACTTCTTCTTCTACTATCTGTAAATAAGAGTTTAAAGAGTAGAAAGGAACACAAGAGCTCCAACACGATGTCTGTGATGATTTTCAGATGTGTTCAGTTGTAATTGTAATGCTTTCTACACTAAGTTCAACATTCTAGTAAGTAAGTAAGTAAAGTTTATTTCTATAGCACCTTTCACAGACTGCTTCACAAAAAACAGAATTAAACATGATTAAAAGACAAAGAACCAAGGCCCATTTACCTTCTGGGTATGACTTTCTAAAACAAAACCCAGCCAGTCTATCACAGCTGTGGCTGCAGTTCATTTTGTTTAGCTTTATAACATTTTTGTGCTGCAGCAGAGATCAGGAGCATCCACAGTGAAAGTCGCTGAGAATCAGACTGTTGGTCTTTTACCTCACCAAAGGAGTTCAAACATGTTCCAGCGTCGCAGGCAATCTAAAATCGGTTGCTTTTTTCTAGCATTTTTGCTTTTATATAACAGTTTGGAACTGTCATCCATCCATTTTCCTGTGAGGGTTGCAGGGAGTTGGTGTCTTATCTCTAGCAGTCATGGGGCGAGAGGCAGGGCACATCCTGGACAGATTCATCAAAGGATTGTCGGCTAGCAGTGACTAAGTGCTACCAGAGCAGGGGCGTTCCTGTCCATCTTCAAGAAACTCCCGAAGACCCAGCTCTTCTAAACCAGCACCTCCCTTCCCCTACTCCTCTGTATGCTCTTTGTGTACTTCCCTCTATGCTTGTAGTATTTTCCCTCACTGTCACCTCAGAGACAGACTAGTGTTCATCCCTCTAAGTAGTCTGTTGTTAGCCTCTATTGCAATTTCTTTGTTAAACAATCATTTGTAAGTCACTTAGGAAAAAAGCGTTTTCTAAATACATAAACACACAAACACGTTATGTATATGAACACACAGAGGGGCCACACAAGCTCCTCTGCAGCAACACCATGTGCTTCCTGCTGCTACATAATTATATTTGCTGTTCTTACAGACGGTTTGAGTGAAAGGATGTCTCAGTGCTGCGGGCTGAAGGCGTACAGCCCCCTTAATGAAATATGCTGTGACTCAGTTTTACACATCAGACCTTCACAAGCAGCTGAGTGTTGTGAAAAAGGCAAGTAAAACACTTCCTGATTGATCCAATTAAGCCTAAAACTCTGATTTTAAACTACTTGTGTGTCCCAGCTTTGCTCATTTTATTGTGTTTAAATTCCTTAAAACATCTTTCCTACAGAGGTCTATGAGATAAACAAGCAGATGTGCTGTGGTCCACATGAGAGCATGGTGGTTGTGGAACGGCTTTCCTCTGACCACGAGTGCTGTATGGACAGCCAGTACAACCTCCAGTTTGAGTGCTGCTGTCCAAGTAACAACCCAGTGATTCAGCTTCGACACAGTCATACACACTGCTGTGGTAAGAACCCAAAACTTTGCTTTTAAGGCTTCAGTATAATGTGTGTCAACAGTTTTCTTTCTTATTGTTTAAAACTGCTTCTTCATTTTAAATTATTTTGTAGGTTTTAGCTCAGGCATGTGGCAGTGGTTCTCACAGGAGGACCCAGACCCCAATCTGAGTCACGAAACATAAACTGGGGCATCAAATGAGATGATTATTCTAAATTAATTGACATTTTAAAGATGATTTGTTTACATGGATGTCCTAAATCTTGTACTGGATCCAGCCACTAGGGGGCACTTGTTTTGTTTCAATTTCTCAATTGCATTTTGATGCCTTGATCATTTTTATAGTCATGGTATTGATCAGTTTGCTCATTGGTAAAACTTTTTAAAATTCTTTTTGCATTTTTTAATTCAGCTTGTAGCTGTGTTTGCCTCTGATGAATTGTGGGTCAAAAGCTAAATGTTTGGTAAATGCTCGTATAAGATAATGAACTTACCTTTGTGTATATGATGCACATTTAATCTGCACTTGTTTGCTTAATAAATTATTGTGAAGAAAAAGAATATAATATTTTTTCTCACTATATATCAACATCCACAGCTGGGATTTTGGGTAAAAATGTAAAAATAACTACCTTAAAGCGTGTTGTGTTTCCGTTGAGTAACAAAAATGGATACAGCTGTTGTAATAACTGAACTCTTATTCTTAACATTGACATTACATCAACAACAGCAACTAGTGAGTTTATTCCACTAGAACTTTGTTGTTTCTGTGTATTTATTTGATTTTTATTTTACAGAAAAGAACCTGACTTCGGACACCCTTCCTCCTCCAGCAGCTTTAAAGTACGTTGTTCATTAAAGAGTTTGTATGTATATTTCCCCAAGTTTAACAAGTCTAAACACAAACATTCATTGGACATATGAACATTTGTTCATCACAGCAAAAGCCTAAATAGCTGCGGTCGTATTGAAAAACAGACTTTTTCAGTCACAGGACCCTTTTTGAAATGTGACACATTTTCTATGAGATTGTGATAAATCAATGATGGAGCAGGATTATAGGATGATAACGTTTTGTCACAGTGGGAAAGGAAACGAGATGGGAACAAAGATCTGCTTATTGTTTGATAATCGTTAGTTGTGGTTTATGATTGGAGGAAAAAACTGTATTCTGTTTGTCCTACAGATCAGATAAAGCAGAGATGTGCAGGAACACAAAACCAGATGGGGTGGAAGGCAACAAGACCCAACCAAATGAAGAGGTAATAGGAGCTCAAAGCTATGAATGCAACATTTTGTTTATGGTGGCAGGATTTAAATTTCATGTTGAGATTGAGTTCACAAAGAAGGACAGCACTGTGGGCATCAATTATTTAAAAAATTAAAATCTGCTTCTGGTCATATTTTTTGATTGACAGATTGGAATAAGCATTGTTTTCAGTGGAGGCTAGTTAATGTTCTGAAGGATGATTATTTTATTTAGCTTTGTGCAATTAGGAGATGAAAAAACATTCAAAGTCTAATATGAACCCAGACACAAAATCTAAATTATTTGTGATGTTACTTTACTTAGTGAGACACCGTCCATCGTCCATCCAAACAGCGTTAAATCAATTTACTCAGTTTGATTACAAATTTGATTGATTTCTATTTCCATAAAATATACAGACCATGTTGTTTTTCTTTTAAGCACGATGTTTGCTGCAAAAGTAAAGACCAATCAGAAATCTACTCTGAGAAAGCTGGATATCAGTGCTGTGGTCACCACTACTACAACACTTCTCTGTGGTCGTGCTGCTCAGGGACACTGATCCCACTGCAGACCCCAGGACAGGATTGGTGCCCTGAAGGTAAGTTGTTCAGTTTAGATGTGACCTCACAACCAGAACTTTAACCTAACTCATTTCTGCTTTTTGATGCTGAGTATAACTTGCAGTATTGTTTTTTTACAGAACCCAAACTTCTATTGGCCAAAGATCTGAATAAGGCAAAGGATTGCAACAACAGTTAAGGCATCAGACTATTTATATTTTTATTTTGTGGAAAAAAAACAATTTGATTACTTGTTTGTAATTGTTGTTTTTTTTTTCCTCCACGTGTTTAGCGTTTGTTGGGATTGTGCATAGCGTGTCTCAGGGAAGCGTCATGTTTACCAGTGTGCTGAGAATCCATGATGGGAAAGTCATGGTGGCAAAAAATGTCACAATTCAAAAGCTATTCAGATTGAGCTTTGGAAAGACCTACTTCTTCAGTGAGACCGGAGACTTGAGGAGGTTGAAACAAGGAAGGGTTGTCCAGCTGCTTCATTCTATTCTGTCCAGATGTTCTCAGTAGGCCACCCCTGGTTGGTCTGGTCCTACGTCGCTGAACAAATATTCAGTATTTACTCATTTAAATAACTACATTTCTAATAGCACAGCAGCTAACACATTACTAAAACCTCATTTCTTTGTGCATCTTGACTACACCAAAAACTTGTGATTTTAACTCAGGATTAAACTGTGATCACTGTCACAACTTTCAACAACAGACAGTAAATCCTACGCCTGCATATCCCTCAGAGTGCATACTCACAAATTTATCGTTACTCCATCCCTCCCATCCAAGTTTAAAGGTAGCAGTAAATGCTAAAGTGCTAAAGCTAAAGCTGTGAAAGTGGTGTTTAATTCAGACATCTGACAGTTTGGAGACTAAAGAAGGTGACTTCTTTGTATTTATGACAGCAGGTTCTTTTGGAGAATACTAATACCAGGATGTGTTCATGAGCTAAATTGCTGTCAGTTAATGTGGTTTGTTAGATGTATTTTTCTACACCAATATATGCTACAACTCTTTTGCACATTTTTTAAATTTGACAAGTGAATGTTTACATGTAATTTATTTCCCCTAACTTCAATACCTAAGCTAAATTTTGATTAGCATTGCCTTAACAATTTCAGGAATAGAATTTACAACTCAGCTGTAAAAAAAAAAAAAAAAACCTATCAGGATTGATGCCTTGTTTCTTTGTAACCAATAGCTTTATTGAGACATCAGATTATTTAAATGCATTTTTTGTACTGTAACATTAGATTTATCGATTGTTCTGAATGTTTTATTGTATAAGTTCTACTATAAATATGTGACGGAGCATCAGCTGAAGCTCATGATGAATGTTTAACTACATGTTTGACACTGACAACATTTTTGTTGCATGTTTTAAATAGAAAGATTATTGGTGCCAATGTCTTTAATGTTAAAGTTTTAAATAAACACAAATATACTTGCTGCTTTACTTGTAATGATTTGTGATAACAATGTTGGGCTTTTCTTTAATGAAGAGTGAAATCATTGAGATTCTATTTTCGGGAGGTGTTGTGTGTCTGTTTTGAAAACAAAAAGCACAGGTGTGTCGGTCGGCCATGGCGGCACAACAACAAACAGGGCCTTGAGAATCTCTACAAAACTGCTGCTCGAGCTCTGTCACTGCAGTTACTTAAATTTCTCAACAACCTCTGATTCCAGTGATATTTGAGTTCCTCCTGGGGTCTGCACCCTATGTTTTTATTACAGAAATCATACTAGTTGGGTTGAGGAGGAGCTACTAAAACAGCAACTGGCCCCAGCCTGGCCCCCCCTCCAATGGTGGTCTAGAGCCGCCACTGAGTGGCTTCGATGCCACAAGCCAACCAGACACTGTAAGACCCCTTATTGAGTGTTCAGGTTCACAGAAAAGTGAAGCTGAAAAAGATTATTGTATTAAAGGACTGAGTAAGGGGGAAAGTACCACATGTGCAAATATATTTGTGCATAAAAAGAAAAAAACTGCAAATAACAGCAGGGGTTATGTAAACACTAACTGAGTTTGTTGGGAGCCGTAATGGTTATAAAGTCTGAGCTGGCTTAATCAGCTTGTTTAACTGCTTCCTCTCTGCTGCTGCTCCAACCAACTTCGCCCCCTGCACTCCAAAAGACCTCAGTGCCTCCTGTCAGGTGTTCATGTAGAAACAAAGATAACAACTCCTTCAATTCAAACGTTAACTCGGAGTAGAAATCACCACTAATTTGTTAATGTTACAAAAACATGAGAGTAAGGGTTAAAATGTATTTTCTGAACTTGACCATTGATGCATTCACACCATTTGGACACCTTGCTTGCACCCAGGTGTTCTCATGATCTGAGATCCTGATATATAGCCCGAAGAAATGGAACTCCTGTGAAAACAAGCCCAAACTAATTTACTGGGGCTGTCAGTTACCTCTCAGTGTGGGAGAGGTACAATGCAGCCTAAGATCAAAAATAATGATGAAAGTGTTTCGTCACATTCTAACAAGCCGGTTCAGCCTTTCTGTTGCAGGAGTAACCATTAGCTTATGAAACACTTTTTAGCAGTCAATAGAAAGATAAATATTACTAGCATACATTATTAATAACATTAATATCAATATAATAATTTTTTACATGATTGTTAACCTACAGGGGTCATGCACAGATGTCAAAATCAAGCAACCAAATGAGCCAAAAATACAAAAAGAATCTTTTTCTGTTGTGGAAGTTAAAGGGTTCAGTTATGAGTGTGAAACATCGTTAATGCCAGCTGGGCGTTTGTTCAGCTGGATGTTTGGAGACCGACAGGCGGATTGGGGCAGCGTCTGCAGTGATGCGGACGCTGAACCGACCAGTCGTGGTGAAGTAGGAGCTGAGCCAGAAAGCAAGGTTCTCGATTTACCGGTCGGTCTACGTCCCAATCCTCACCTATGGTCATGAGCTTTGGGTAATGACTGAAAGAACGAGATCGCGGAAACAAGTGGCCGAAATGAGTTTCCTGTGCAGGGTGGCCGGGCTCAGCCTTAGGGTAAGGAGTTCGGATATCCGGGAGTCGCTGCTCCTCCGCATCAAAAGGAGCCAGTTGAGGTGGTTCGGGCATCTGGTTAGAATACCTCCTGGACGCCTCCCCCGGGAGGTGTTTTAGGCATGTCCTGCTGCCAGGAGGCCCCCGGATCAACCCAGGACAAGCTGGACGAAACACATCTTCAGGTTCCCAGCATCCCAGCTGAGGAGCTGACGGACTTGGCCGGGGAGAGGATGGCCTGGGATGCCCGACTTGGGATGCTGCCCCCGTGTTCCGGACCCAGATAAGCGGAGGAAGGCAAGGCGAGGGTGTTTGTTCAGGAAAAATTTAAAGCTTAGCTTTTCTTCTGACTTTATTTCCACTTGTTTGTCTTCATAGAAAGTTTAGAGCCTCTAAATTATGTCATTTAAAAGCCTGCAATGTAAATCCCCTCTTGTCAGGTCCAAGTAGTAAAATGCACAACACACACACACACACACACACACACACACACACACACACACACACACACACACACACACACACACACACACACACACACACACACACACACACACACACAAAACTGCTGTACTGGTTGTCACATCTGAAGCACAGATTGAATATACGTATATTAATATCATTCTTTGTATTTTTTAGGTTTTTTTTGTTGTTGCTTAAATTGGCAACAGGAAGCTAAGACTAAAGGCCTGTAAATTAAAGTTGTATTAGTTTCCCTAAAATACCTTGAAATGTGACAAAAGTTCAATGTTTCATAGTATTAAATAAAAAAAAATGTAATACTGGCACAAAAATAAATAGTCTTTAATAAAATGTGTTGAACTGATGAGAGGAGTTTCAGTAATGACAGCAGTGTATGACATAAAAAAAAACTCAGCTGTTTGCGTCAATTTTGTTTGGGAGCTCCGAGCTCCTCCCTTTCTTTTTTTCTGAGGATGTTTTTCTGCCCGATGGATGAAACCAAACTAACGGCTTCGATAATGATACGCGCCTATACAAAAGGACAATAACAATCCTCTGGTAAGACATAAATACCTTTTGTTTATGTGAAGAAACTGGATTTATCCATCATGAGTTGTTTGAATGAGGTCTGACATAGTGGGATTTGTTACTTTTTATACATTCCTACAGTAATTCTACATTTATATAGAATACTTTGATTTAAAATGTCTTGATTGTGACAGTATAATCACTGATTTGACCACATCGTGTGTTTTGGGACAGCACAGCGTTCTCTGTTGTTTTACCTTATACAAGGGCAGAGAGGGTGTAGAGGAATGTTCAGCCAGGAAAAAGTAATGACTCTTTAAAGGAGATTTTGTGTCTTCTTCTGCGGTGAAACTCATTTGGAGAACGCTGCTGTGCAGATAACCTCCAGCAGTTTAACACCATCAGCTGCGTCAGACACAGGTGAATCAACAAGTTGACCTATGTGATGCTGATGAGATCCGGTGTGATAAATTATGTCTGGTTTGTCTGTCAGCACATGCTTCCCACATGAAATTTGATTTCACATCTTCTGTATGTGTTAAAGTGAAGAACTCAGACAGGAGTGGTGAGAGGCATTCCTGTAGAGCTGATTAACCGCAGCAGCAGAGAAAAAGCAGACATTTGACCCTGCCTGTCACGTCTTTTTTTCCCATTTCTTTTCCTTTTTTTATTCTGGTAAAAGAAACACACCCAGCCACTGTGCCAGGAAACGTTCTTCTGTCTGAGTTTGACGCTGCTGTGTCTCTCAGATTTTGTTGTTGTTGTAAATTTCTCTGAAGTTCATGCAGGTCAGTGTTGTGACTGCTGGTAAAAAGCAGACAGACTACTTTTACTACTTCACATTCAATAAAGCAGATAGCTCAAGAAATATATGCACTAAAAGAATAATAAATCTGCAGGTCCTGAAATAGTTTACTGTAGCTTTATTTCAGTAAAGCCAGAGCAGTCCACAGCACAGAAATGGGCTGTTTTTGTTGCATGCATGAATAGCCTATCAAGAAAACGTCACTATTTAACAAACTGATGGATGAGCTGCCACCACATTGGAGAGTTTTCCAAGAAGTAGTCTGACCCCTGCTTGTGTTCTGCATGCCATTTTTCCTTATTAGCACAACTTTCTACCATTAGTATGGCTGTTGTGTTGAACATTTTGTTGTGAACACTTTTGATTTTGCAAAGGTGTAATTAGATCAGCTGCATTGAACAACAGGAAGGATGGATTTGCCACGAAGGGAGCTGTGAAGGAAATATGTGCAGACCTCAGTTCAAAGGCATGTAGTGTAGGCAACAAGTCTTAATCAGACAAACTCAAGGGGGCTGCAGGCCAGGGTGTCTAAAACAAAAAGGACAAAATGGGTTGTCAAAACATGACATGAAACACAAGGAGCACTAAGACAGATCTTATGAAGACCTGCTAGTGCTAAACACGCAACAGAGGCCTCAGACGAGTGTTGACGGCTGGTGTTAGACAGAAACAGGAAAAAGGCTTAGGGCCAGTTAACGCGTCAGGATTTTCAGACTGTCGGCTGAATTCAAAGCATAAGACCACAGTCATGCAAAACAAAACACACAGCACAACCGATTTCACCCATGAGCGTTTCCAGGATGTGAAACCTCGCAGAACTTCTCAAGATCAAAGTGACTTTGTAGTAAACAAACACGAGAGATTTTATTTTTATTATAAACAAAATGACAGGTTTGTTGCCAGGTATAACAAACAGCTTTAATTCTGGATCCCCCCACCCCCCCTCCATGGAAACCTGTGTCACCTCGCTCTCTGATTGGCTGCACGATTCAACAGGCTACATCCTCGTTCTTCCTGAGGGAACACCACACAATCTCTGACATCAGGCCAAGACAATCCACCGTGTTGGATTTCCCTGATTTGTAATCGGTTCCCGTCGTTAACACACCACAGATTATCTATAGGCCCGTTACAGTAATCTGGGTCATTCTTTAAGATTGTCGGAGGAGCAGAATCAGGGCAAAAATTGGATTAATTACCCTGCAACGTGAACCGAGCTTTAAAAACATGTACAACCCCCCCCCCCCTATATAAAAAAAACAAGTAGGAAACAAATAAGCATAGATTTATTTCTAGATACCTGACTTTAGTAGCTTCAGGCCCCAAATAGGTCAGAACTTGAACACAGAAGCTGATTTAAGTTTTAACAAAACCAAATAGAACATGTTTTCAGAAAAATCTGTAAGATTATGAAACAGTGAATTTCTTTGTATCACCTGAGGATCTAAATGTAAAAAGTAAAAGATGAGGAAACGTCTGCTGAAGGTGTTTAAGGTTGCATTTTACCTTCATGTTTTTGAAACACATTTTCTTGATCTTGATAACAAAGCAAAACATGTGATCAGGGAAAGAAGATAAAAGTCCACCTTGAGAGGCGGTGGTAGTTAGCATCAGTATCTTTGCTGCTGTGGAGTTCAAGCCCTTTATTCTTTTAAAGCCTGAAATATGAAATTATAATAACTGAAACATCTAGTTTTTTTTTTTAAATTGAACTATGATAATAATAGAACAACTGTATAATAATCAGCTGAAGTGAACCTTCTGGTCTTGTCTAATCTTTCGAATAAAGACTGTGTTGATACAAGGCTGAGTTGAAAGAGGGGAACTTTATTTCTCACCTGTATCAGACAGCTTGATGCATCAGAACTGAGAGTTCTCAAAGCCTCAGAGCTGGACATTAGAAGGTGGTCTGTTTGGAAGATCAAGGCTATAGGGGAAAGGCAAGATCTTTAAAGGAGTTGTGAAGTCAGGGCTGCTGGACTCCCAGTCCACATAGAGGTCTGAATGTCAGTGTGTGGCTTCTCTAGTGCTGACACAGTACTCCAAAAGTGTTTGAACTGCAGATGCTCTCTGGTTTCTGGATTTGAGCTCTGATTCCTGTGAGAGTTCAGCCATCTGTCTCACTGCCAGCCTTCCCACACACTACCTACTGTCAGCCTCCCTACACACTCCTCACTGCCAGCCTCCCTACACACTCCTCACTGTCAGCTTCCCCACACACTCCTCACTGTCAGCTTCCCCACACACTCCTCGCGTCAGAATAAACTCTTCCAGACTTTACGGCTCTTCACTGAATGCGATCTGGGATTCTGTTCCAACATCCAGACCAGCTACACAACTTTTACGAGTAAGTTAATTAATCAGTCACGTCATAGACCTTCACAGCTCAGATTTATTCCCACAAACTGTTGTTTACACATTGGTTTTGACGGTTTGTGTGTGAATGTGGGGGGTCAGTATGCAGTATACTGAAATAAATATTATCATGCATAATTTCAAGCATGGAGAGCAAAAATCTAAATTAACATTATTAGAAATAAAGTTCTATATAATGTTATTATCATGTGTTCATCATAAAAAGCTGAAAATCATTTGGCCACAAGCCAATAAGCTGTATATACAAGCGTGTTTTTGTTGTTTTACTTTCTGTGATGACGTGTTTTAACTCATCTGACTTTCCTTTCATTTACTGTACATCTACGTATTAGGTTTGTCACGCTTCCAATGATGTGTTGTTTAATGTTACACGTCTGTCCTCGAGGCATTTAAAACACGTCATGGGAGAAGACCAACTTGTCCTGTAGAACCACTCTAAAACAAGACCCAGTTTTCTAATCTCTTGCTTATGTTTAGAAAGTGAAGTTCAGTTATTTCCCCCTGTTTTGTTACCATTAATTAAATTATTTTTCTTTTTAATAATTTTCCCCTTGATGCAATATGAATATGGTAAGTGGAGTTTTCTTTGAGAACTTTAAAGTCAATCTTCTGGTTCACGGAATACAAGTATGAAAAGATACATAAGATATAGAGTGTGCATATAAAGGTTAAGTAAGTAAGTAAGTAAAGTTTATTTATATAGCACCTTTCACAGAAAAAATCACAAAGTGCTTCACAGAAAACAGAATCAAACATGATAAAACAAATAAAATCAATTAATTCAATTATTAGGTTGTCATGTCATTCATCAAATTCAGGCTGTTTTTCTTCCTTTGAGCTACAGCTGATTAAAGTGGGGAGTAAGGACCTGTTCTGCTGTGCTGTGGTCCACCTGGTCCAAACTGTCCTACCTTCAGGAGATTGAGATTGAGATGACCTTTATTGATCCCTCAGAGGGGACATTCAGTTTCAGTACAATATTACAGGATTAGACACACATCCATAACAGATAGGTAATATTGTACTTGCGGGCACGCAGCCACCCTGTGTGGTGCCCCCTTTGAGCAGATAAGGAAAAGAGCAACAATAGGGAAGAATGAGGAAAAAAAAATTAGCAGACACAAAAAACCTCTGCATAACAAACGTAACAGTCGACACCATAGAAAACACATCAGGTGGGTGGGAGGGTATTGGGAGCCCTGCCAGCCGGCCGAGGACGTCAGCGCTGAAAGCAGCTGTTTTCGTCTTTCCCCAATCAGCAGAGAGGAGGGAGAAGTCAGGAGGAGGACGTAGAATAGAAGGTCTGAGCCACCGCCACATTCATTCTGTCGAGTGGAAGTTGAGTTCTTCAAGCACAGAGATAAGATAATATGTTTTTCTTCAGGCAGCGCTTGTGTTGACGTCACCACCTTAAAGTTCATCTTGCTGGATTCTATGACTTCCAAATTAAATCAACGGCCATTCCCACCCAATCCGTGCAAATTGCACATCGATTGTAAGTTGCTCTGCACCAGAGTTTGTTTGAAGCCAGTCCTTCGACAACTCCTTCGTTGCAAGAGTTCCAGTGTTCAAAGCATGAATCAGCCCCGTCTGAAGCCCAGGACGCCAGCCGATCCCACCTGCAGCTTCATTCTTTCCCGATAAATCAGGCCCATGCAGATGCCAATAAGCGTGGACCCAATCATCTTCATTAATCCAAAAGTGTAATCCTCCAGAGACAGACTTACAAGACCCGCAACTTGATCCGTAACGAACCCCGCAGCGTTCAGCCAAGAGTCTCCCTCTCCGTTTGAAAGTGACTTTTCGTTCTCCACTGTGAAGCTGTCCAGACTGGTGATTTTTGGTGATTTTAACATTCACGCTGATGATGACTCTGACTGGTTTTCCAGCCTCATGGACTCTTTTACATTCACCTGCATGTGTCTGGCCCCACACACACCAAAAGGCGTGCACTTCTATCTGCCATTATCTCCTGTAAATGACACCGATTCTTTAGCTGATGTCTTTAATGATCACTGCCTCTCTGTTCTGGACCTCATCTGTCCTGTTAGAACTAAATCACTTCCTGTGTTAATCTCTACTCCTTGGATTAATGACAATATTCACAGCTTGAAGCATTTCTGCTGAAAAGTTGAGGACTTATGTTAGAAAACTCATCTTCAGGTTCATCCGTTCAATCTAAAGATCTCATGACCTCTCAGCAGCAGTCAGAGACACGTGGGCTGTGTATTTTTATAAGTTGGTGTCAAAGAGCAAAATAAATTACAAGGTGCTGTTTAACACCAACGACATCGTCTCTCCTACTTCTTCTACAGCATGGGTGTAGATTTAGCGTGGATGGAGGTGATGTGACCCCACCTATAAGTAGTGATCACTGAATTGTCCCCACTTGATCGAAGGGTGCAGAAATAGCGCTGCACCCCCCCCCATATGTGCAGCCCAGCAAACCGAGGTGCTGTGCTGCTGTTTGCAGACCTGTGTCCAGGGAAAGGAGCTCATTAAACACCCTGTTAGCAGGTTGACAGGAGAAGGGACTTAATGAAAAATGCCAAAGATTAAACCATACCATGAAAATGAAATCACATCATTACACTTCATTGAAACAGAAATAATTTAAATCTCCATTTAAAAAAAAGGTAGGACAAAGAAGAAGTGCGCAATCACCAGACAGAGAATAAACACTGAAACTGATCAGACTCAAAGCTACAGAGACAAGCAACATCATGAGCTGTAGCACGCCTTGACCTCGGTGCTTACAATATAAATATGTATCTTTTGAAGCAGCACTAGTTTGCAGTTGGTGGAAAATATGATCAGACAGCCGAAGGAGAAAGAGCCAATAATGAGTTAATGAAACACATCTGTGCAGGGAGACGTCTGAGGATGGAGGGCGTCAAACCCATCACACAAACACAGACAGTACAGGAACTCAAGCCAGACATCATTAGAGACATTACATATCACATTAATTATGTCTTCTTGGACAAATGCCAAACAGCTTCTGCACGTCTGTGAATTGTGTCCGTGATCTCAAAGTGAACTAAGAACAGGACAGGGAATGAAACAAAACAATTTTTTTGGTATTCTTACCTCTGAAATGGTTTTTACATATTTAATTTGGCTCCTTAGTAGGGATGTGTGTGTGTGTGTGTGTGTGTGTGTGTGTGTGTGGGGGGGGGGGGTTTACCAGAATGTAAAGATTGCAGGAGAAAAAACAATCAATCTCCACTTACAAAGGAAGCAGACACATCCAAACATTCTAAATAGCATTACGGATTAGATCACCCAGACTCAATAAAATGTTTCTGTTGGGAATAAATGTCTGCCAGATAGACCAGAAGGCAGCTTAACTGAGCCAAGGATCAATAGGAAAGTTTTAAAGGTCAAATAAAATATATTTTTTTTAAATTTAGCTTCATTAATCCATGAGGAGGAAAAACAAATTATAAACATTTTAGTAAGTGGAGAAGTGGAGACTTTCCACACCAAATCTCTGAGATCATTGTCATGTTATTGTGTACATTTTGATAAAAATGACTGCAGCCCATATGTTTGGAGCTCATAAAAGGACAATAAAGGTGGATTGTTGATCTGCTGATAGGCAGCGACCAAACACAGATCATTAAAGCTTTAGTTCCACCTGCAGACCCAGAGATCAGCAGCCCTCCTGCAGCAGGAAAACGCTCATAAATCCAGCTGATTCAATGCTTTTTGCTGATGAGCAGCAGACAAAGAAGTAAACCGCTCTACAAATGACAGTAAGGAGAGACTTGTCTTGTTGCTGTCCATCTTTTCTCCCCAGCAGGGAAACTGCTGGTTTCTGTCTGCTTGCAGCGCTCATTGCTCTCTACATGCTGGCTGGTGCTGCTGTATTTTCTTCCTTGGAGAGGCCTGAGGAGCTGACGGCTCAGCAGCTCTGGGAAATGAGGCTAAGGAGCTTCAGTGAGGAGCACAACGTTAGTCAGGACGAGCTGAAGTCCCTGTTGCATCACTATGATGAGGCCAGGACTGCAGGCGTCCACTCAGAAAGAGGCAGAGCTCTGTGGGATTTCCCAGGTGCTTTCTACTTTGTAGGAACTGTAGTCTCCACCATCGGTAAGTAAGGAACAAAAAGGTAGATTATGTGTGATTAATGCAGGATGTGTAAACTGTCAAATAAAACATTAAGGACTAAAACATTTATTTAATGTTGCTGTCAGACACATGATTATTTTGAAAGGGACGTGAAAAGACTGGAAAAATCACAGCTGTCCTGTGTCTAGACGAACTGTCAAACAGGCATTAAAACAGCTGCTGAGTCTTTGGGACTAAAGACAAACAGCAATTTCTATTTTCTTGGGAAAACAAACAAACAAACAAACAAACAAAAACATTTTTAAGAAAACTTCCTGTATCCAGAGGAAATTAGTGAAAACCTGCTTTGAGTGTCTTTGACTTTGTCTTTAGACCCTGGTAAACGGTATCATATGTTGAAAACAAAGAATTTCAGTCTCTAAAGACAACAATTTCCTTCTGTAGCCTAGAGAAACTCTGTGGAGGGACATTATCAGCATTTATGTTTTTGCAGATTTGGGTTAAAACATGTTCATGAAACGTAAAATACTAAAGTCTGTAAATGAAAGAATGAGCCTTTGATCCTGAGGTCGCTGGACTTTCTGATGGATGGAAGCCTGAATTATTTTGTGGACAGTATTGAAGCCCAAAGGAAACATCCTGCATCATATCCAGGGTGAAGTTCAAAGTTTTTGTCACTGATGCACAAGAAAAAGAAGACTGATCCATCTAAAGGGGTCGTTACTTCAGATAAATATACGTATAAAGCTGCTACCACCTGATGAACCTTTTACATGAAAAGTGATGCTAAACATTATCACTCAGGTTAGACACGACAAGATGCATCAATGGTTAATCATTAACATGCAATTACACACACAATTTAACAATATAATCCACATTAGATAAACTATCTTAATCCATAATGGGTTGGTTTGACAATGATGTTGATGTCTTTAAGGTAAAGCAGCTCCATAAAAGCATCTTTTCAGAGTTCTTTTCCTCTGTCATCTTTGAGACCCAGCCAGGAAGCAGAGGCTGGGGAAACCAGGAAATTAACCTGGACCTGGACCAGGTCTATATTTAATGACTGGCATAACAACATACTGGGAGTTGTGACACAAAGAGTTTATCAATATTTTCCCCCCTCAAAACCATTCAAGTGACTCGTGTCTCCTTTTGGACCCGGTTGCTTGTTTGCTTCCTTTCCTTCCTTCCTTTCAACACTTTTATACCATGTTTTGAATTAAGAGGAACGCTACAAACCACATGGGACTATCTGATGGTTCGTGAACTTTAAGAGCTTTGATCTGTAACAGTTTAGGGTGTTTTTTTAGGTGTTATGTATCTTGCCTGCACTCTTGGGTGCACTCAGAAAGTGCAAACGTGACATTTGCACATTTCCAGTGACTTACTGGTTGCTGTATACCAGCTCCAAACTGGGCTAAAACATCTAGCGTGACAATTCTTTAGGCGTTCTGCAGATGCAGACCTAAAGAAGCAGCATCCAGTGCAAAATTACTGTCAAGACCACAAACTTTTAAAGACATACTATGTAACTTTTTCATATTTTTAAATGTTTTTCTTGAGCCAGTATGTGCTAATATGACCCTTTACAGGGTTAATGAAGAGTCACTCAGCCCCATCTGCTGCTTGTGTCCAGAATACCACGTTTGCAACTTCTCATTCTCCGGTCCAGTGCCATGAAGTCTCACAATGTCACGTATCTTGCAAGGGTAGGCTAACCCAATGTGGCTAGCTGCTATGCTAGCGCCAAAGTGTTTTTAGCTCATGATTCCTGCTTTTTTAAAATCTCTCCCTGCTTGAACACAGCTGATTTCTTTGAATGAGTGATGAACCGCTCCAGTAGAAAGCAATGAAGGCTGAGGAGACATTTCAACAGTTAGATTTAGGTGTTTCTGAGCAAAAACAATGATGCTAACGTTTTTACGGCAGTGATTTAAAACGAACACTGGGGGTACCAAAACAAGCAAAACTGCATAGTATGCCTTTAAAAGGACCGGATTAAAATTTTAGAAGTAACAAATACCAATATGAGAATTGAAGAAAATAATCAATGGAAGACCATTAACATGTGAGTTTATCCTAAAATGTTGTTATGAACAAACAACCTTCTGCATCCTGTTTAATCTGCATGTGTATGAAACTGACATTAGCTGACCTTTAGCTGAGGAAGGCATCCAGCACTTCTCTAATAAATTTCACTTTACAGGAACCTAAACAGTCTCAGAAGACTGAGTGGGTGAAACCACAGGAAGGTTTCACAGAGTGTGTGTGACATGTGGAAGGGGAAAGAATCAAAGAATAGTTAAACATGTTTCCCAGGAGGGTGTTTATGATATTCCTGTCCAATTCGGTCATTATCCTGTTAAAAAAACACTAAAAGGGAAGGAGGTGGAAGAGACAACCTCCGAAATTAAGGATAGATTTTGAACAACTTCCACAGGAATTAAGTAGAACTAAAGAAACAAACATAAAGTAAAAATGTGACAGAAGCAGGATGATTAAATCAGGGACCGGAGCTTTCTTTATGGGAAATGAGTAAAGCTGTAATGGCTGGAGAGCATATCATCTATGGTACACAGGAAATCTTGAAATGCTATTTTAGGCACCATGACCACATAGATAGCACTGATGTTTGTAACTCAGGTTTAAATCACTGTCACAAGTTCTAAAACGCAGACAGACACTGAAACTTACTGTGACACATCCCACACACACAGTGTAAGGTCACAAATTCATCTTTACGCTGTTCCTCACATCAATATGATATCAGCTTTAATTCCTGCACGGTGACGTGGTTGTTAGCACTTTTGCTTTGCAGCAAGAAGGTTACAGGCTCAAATCCTGGCCTTTCTATGTGGAGTTTGCATACTTTGGTTTTCTCCGGGTTCTTTGGTTTTCCCCACAGACCTCAACATGCCTGACATGTGTATAGTGTTAGTTGCTTTGGATACAAGTGTCAACTCAAAAAGTAAACAGAAACTGACAGAGCAAGAGGGCAATTTGTCTACATTCTCAATTCTGTTAATCATTAAACATATAAAGGATATAAATGCATTCGACATATTTCTGTCTATAAAATGTAGTGACAGTTTTTTCTAAAGTCTGATTTGTTTCTTGTAGGATTCGGAGTAACGGCACCGTCCACCCAGGCAGGGAAAGTTCTTCTTGTTTTCTACGGGTTGTTGGGCTGCTCGGCTACAATCCTCTTCTTTAACCTCTTCCTGGAGAGAGTCATAACGTTCATCAGCCTCTTCATGTTCTGGTGCCACACCAGGAAGAGCGGACAACCTGGACGAGAAGACGGAAACAGTGAAGGACACAGAGGTGATGAATGGAAACCATCAGTTTACCAAGTGACTCTGGTTCTTCTTCTTCTTGTTCTGCTGGTTGCGTGCGGCGCTGCCTCCCTGTATTCCATCATGGAGGGTTGGACTTACCTGGAGTCCCTCTATTTCTGCTTTGTAGCTTTCAGCACTGTGGGTTTTGGGGACTTTGTGAGTAGTCAGAAAGAGCACCACGAGGACATCCCAGCCTATCAGATGGCCAACTGTCTCCTGATGCTCCTGGGAGTGTGCTGCACATACTCTCTATTTAACGCCGTCTCAGGGATCATCAAGAATGGGCTGAACTGGGTCCTGAGTTCACTGAACTGGATGTTTGATAGTTTCAGACACAACAGGCCTCAGATCAGGACCTTATTCCAGCTGAACGTTTCTAAGTCAAAAGTCTGTTGTTGTGAAAACGGCGTTTTGCCTGAACAGAAGCTGAAAACAGCTGATGTTTCAAACCACAGCTTTTCTCATGATAAACCTTTTAGTAGTGAAGTTTGAGTAGAAACAGTTTGTCACAACGACAAAAAAAATGTATTCAAAACAGGAATCAAGACAGTTTACATGAGAATGTTATAATCAGAGATGTTTCTGAGGTTGTTTGAGTAACCGATCAGCCTCCTCCAGTCCAGTCTCAGACTGTTTTATTGTCAGAATCAACAAGAGAGAGGAAAACAGATCACCAGCCTCGAAAGATGAGATCTGGATAATCTAGCACTTAAAAAAAAACAGTGTTCTAGGTATGGTCATTTGAGCAACTCAGATCTCATTTTAAATTTTGGTGGATAAATAATTTTTAAAATGGGGACAATCTCGTGGGTTTGTAATTGATGTGCACGCTTCAGCCTTTTTACATTTTAAGTGACATATTTTCACTCTTTGTTGCCAACATCCATGTGTCAAACATTAAAAATCAGAGGTCCAAACAGAAGATTAAGATTCAAAAGTGGCTTCCTGCTTTCCCCACCCTCGTATGACGAAAACCAAATTAAACTCATTACAGTAAAAGATAAATTATGGTTTGGATTGCATAAAACATACAACAATGCTGTACTTTGATCCTAATTCTGGTTGTTTTTTTATGTTTTAAGACAGAGCTGCACCAGTTGAGGTTAATCAGAAACTACTTTTTAACAAAACCTGTTTTAACAAGTAGAACAAATACTTTGTCATACAAGAAACAATAATATCTCATAAATAATGCAAGTGTAAAAGTCTTGATGCCAGCTGCAAAGAGACTGGCAGAGACCTTAGTTCTGTCATCTGAGCAACACACTGATAAAGACTGAGAAAGAGATTAAAAAAACTAAGAAAAGACATAAAGGCTTTTTATATGTTTTACTTCAATATAGCAGATGGAAGAGATTAAAAGGTCAGGAGGTGAGATGGGGCTGAAGAAAAATAGACGTTAAGGGCCAAAGTCACCACATAGTAATTGAGCTCACTCAATGAGTCAACACACACACACACACACACACACACACACACACACACACACACACACACACACACACACACACACACACACACACACACACACACACACACATTCAGTGTGAGATGTGCTGTTAAAATGAGCTGAAGGAAAGAGAATCCACATTTATTACATTTTTAAATGTTGAAGAAGAAGAAAGCATGTTTTTGGGAGGTATAAGCACCACCAGGTGCAGACAGAAGAGACTTGTGGTTGTTTATATCTACATTCCTGCACCCCGCCACCTCCCTACACCTCCCTACACCTCCCTACACCTCCCCACCACCACCAACCCCTCACCCTCCACCCCAGTTACCTAATCTGGTAACAAATGGCTTCAGGTTGAGAGTACGCTTCTTCTTCTTTCTGCCATCTGAAGGCTATTTGTGAAGGGATAAATATAGTAAATAACTGATTAAGTTGTTTTATTTATGTTCTATTCACTTCCCCCAAAAGTTCCCCCAATAAAACAACACATAAAGCTCACTGCCATCTAAATATATGATCGGGACAATCTAATCAATATTTATTTTAGTTGAGGTCATCTGATCAACTCATATCCAATCAGAGAATTTCAACTGGCAGCTAGATAAAACTGAATGTGATCACTTTCCAGCATTTCAGTTTTTCCAAGCAGTGGAAATTCTTGAGTTGCTTCTGGTTACAATTTAAGACCTGTTACTGTGGTCTCGAGGCAAGGTCATTAGAGTCCAAATACGTCATCCACATGCGCAAACAGAACTGGCTTCCAGCTTTCCCTGTCCTTAGGGTATATGATGTAAGCCAAACCCATCAAAACAATAACAGACAAAGATAAGCTGAACCTGTAAAGCTAGTTCTTACAGGAAAATAGGATTTTGTTACTCAAAGATCAGAGATACTGGAGATACAATTTCTCACACATTTAATGTGGGAAATTGACCTGTCATCAAAAATTAAATTGTCTTTTGGGCTTCAGTGGTAAAACCTGAATTGCAAATCCTTCAAAAGCCTTTTAGAAAATCTTAATTGCTGAAGCTGAGCGGTGTTGTAGTGGTTAGATATCTCAGCTGAGGCTTTTCTGTGTGGGTTTGAATTTGTTTTTTGTTATTTATTATGCTCTGGTTTCTTCCCAAACTTTACATGGATTTAAGGGACCTCAGAATTTGAAGCTACTCATTAGCAAGCCTCAGAGATCAGAGCTTCAAAAAGTTCCATTTACATCAGTCACCAGCTGATGGCAGTAAGATAAATTGTGGCCACAGAAGCAAAGCAACCTGACACAGGCACCAGTGGATCCTCTCACCACCACCAGCAGGCCAAGGACACAGCAGACCCAGCTGTTGGAAGTTGGAATTGACAACATTCTGGTTGCAAAACTAACATTTCTGACACAATGTAACAAGGTGTTAGAATTTTGGGTGCTCACGTCTGAGGTTAGCTCTGCTGAAATCCTCCAGAACAATGAGCAGAGAGTCCATGTGTTTATGTGCCATTGGTTTTCTGGTCAGCCAGCTCTCTCAAAGTGTCACTGGTACAGGCCTATGGTGGAACGTAAACACCAGTGGGGCCGGTGATAATTTTTTTTGGGTGGGACGCATTTTTGCAAGTCAGTTTTCAGACGTGCAAAAAAACCACATATCACCACTAGGACAGGAAAAGAAGCAAAGTATTTTCATCTGACTGAAAATTTAGCTGGTAAAAATCCCTACAACCAATTCACTAAAATTGTGCTGCAGTTAGGGCTAATTATACACATCAAACAGTAAAGAAATCATAAGGAGACCTTAGAATAATATAAATAGGATCAGATACAAAAAAAAACACACAAACACAATGTGGTCACAACAGAAGTTGTAACAGTTTCTTCTTAATATTCACAATTAGGTTTGTACAGTTTTTTACTGACAACAAACATATAAATACATCTATAATTAACAGTCAGATAATTAATGTTACAGTTCAGACAACAAACAATAACCAAGCAAATCATGACAATCAGCTCAACTAATGAAGTGAATTAACAACAAAATAAAGTCAAATCCACTGATATGTCCCATCAAAATAGATTAGATTACGATTTCAGACCACTCACAAAACTACCATAGGCCACTTTGACATTAACAGGAAAAGTAAAGAAAAATCTCCAAAACGGGCAAAACATTCATCAACCGAAGTATTCAATCAACACTATAAGTGTATGTCTAACATTCAGCCACAACGATAACAAAGACATCTCACTGTTTAATGAATAAAATCATTTATTAGGACAGAGCTAGATTGCCCTAGCCATTAGCTCATAGGCGTTTTTGAGTGGGGGAACTCATCGACCCATTGTTAAAGGGATACTCCACCAAAAAGTGATTTGTTGTCTATTGCCATATTCCCCATAGATAACTGGGCAAAACCAATTAGTAACCAGCCCAGCCGTTATCCTGATCCAGCAGTACTCCTTTAGCTTTAACTTACCAGAAAACAATGTAAGTGAATGGTAACAAATTAACAATTAAAAAACTTTACCGGGTTAACCCTAGCCAGTATTTGTGTTTACAGAAGTAGTTGTCTTTGGGGCTGCTGCATCATGTCCTTGTGCCTTTCAGCGGAGGCTTACAGCTGCTCTTTGTCATGAAGTAGTCCCAAGTCTAAAATAGTACTGTAATTTCTTCATGTGACTTTTTATTTTCACTTACAGTTGATATGATTATTGAAGTCACTAAGCAAAATTAGTATCACTACTGAGTGATTTTTAAGGACTTTTTTCCTCACAATGCTAGTTGTTACCATTCACTTACATTGTTTTCTGCTAAGCTAAAGCTAAAGGAGTACTGCCGGATCAGGATACCGGCTGGGCTGGTTACAAATTGTTTATGCCAACTTATCTAATGGGGAATATGGCAACAGACAAAAAAAAATCCCTTTTTGGTGGAGTATCCCTTTAATAGAACAAAGGAAACAAAGAAACCAAACGACTAACAGTTGAGTTGATTAAATATGGAATCAATCTGCAGGGTTGTCACAAGCTGTCAAGAAGGATTCTTTGAATAAATATTAGTTTTATCCATGATAAAAACTCCACAAGCTACTTAGAGCTTCTGGGTCGACGTCCTGATCTGAGCTGAGTCTCCGGTATTCTGTGCATGCTTTGGGTGCTAAATTTTGCTCCTATACTTTGTATTAAAGGGGGTTCCAGTGCGCATGCACCAGTCATAGCGTAGGTCTAAGGTAAAGATTTTTGCACCCGAAGCATGTGCAAAAGAACCCAAAGAAACAGGAAGTACATCACATGACCTTTCAGTCGAAAGAGAGAAAACATTTTAAAATTACGCCTAAATGCAGATACAGCACTTATGTATAAAGGGTAGATCATTTAGTTTCATTTTCATGGTTCTTTTAAAACAATTTTGTGATTCCAATCTTCTTCTTTTTCCACCTCTTCCTGTGAGACTGGTGGGGCGGCGCCCCAGCGCCCCTGATTGACGGGCCGCCACTGGCAAACACCAACCAGGATATGAGGAACACTCATGGTGAATTAAACTATGGCATCTGTACACCAAACTTCATTAATGTAAGAGCAGATTCCACCTCCTCAAATCTTCACTGTTAGATCTCGGTAGAGGTGAAAGCCCGGCAAGTGTGGTGCTGAATCCAGGATGTGTTCACCAAACCAGGACTCAGTGAGGCACAAGGTGGCAGATCTGCAGAGGTCTGGATGTTTCACCAAGTTTTGAGCGCATAGAAATGAACAGACTTTTCAGAAGCCCGATATTTCTGTTTAAAATGACATGTTTTTATTGATTTTATGTAATATTCTCATTGTATGAGACTCTAAATGTTGGATTTTCAGGACAATCATTAAACTTATATGAAATAAAGTGTTGAAATGTTGAACTCTATTTGTAATGAATCTATAGAACACACGAGTTTTACTTTCTGAAATGAGTGAATATTTCTGATCAGAGCACAACAGAGTGAATTGATGCACAAGTTTTTTTTTTCTCATAGACAACTAAAACTAATACAATGCCAGTTTAAATACTACAAATTTTAAAAAAAATTAGTTAAAATTTAGTTAAAATGTTCAGTGTGAATGAAATGTAATGTAATTTTATGAGAAATGATACATTTTACATCTGTTATGTCCTGGGTCAGGTGTTGTGGTTGGTGCTTTCTCCCTCTCTTCCAGGGTGACAGGCTCAGCTGCGTCCCATCAGCCTTTGATTGGCTCATCAGGAATGGCTTAAAAGGCAGCAGGAGACCAGACTCAGACGCCGCCGGGAAAAGTGTGACCGCAAATTGTGGTTAGTGTGGGTGTGTGGAAACAGTGGAACATGTCCTGCTTTTTTGTAAGGAATATGTGAATGAAAGGAGGTATTTGCAGGTTATAATGCAGGATGAGGGAAGGGAATGGTCTTTGGTGGGGGTTTTGGGCACAGAAGGGGAAGACGAGGGATTAGTTAGGACTAGTAGGGCACTATTACACTTTCTAAAGCAGTCACGTCTGTGGTGGAGGATATAGGGTGATGATATGATGTTGCACACTCAGGTACAGTAGGTGGCGGTATGCACCTTCAGTTGCTTGTAATCCGCCATAATTCTAGAGAAGAAGAAGACTCAGACGCCGGATTGTTATGCTCCTTTGAGTGATAATCAGGCCTCTCTTTTGACTCTCGTTCTAGTAACTTGTGGATTCATCTTTTGAACCTTCTCCTTCTGACATTGTCTTTTGAGACAGGATTGTGTTCTTTGTCTGCTGGAAACTACCCCTGGTCTGAGTAACCTGGATCTCCCAGCTCCTCCAGCAGCCCTCCTGCCCGACTCTGCCTGTCCACCCTCCACTGCATCAACTTCTAGCCTCTCCAGCCTCCCAACACCCAGGATTACATATACCCCCCCCCCCCCCCCCCCCCCCCCCCCCCCCCCCCCCCC
>SSNR01000070.1:245052-454618 GCA_006937965.1 Callopanchax toddi | reverse complement strand
CCCCCCCCCCCCCCCCCCCTGGACTCTCTCACTGCTCCACTAACAGTAAGGCCCTCTGGCACCACAGCTGCCTCTGTTCATCATTCTAAACTACCCATTAAACCCCTGTTCCTCTCCTCAGAACCACAGAACTCCAGATCCAGTCAGCACTATTTAAATGAATATTTCATTACTGTTACACCCTGGTTGTGTTGTGGTCGTTGCTGCTCTAGAGTCAGTCGTATGTAACCATGACAACATCATCAACACTTCATGAGTCGTCTTGTTTACTCGGGTGCACTGCGTAATAAAACCTGTAAAACCGTATGTCATAAATCTCCACTGACTGTAATTTAATATAATTTATTGGAATATTTTAAACCATTTTGACAGTATATCTGAACTCAGAATAAAAAAAAAACACAACACAATATAATTTCAGTGTCAGCTTAACCATAATTGATCTTTTACTGGGAAGAGGTTAAATTGTTTTATGCCCACAAGGACAGGGAAAGGAGAAAGCCACTCTTT
Source organism: Callopanchax toddi (assembly GCA_006937965.1). Classification (NCBI taxonomy): domain Eukaryota; kingdom Metazoa; phylum Chordata; class Actinopteri; order Cyprinodontiformes; family Nothobranchiidae; genus Callopanchax; species Callopanchax toddi. The sequence goes on along the minus strand of SSNR01000070.1, from coordinate 454,108 downwards.
AATCTTAGTCTTATTTGTTGCCCGTTTGGACGTCATATGTGGGTTTTTGACATCTTCAGAGGTTGTCAGGATGCAACACTGCAATTATTAACAGGATAAAAGTACACTTTACAAACCCACGAGAATGTCCCCATTTTGTTTTTTAATCCATCTGTGACCAGCTGGTCAAAAGACTCCTAACCAAGGGGGAGCAAATACTCAAAACACAGAATACATGCAGGTTGAATCAAATGAGGGTTATTTCCACCATAACCCTCTGTCACAATTCTTAAGAACTGGATAAAATGACAAAAACTAAATAAATTAAGACTAGATAAAGAGTCATAAAACCAGGATTAAACAATATAGCGAAAACTGTCCCAAGAGTCTTATTCACCCGAGCAGGGGCCACCCCTCATTGGGTACCATTAATCTCCGCCTCTGCAGTGTTTTCCTCCTGGCGCGCTCCCCGTCACGCGTCAATAGTCCACCACGGTCTCCAGACAGTCTGCTCCCTCACGCCGTGTCACACCGTCATCGGGCGGGGAAAGCTTCATCCAGACGGACACACCAGTATCTGGGACCCACAGCACGGGGCGATTGTAAATCATTTACAAGGTGTACAGAAAGACTGCACTTACAAGCGCGGGCAGAGGTCCCTCCTCTGCCCTCATCATCCGCTGAACTCTGTCCGCCCTCAGGAATCTCACTCCTGGTAGATGCAGCGTCTTTCTGGACCCAATGGTTCTGGAGGAGGATGTGTGTCTGGGCAGTTGCTCTGCTTGTCAAGCCTTTTCCAATCCACAGCTGATTGTTAATCAGCTAAAGAGTTTCACCTGTGCCTTGGCAGCTGGATACTCCGCCCCTCAGTTTTGTACCAAAGTCAGGTTCATGACAGTTTTTAGAGGGGTTTACAGGGGAAAATATAATCATGCAAGATACAAATCATGCAGAAAAATACAGATAATCAATACAAATAATCAAAGCATGCACATGACATTAAAAAGAAAACATGCAAAAACATTAAAGAAAAACAACAATTTCCCACTGTGCAACACATCCTCTCCGATTATCTCTTATGTTCAGCTGGAATAAGGTCCTGACCTGAGGCCTGTTGTGTCTGAAACTCAAACATCCAGTTCAGTGAACTCAGGACCCCACTCAGCCTAAGAAAACAAGAAGAACCTTCCCCGCCTGGGTGGACGGTGATACTCCGAAACCTACAAGAAACAAATCAGACTTTAGAAAAAACTGTCTCTACATTTTAGAGATTGAAACATGTCAAATGCATTTACCGGTATATATTTAATTGGTTTTACATGTGATGGCTCAGTATCCTCTTGTCACCTCAGGCTTGTTTTCTTAGTGAGACACTACCTTGGTGAGGCGTCTACCTTCGTTTATTTGTTTTTGTTCAGACATTGTTTATTCTGATGAAGATAATTCACTGAAGGAGAAAAAGAAAGAGTTAAGCTGAACAAATGGAATGAAGTGATGTGTCTCTGAGACAAAGAGTTAAACGAGGCGATGGAAGACGGATAAAAGCGGTGTTGTTTAGCAGAATCAGCGGATATTTACCTATTTAGCGGTTAGCTCGGGGGACGTACTCAGCCGATGCTACCTAAAACTCGTCGTGAAAACGCACGAGATTTTTGACGAAGGACAACCGGTCTCTACCTGGTTTGTCTCTGGACGTCGGAGTTAGGCCACGCGTTCTTGGACGTCGTGTTAATCGTCTGATAAACAGCTTAGAACTTAGCCGGAATTTTATTCTTTCCACGTCGGAAAACTCCTGTCACCAAGCATACACAAGTTACACAACAGACATTTAACTGTGAAAACAGACATGAGGTGAAACAGCTTAACAAGAATCAGACTTGGCTTCAGTGATGAGGTGGCAACACTTATCTTATCAGCAAGGACTGTGTGTGCTTCTTGGCAGGGAAAATGGAGTTCAGTCATTAAACAGCTTATAGTTATTAATCCTTTTTTAGGTATTAATTTTGTACTTAAAACTGGTTGGCAATGCCATTATGTTTAAAACCTGGCTGGCCACGGCATTATGTAGCGTTTTGAAATAACTATTTGTTATTTTAACTACACCCTCTTCAATAACATTAGCTTATTTTTGGTTTATAATGAAAAGTGATAAACTGTCATTTAACCCTGATAATAGCTAATATTTATTGAAGGTATCTAGGTTCTTTGAAAGAGTACAGTGAATTGAAATACCTTATTAATAACGTGAAGCTGAGGCAGATAAAGATTGAACAATCGTTTAATTTGAAAAACCTAAAAACACAGACAGATAAGACAGTTTGAAAGTTTGATGTAAACACAATTAATATTCTTAAACATGTTGAGGATGTTAAAGATAGTTTAATTGTGAGTTTAACGGACCGTAGCATATGTTTTAATGACTAGGGAAGTTAGTTAATTTAGTTAACCTAGTTAGGACTTTAAGAGTCAATTTAGGGCTAATTTGAGTTTGGAAGAATTAAGCTTTATCAAAGCAAACCTCTCGATCAGAAAGTGGTGTTCGCTCACTGACAGGTGGACGCTCCTAGATCTGGCAGGCGTTGGTTTCTCCACGAGCTGAGGCTGGAGTCCCCAGACTCGGAGTGGTGGTCCTGGAAGGCGTGGCCGCCGAGGACCTCGCCGGACAGTCCGTGGATACGTCCCGGTCAGCAAGGGAGGCATTTCAGCAGGCATGCTGAATTCATTTCTGATCTCTCCCGTGGTGAGGGAGAGGCTGAGAGGCCTTGTTCAAAGCTGATAAAGGTTCAGCTAAGATAGCAGCATAGCAGCTCCGGCTGCATTCAGGCTGTAGCTCAGACCCAGACTCTATGAGGCCTGGACAAGACCAGACAAGACAAGACCAGCAAGACAAGACTAGACTCGTACCGGAACTGAGTATTAGTTTTGAGACGAGTTATCTTAAATTTAACCAATCAGAAGATGTTAAGTGTACTAATCAGAACTGCGTTAGTGGAGCTGTGAATCGTTCTGATTGGACAAGGGACTGGTGGGGAGTTACCAAGTCACATGACTTCCGCCCGTTAAGACTCACATTATAATGGTAGAAATACATGACATGGCAGAGAAGCATTATAACACTTTGAGTGTGAGTGTGTGGGTGACCCTGAGCAGAAACACTACAAGAGAATGTTCTGTAAACAAGAGATTACAGCTGGAACACCAGTCTGTGGTGTTACAGAAAAGACTTCTTTACAGAGAGTGTTTTATTAGACCAGTTAGTGTCCAGTTAAGGTCATCTGGGAGATGGACACCTGTAGGGATCTTGATTCAGGTTAAAACATAATCCAAGAGTGATTGTATTCCAAGTTATTGGGAAAAAGATGGATTATTGTTGTGATGGTCAACAGAGGTCAAAGGTCAGAGGATATAGCCTATTTGGGGAGGCTACAGAAAATAAATGTCTAAGTTCACATCCTGAGTTCAGAAATACATGGCAGCGTGTGTAAGTGGGATAATGGAGCTGTACTGTAAGTTATTTTTTATAACACTCAACACAACAAAATAAAGTTGTAGTTAAATATGAAACCCCCCCCCAAAAAAAGCACCTAAATAAGATCGTGCACAATTCCTGTCAAAGTGTTTTTACAGATGGCTGGATTGATTAGGACTGCAGCCTTTATGTTGGTATTACCGTAAATAAAAAATGTTTGTCTTGTTATTCATAGTTTTCAGTCACGTGTCTGATTCGCTACCTTAGCAAAACATGTCCTCATCACGGCGTCTAACAATAAACAGTGGGTATACTACAGGACCAATGATGTGTAACTTGCTTCCTGTCTTGAGCCAAAATATTTCAACTGTCCATGGAAGAAAACAAAAACAGGAGGATGAACTATTTTGGGAACTTGTGATCCGCCTGGCAGCTTTATATAAATTCCTGGAAGTGGTCTCTAGTTTGTTTACATTTGCGTGTATCTATCTTTTGCATTTTGCATACTGATATTATTTGGTTTGTTGTGTTTTGGAGTGACTAACTCATTCTTCTTTTTACCGGTGCTGGGGATCATATGCCTCTTATGCTGCCTGGGAGTTGGGTCAGACTAAAGATTGGACTGAGGACTGAAAGCAGCCAACTACCAGAGGTGTTAATTGGGTCACACCAAGAGCTGCTGCTAAGGAGGGGAGAATGATTTATTTTTGCTTAGTTACTATTTTTGTGTGTTATAAGTTTGTTTAAATTTAACATTTGATTCTTATTCACATTTGTATTTTCTAACAAATTAACTTACCTGTGTTTGTAGTCAGTCTTTGTTTTGTTTGTTCCCCTATTGGTGTCAAAATGGTCTGATCAGCCATGATAAAACCCAGGTGTGTTCTTTGTTTGGTAGGTCAGGTTAGTTTGGTTCTGTTAGTGCAAATTTATCACATTTTGACCTTAGTTAAATGTTGTTGTTTTGACCTCTTTTATGAGCTCCAATTGATTTAGTTTGTAAATATATTTTGAAGGGATAAAATTAAAGCCCATTTTTTCTGAAAACTCCTGTGACTCCTCATGGTTTTACACCTCAGTCCATCACAATCTGTTTAATGGAGTTTTAATATCCAGGCCTTTGTCTGACCTTTTGACAGTTCACTTGCTTCCACCAGGATTTTTTTAAAACCGTATGTAACTTTTCAGATTGTTTTCATTTCCATTTCAAACTGTATTGAATCTTGTGGTGTCTCTGCATTTGGGGCCAGTGGGGCCGGACCCCACCAGATATCACCAATGAGGGACTTTCCAGCTGTCTGGCAAGCCCCTCTCTCCTGGAGCATAGAGCCCTTCTATCTGCTCCCTGGTGGAAGTGACCAGCTGCAATCAGTCAGCAAATCAGCTCCTCAATGGCACCTGCAGACAGTCAGGCAGAACCACACACTGCCACTTTTCTGCCACTGCCTGACATCAGTGGCAGAAAAATGGGCATTGAGCAGGCTGTCATCAATAATGAACAACCCACTCCATCCACTGCATAAAACCATTGGCAGACAAAGGAGCTCCTTCAGTAATAGGCTGCTGTCACTGCCCTGCTCCACAGACAGGCTAAAGAACTCCTTCATTCCCCACGCCATGAGACTCTTTAACTCCCCCCGGGGGAGGGAGCTCTAAACTGATCCGAGTGGCAGTATACACTGCAAATGATGCACCTTAACCACAACAACAAATGATAACTATTATTTTCATTTTATTTTTTAACCTTTCTTATTTTTCTAATGTTAACATGTGTGCCTTACCATGTCTCAATAATTATTTCTAATGTCATCTGTATTTTGCGATGAAGCAGGAATTGTGAATTTCCCCTCTGGGGATGAATAATATCTATCTATCTATCTATCTATCTATCTATCTATCTATCTATCTATCTATCTATCTATCTATCTATCTATCTATCTATCTATTGCAGGCCTCAGGTCATAACAATAGACATTCATGGGGCACAAAGACTTGTGCACCAAACTCAGATCATCCAATTAAAATATTGGAATATCACAGACATGTTTACAGTTAGTGGGATAGCAGTGTTCTGCCATATACTCCTGAAATATCACACACACTCACTAATATAAGCATGCACATATATATGCTCATATTTTTTATAATGGATTCCTTTTTTTTTGTAGAATTCTGTGATTCTGTTTGTGTTTTGTGCATTGTGGAAATCGTAGGGCCTTATTTATGTGACATTAGGAACAAAGATGTGTTTTTGTAGGTTTTTGCTGTCTGTTTATAATAGCCTTTCTAACATTTAAAACTAGACTGTAACATAACCTAAATGAATGTAAATCAAGAACTGAATGTACGTGACAAAAGTAAAACTTAACAAAAACTTAGTCGAGATATTGTTTTAAAATATTTGTTACAATAAGTTACACATTTAAGAATCTTCTACTATAGCAACCCACACATTGCCAAAAAGTGATCACAATGCTGGAGCTCCCAGGTGTGACGCTCAAACGTTGTTCATGTTGACACCATTCACTTACTGTCAGTGGAGTTGCTGTGTCTGCTGGCGCCTCAAACATCACAAATGTGGTCAACCAGTCATCTGATGAAACAACAGTTTACAAACCACAGAGAGCAAATTTCCACAAACATCTGACACTGACAGCAGCTCCAGAGAGGAAATGCTGTCGGTCTGAGCCTCTGACACAGAGGCACAGATCCAATCCTCAGAAAGACAAGCTGAAATCAGATCTGAGGTGATGACATTTGTCCGATCAGTTAGAGAGGCAGCAGACAACTTGGAAAAAGTCTTGAATAAGTTAAAAGCTATTGTCTTATGTATCCCTATGTCTTAGTACACTGAGAAGTTGATTATGTCATGATTATGTATAGAAATGTCTGATAAGGTTTCTCCATCCTGGTGTGTTTACTTATTACTATGCTGTCTAACAATACATTCAATTTAAGGATGTTTAAGTATGAAACAGTTGATTGATTGATTGATTGATTGATTGATTGATTGATTGATTGATTGATTGATTGATTGATTGATTGATTGATTGATTGATTGATTGATTGATTTTTTTAATGACCACACAGCAGAGCTGGTGGAATTTTTTTTCAGTACAGTATGGTTTGTACATGCGCCAACATTAACATATACACTGACAAAACAACACATAACATGTAAGTGCCCAGAGCGTGTGGACCCAGCTTATCGGCTCTCCTGGTTCAGCATCCTTATGGCAGTGGGTATGAAGCTGTTCTTAAAGCGGGATGTTCTTGAGGCCGTTGCCCTGTATCGCTTTCCGGATGGGAGTAGTTGAAAAGCATTGTGTGCCGGGTGGGTGGGGTCGGAGATGATCCTGTGTGCAGTATTTAAAATCCTTTTGCGGTATAGCAGGTTGAGGGAGGGTAGGGGTAAGCCGGTTATTTTCGTGCTCTATTGATGATTCGCTGTAATTTGTTTTGGGAGAGTTTGTCCAGAGCACTGTACCATACTGTGATGGATGAAGTCAGAATACTTTCGATAATGGCTGTGTAGAAGCGATGCAAAAGGTGGGGTCGTACTTTGAAGTTTTTGAGTTGTTTGAGATGAAATAGTCTTTGCTGGGCTTTTTTGTGAATGTAGTCTGCGTTTGTTTTCCACTTGAGGTTATTTCTGATGTGGGTTCCAAGAAGTTTGAATGTGTCGGAGATAGAGATGGGTTCATTTTTGATGTACACTTGAGCTTTTGGGGTGGATGACGTCTCGGGTCGACGATGAGTTCTTTTGTTTTTGCTGTATTTAGTAAAAGATTATGGTCTGAGCACCAGGTCACTGCTTGATTGATCTGGTCATAATATTTAAAACACAAGAGGACAGAGTCATTAACATTATGTCAAATTCCACTAAAAGGACAATTTCACTTGCCAAAAGGTTATTATTGCACCTAAAATGAAAAGTATTATTATTATTGCATCCATTTTAACTTTAACAAACTGCACACGCCTTCAAATACTTTATTTCTGTCTCACAAATGATCAGTTAAACATTTAAACTCTTGTTTTCATTTTCACCAATGAATACATGCAAACTCCTTAAGAAACAAGTTTCACTAAGTGAGATGGCTGGCAGGCTTTCAATTTTGATGTGTTTTTTTTAAAGTCTCAGGACTGACTTGGAAGTGCATTTACTTAAATGCTTTGCAGGATCTCAGAAAAGTCACATGAAATCTCACAAAAGTATCATAGGATTTAGCAAAATTAAAGCTTTTTTCACTGAACCTTGCAGGGATTAGTAATAATGAAGTCTACATAAAATAGATATTCTAGAAATTCTTGATTTTATTTGACATTAGTGCAAGTTATATTAGCCACACAGAAACTGTAATACACCTTTTGTTCCTGACTTACCAATGGCGGAGACTACAGTTCCTACAAAGTAGAAAGCACCTGGGAAATCCCACAGAGCTCTGCCTCTTTCTGAGTGGACGCCTGCAGTCCTGACCTTGTCATAGTGATGAAACAGGGACTTCAGCTCGTCCTGACTAACGTTGTGCTCCTCACTGAAGCTCCTTAGCCTCATTTCCCAGAGCTGCTGAGCCGTCAGCTCCTCAGGCCTCTCCAAGGAAGAAAATACAGCAGCACCAGCCAGCATGTAGAGAGCAATGAGCGCTGCAAGCAGACAGAAACCAGCAGTTTCCCTGCTGGGGAGAAAAGATGAACAGCAACAAGACAAGTCTCTCCTTACTGTCATTTGTAGAGCGGTTTACTTCTTTGTCTGCTGCTCAGCAGCAAAAAGCATTGAATCAGCTGGATTTATGAGCGTTTTCCTGCTGCAGGAGGGCTGCTGATCTCTGGGTCTGCAGGTGGAACTAAAGCTTTAATGATCTGTGTTTGGTCGCTGCCTATCAGCAGATCAACAATCCACCTTTTTTGTTCTTTTATGAGCTCCAAACATATGGGCTGCAGTCATTTTTATCAAATTGTACACAATAACATGACAATGATCTCAGAGATTTAGTGTGCAAAGTCTCCACTTCTCCACTTACTAAAATGTTTATAATTTGTTTTTCCTCCTCATGGATTAATGAAGCTAAAAAAAATCATTTAAAATATTTTATTTGACCTTTAAAACTTTTCTATTGATCCTTTGCCCAGTTAAGCTGCCTTCTGGTCTATCTGGCAGAAGTTTTTTCCCACATCTAAACAGAACAATGTGAAGCATTTGATGGCTACATGTGGGTGATCTAATCCGTAATGCTATTTAGAAGATTTGGTTTTGTCTGCTTCCTCTCTAAGTGGAAATTGGCTGGATTTTCTCCCGCATTCTTTACATTCTGGTAAACACACACACACACACACACACACACATACACACACACACACACACACACACACACACACACGAGTTAAATAAAACATGTAAATGCCATTTTAAAAATAAGATAACCAAAGCAGGAATAAGTAAAAAAGGATTTGTTTCATTCCCTGTCCTGCTCTTAGTTCACTTTAACATCACTGACACAATTCACAGACGTGCAGAAAACGTTAGGTATTTGTCCAAGAAGACATGGTTAATTTAATATGTTGTATTGTCTCATTTACGTAATGTCTGCCTTCCTGAGTCTCCCCATCGGTCTGTGTGGTTGTTTGGTGACTCCATCCTTAGATGAGAGCATAAAACTGAGAAGTGTCATTCTTAAAGAAAGAAACCCCACAGTGCTTAACTCAAGAGATTGTGGGCTGTATTTAGGAATGTGTAGCAGAGGAAGCTGATGGTGGCCAGTGTGGGTGTCTGAACAAGATCCCGGAATGCCTCGGATGAAAAACTGCAACGTCTGGGAGAGCTGAACAAGTCAGGAAGTTGGCTGAACACTCGGACAGGAAACTAGCTCAAACATGGAAAAAATCTTTATAAACTACAATAGCTCCTCTTAGTGAGAGTTTACCCTCTGCCTACATGCATTTAACCCTCAGCTTCCTGCAATCCCACAGTGACTCCAGATGTGTGAAACTAGTCAGAGATTTATTTATTTATTTTGCTGATTGGAAGAAAAAAACAACAACTTTAAAGAAGTTTGAACAAAATTCACAATTTTGTTGAAAGTTCTTAAAGAACGGACCTTATTCTACATGTTCTGGCACATTTTGTTGCAGTCATCAAACTGCCTCAAGTCATTTTTTAATGTGTTAAAAGAAATTAAAGAGAGCTGGGCAAATGTGGGTCCACTTGTGTGTGTTGGCTCTTATATGATCTCCTGTCCAAATACTTCTTCTTTACCAAATATTCTTGGCAATTTCTGTTAACGAGCCACCAATTAGACAGAATAGAATAAACACAGCTAACAGAATGAGGCTGTACATTTCATGTAAAGAGATCATTTATCGTATAGTGACAGACTCTCCTCAGGTCCCAGAACAGCACAACAAACCACTGTGTGAGGCTGTGATGGTGTAAACCCTAGAGGCATCAGGTATACTTTGAAAAACCAGGACTTTATTTTACCTCTCTAAAATATATACATTAATCAACTTGAGCTCTAAAAGAGGCCCAGTAAAAGAAGAATTCAGTCACCTCAAACACAAGCAATAAATCAAGTTTTCAAAATGCAATACATGTGCATGCTTACAAATAGAACATGTTCTATATTATTAACTTGTGTTGAATAGAAAAGTAAAGGTGCATCAGACTACCAACATTCAACGCTGTGTGGCCATCACAGAGGCCTCTTCACACACACACACACACACACAAAATGAAGTCATTTTAGGCATTCATTAAAACCTTTTGAACAAACGTGAGAATTAATTATACATTCAGTGTCACATTTAAGATAAATATTCAACATCTAATGAATGACGGCCAGCTCCAGCTCAGTGGCATCATGGTGGTGGAGGTTTTGTTCAGGCTCTCCTGGCTTGGTCTCACGCTAAACTTCTTACTGTAAACTTGTTCTCACTACAAACGTAAATGTCTTGGTGGTCCTTACATCTAAGCTTCTGATCATCCAGTTTGTTTGTTTTGAACTTTATATTCTGCAGTACCTTTGCGTCTGTCTGATTTTAAAGATTTGCTGTAATCTACCTGCTTTTGGACTGTGTTCATTCATAATGTACAGTTTTAAGAGGATTCTGGAGCAAACACAACAACCAGAGGAACAGGAGGCAAGTGAAAAGTAATGTTTATTTAGTGACGGTGATGTGGAGGTAGATCAGGGAGATCCGGGTTGGACGGAAACTGTGTCACTGGAGAGAGAGGAGAGGGAGCACAGGAGGAGGGAAACGGAACGTGCGGGTGAGGATTGAGTGGAGGTCTTAGTGTAGGGTTGAAGGAAGAGCTTGTGGGGAGGGTAGTCAGTCCTGGGTGAGGAAAGGGCAGAGCAGCGGTGGAGACGTGGTCTGGAGACCGATGGGAGTGAAGGAAACTGGCAGGCAGACCAGACAGTCACGTGGTGGAGGAGGACAACAGACAAGTCGAATAACTGGAGGAGGAGGAGGAGGAGGAGGAGGAGGAGGAGACAACAAGATTAGATTGAACCCAGAGATCAGAATCTCAAAAGAAGGCCTGTGTTACCATAATGGTGTGGAACAAACTGGCATCTGGAGACCAGGTCCTTTTATGCTCCACTGCTGATGGTCTGACGAGCTGCAGCTAAGGAAGATCAGCCTGTCTCGCCCTGTTAACTGGAGCACAACACATAGAGACTGCCTGCAGGCACCCAGGACATGACACATTCATTCATGCATTTTCTTTCATGTATCCAAAGTTAGGTTGTGGAGGTAGACCCATTAAGGTCAGACACCCTTCTCCACAGGGATGGGAGTCTGTGCAAATATAAAAAATTACATTATCTGAAGAAGGGAGGACTGATTGGACCCTCCAAAATGTCTTAGCAGGTCTTCTCCAGTTTGTAACTCACACCAAGTTAAAACTCCAGTAAGATGGAAAAAAAACTGACCACATATCTCAGTATTGATCACTTTGTTATTTTATATTTATTGAACTGTCTGCCTTTGTCATTCATCAGCAGAGTCAGAACACAAACATGGAACACACACACACACACACACACACACACACACAGAGAGAGAGAGAGAGAGAGAGAGAGAGAGAGAGAGAGAGAGAGAAGATAAAGAATCAGAGAAACACAGCTGCCTCAAACTCAGACAGAAAAATGTTTCTTGGCACGATGGCTGGGTGTGTTTCGTTTACCAGAATGGAAAATAAAAACTGTAAGACGTGACAGGCAGGGTCCATGAAATATCTTCCTTTTCTCTGCTGCTGTGGGAAATCAGCTACATGGGAATGCTCCTCACCACTCCTTGTCTTTCCGTTGAACACAAACAAAGGTTAAGACCACGCCGTGGCTGTGGGAAGCCTCTGCTGGCTGACAAACCAGACACTTTGACGTCGTTTATTACGCAGAATCTCATCAGCACCACACAGATCAGCTTGTTTAATCCCCGGTGTTTGATGCAGCTGATATTGATGTTAAGCTGGAGTTTCTCTCCATAGCAGCTATTTTAAGGAAAATTAATTAATTTACAATCCTTTAGTCTTAACTGACAAAGCAAAAATAAAACTGAAAAACACAAGTGTGGAAAAGAAGTCAAATATCATCCATCCATCCATCTTCTGTAGCCGCTTAATCCTCCACAGAGGGTCGCGGGGGAGCTGGTGCCTATCTCCAGCGGTCAAGGGGCGAGAGGCGGGGGACACCCTGGACAGGTAGCCAGTCCATCGCAAAAAAGTCAAATATAAACATGTGAATTCTTTCTTTGTTCCCTAAAGAAAAATCCAGCTGGCATGTTGATCACTCACACACCCAAATCTCCAAAAATTCAGTTCGCTGCTTCACTGGAATTTTCACCCATAACCATCTCTAGGGTTTACAAAGAATGGCCTGAAAAGGAGGAAAATATCCAGTAAGCAGCGTCTGTGTGGATGAAAATGCCTTGTTGAGGTCAGAGGTCAGAGGAGAATGAACAGACTGGTTCTAGATGACAGAAAGGCAACAGCAGCTCAGATAAGCACTGGTTACAACCAAAGTCTGCAGAACACAGATAAGGTGTGCTGCAGACTTTAGTTACTGTATGTGGTTCAGACTGGCCTCCACAGTCACCATGCAGATCTCAGTCCAGTCCAGAACCTTTAGCATGTGGTGGAGCACGAGGTTCACATCGAGGATGTGCAGCTGACAAATCTGCAGCAACTGATGCTGTCATGTCAACAGGGAGCAGAACTTCTGGGGAAAGTTTGCAACACCTTGTTGAATCTATGCCATGAGGATATAAAGTTCTGAAAGCAAAAAGGGGGTCCAACCTGGTACTAGAAAGGTGTACCTAATAAGGTGACCAGCAAGTGATTGCCGGGCAGTGCATAATAATGAATGATGAATGGAGGGTTGCATAAGCACTGCTTTGGACTTGTAAAGTGTTTCATGTTTCAGTGCTGTTACTCACACAGAAATGTTCTGACTCATTCTGTTAGACTGTGGGAGAATATTTATCATGTGGGTCTCACTGCTGCAGGCTGCTCTCTCTCCTCAGGTAAATTCCCTTCAGAGCGCTGCTCCCACACTAGCCCTTACTTCAGCACAAATTACTTTGCGTTTGTTTTCTTTGCAGAAATGTTCTCATAACGTCTACACAGAAAAGAACTTGAGTTTGGTTCATTGCAGTGAAGGTAAAAGGTAAGTAAAACTCTGGAATGAATCATTTGAATTGACCAAACCCCTCCAGTGTCAAAGAAATAAAACCTGTTGATGTTTAAATTTTAATCTTTACGTTTAAGAAAAGCACAACCTTGGTGCCATAAAGCATTAAAAAAACAAAATCATGTGCTAGACCTGTGTTGAAATACTTTATTCTAATAAGCATCAATGATACATTTGTGTTTTAACCATGCAACATATTGTAAATAAACATCTAACATCATGAGCTTCAGCTGCTCCTGTTCAGCAGTGTACAATAAAACATTCAGAACTACCAACATTTTAACTACAACTCCCAGTGTTTAGGTGCATAAATCACATTTAGATGAACTACTGTCATAATAAAGCTATAACTGCTGGTTACAAAGAAGCAAGGAGATGATGTTTTTGGACATGTGAGTCTCACCATTTATTCTTAAATTGTAGCATGTCAATTGATTTTTAGCTTTGTCAGTGAATTTAAAGTAAATGATTTACCTGCAAATATTCACTTGTCAGAATCAATTACAGTACATGCAAAAGCGGCACAATATTAGAATATATTCAAAAACATCTAATAACAACATTAACTGACAGCAGTTTAGCCCAGGGTTGGATGTTCTCTATTGTAAATAAAGACGTTTACTTGTTTTTTTGTCTTCAAACTGCCAGACGTTTGAATACAACACAACTTTCACAGCTTTAGCTTTTGTCTTTGGGAAATAATTCTAATATCAAGTATAGATGAGAGGAACAGAGTAAAGATGAAGCTGTGACGTCACACTGTGTGAGACGTGTTACAGTCAGTTTCAGTGTATGCTCTACAACATATGACAGTGATCACAAGTTAAACGTTAAAAGTGACAAACATCAGGACTTGATGTAGTTAAGGTGCCTAAAATAACATTTCAAATTTTTAGTAATGTGTTATTAGTAACATATAGAGAGGATGTGTTCAACTCTGTAACCATCTGGATGAAACAGCTGGTGAACAGTATCAGGTTCTAACTCGATCAAGAGGCAGGTCTGTCCAGGTCTCAGTGGTCATCATTCATCATCATAACATTTAGAGACACGCTGCACTGTTCTGTAAGGAAAAAAACAATAAAAATATTACTGATCAAGGAGATTTTATTATTGCAATGTAGAAACTCATCCAATCAAATAAAGTATTTGTTTATTTGTGAAGTCACACTAGAAAGGACCAACTTACTGACAGTGTCCTGATTCAGTCCTGCGTTTTGTGACTGGAGTCAGTCTCCCTGAGAAGCACGACCACAGAGAAGGGTTGTAGTAGTGGTGACCGCAGCACAAGAGTCCTTCTTCCTTAGAGTAGATTTCTGATTGGGACTTACTTGTGCAGCATATTTCCTGTTTGAAAAATAACATTTTATTGGAGACGAATCAAAAGCTAGTTTTGGTTTTGGAAAGATTTATATGAACAAAAAAGAAAAAGAAAAGAACTGAACTGAATTGAAATCAACAACCTGCCCTCTGTGGAGTATTATGAAAAAAGTTTTACTTTTTTCAATTCCTGCCATGATAAACAGAATGTGAGGTAGGAAAACCTGCTTGTTTGAGAAGAATGGGTTCAAAGCAGTGCAGTGAGTAGCGGTTGTTCAGGGTTTCAATGCAGCTCATTTTTGATAGATCTGAATTGTTGAAGCTTTTACCTTTTCAGTCATGTGTTGTTTTATCATGCCACTATTTGGAGAAACAGAAAAAGTAATTAGGCAATGATAAACAAGAAAAACGTAAATGTAAATACACTAAAAAATATAAAGGCCACACTTTTGTTTGTGTTCCCTTTCTTAATGAGCTGAACTCAAAGATATGCTGTCTAATCAGCACCTTGATATGCCACACCTGTGAGGTGGGATGGATTATGTCGGGCTCACTAACGCAGGTTTAAGACAGATTTGTGAACAATATTTGAGAGAGATGGGTCTTTGGTGTATGTAGAAAATGTTTCAGATCTTTGAGTTCAGCTCATGAAAAATTGGAGCAGAAACAAAAGTGTTGTGTTCATATTTTTGTTCAGTGTAATTGCCACAATGGATCCTAGAAATATTAAGTTATCAGGTAGACTCCTGCTTATCATTTCCCTTTAATCTTGTTTAATTTTCACAACCCTAAAGCCAGCTTCAGCAGCCAACAAGGATCAGACTGTCATTGCTTCTGCCTGACTGTCACTATTGCACCAGTCTCTTAGTCAGAACATCTCCTGCAGATAATTGATCTGCAGAAGAGTGGTTCCATGTAGCTTGTTTGAAGTCTGGGCACGGTGTCTTGGTATACTGTCATTGTAATGGTGTCTGATTCAGGCTCTTCACCTGAAACCAGTTTACCATTGGACACCGGGTAAAACTTTTCTAAGACAGCTTGTCTGTGAGATCCTTGGAGCACTCAACCTTCACATGGTGGTGATTCACAGGAGGCATAAGCTTTGATCTGAAATGTGCTTCTCAGGAATAGGGTGAAGAGTTCAGCTATTCAAGAGGAGCTCAGAATATAATTTCTGTTTCTAAACATTGAAAAGAACAAGGTGAGGTGTTTCAGACATTAGGTAAGGATGCCTTCTGGACGCCTTCCATGAGAGGAATATCAGTGTTTTCCCACAGGGAGAAAGTCTTGAGACAAGCCCAGGAATCACTGAGAGAATATATCTCTTGGCTGTGAACACCTTGGGGTCCCTCTGTCTATCATGCTGTTGCCCCCGGCAACCCCCGATAAGCAGCATCAGATTTAAGAGCCA
This sequence comes from Callopanchax toddi, assembly GCA_006937965.1. NCBI lineage: Eukaryota > Metazoa > Chordata > Actinopteri > Cyprinodontiformes > Nothobranchiidae > Callopanchax > Callopanchax toddi. Next base: position 438,237 of record SSNR01000070.1, on the reverse strand, counting down.
ACCACTTTTTGAAACTTACCATTGTGCAGCTGCAGGTATTTTGACATTTTTATTGTTTTATTGCATATAGACTCTTTCTAAATTCAGCAAAAACATAAATGCTCATATGACCTACCACTGTGTCTTTGGGAGAAGCACGTCTTTATTTTTGAGGTATTTTTCTGTAAAGCAAACATCAAATAAATACACAGGTACAAAAAGCCCTATAGGGCTGTGCCAGTAGTTGTGATTAAAAGGATATATAACAATATATACATATAAAAAATATATGTTCTTCTCACCACAGCACTTTGTTTTGTTGGATAGCATGAGTCGAAGCTGTATTTGTGGATATTGAGAGGTACAGCAGCACTCAATCTCATCATTGAACTGGCTCTCAAAGCAGCACTCATGAACAGGCGAGAGCCGGTCCAGGACCGTCTCATTTCCATCATTCTTACCACAACACAGCTGTGTGGCGGTGTCATAGAGCTCTGTGGTACAGATCAATATGAAATGTTTTTACAACATTGTAGATTATTCTCTACAGTCACACAATGCAGTTTGAAGGATACTGAGAGCGAGTTAAATGTAGGATTGTTGAATTTTCTGAATGAATGACTTGTTTAAACAAACATGAACATAATGTCAGCTAAAACAATAATAAAAAAATAAAACGTATACATGTTCAAAAGAAGCAGAAGGAATCATAAGGATTGGAGGATTGAACGTCTAACTCGTGGATCTGTTTAACCCCAGTTGAGCTACAGCTGATTGATTAGAGTTTCAGATTAAGTTGTCTAAAACAGAATCTTTTTCTATGCGGGGCCACCAGGGACATTATTCCAAGTTACCTCTCATACACACATGTGAAAACAAAACCTCTCATACACACACGTGAAAAAAACCTCTCATACATGTGAAACCAAAACCTCTCATACACACACGTGAAAACTAAACCTCTCATACACACATGTGAAAACAAAACCTCTCATACACACACGTGCTGTTTTACAGCTTTCCAGCCATAATCTCTAAAATAGCTCAGTGTCATTCATATAGTCCAGGTGATAACAGATCGAGCAAGGTCCTTGAATATATTCTTTACACATTTTCATCTATACTTACTTGTACCACAACACTTAGCGCCAGGTGAAGGGTTGACATGTAATTCTGAGCCGCAGCATACTTCATTAAGGGGGTTGTACGCCTTCTGCCCACAGCACTGAGACATCCTTTCACTCACACCTTATGAAACAACAGCAGTAAAAACAAACGTTATGTCAGCCAACACAATAACGTCTGGTCTGCTGAAAAGAAGCAGCAGTTACAGGAAATCTCAGGGTTCAATAAAAGTTTGACTGGAAGAGCAACAAGGTCAGTCAGAGGGGAACATTTTAGATGCTTCGGATAGAAAGGAGTTTCATCACTTCCAGATTTTAGAATGATGGCAAATTTGTTGAAACGTCTAAGGAGACCTTTATGTGAACTCTGTGGATGAAAGAACGTTCTGATTCTCAGCTACTTTGACTGTGGATGCTCCTGATTGGTGCACAAAACACAAAAAGAAACATATCACCAGAAAACTCTCAGCACTGCAAAAATAAAGAAGCATCAACAATAAGGGTGGTGCTATTTTGATAGATGTGAATAATCAGCAGTGTTAGCCGTAAATAACTAATTGTTGTTTTTTACAAGGTAGAAGAGTTTAGTTCATTCATTTCCAAAACATCTAGAGAACAGCTCAAAAAAAGGGGTTCATGAAACTTGCTGGAATTGGAACCCTGACTCATCAGTTTATCAGAAAACATTGAATTAAAATATCCATATCATATCATCCATATCAAAACGCAGTGTGTTTTAATAGCCCAGTCAGGCTGTTTTAACACACAATTATTACCTGTTATTTTTATTTTGTTACAACAAGTGTCTGTATCAGGATTGTAACTGCTGACATTACAGGTTCTGTAAAACACAAATGAACATCATGAATGTTACAGTTGATTCACATATATCACAGGAAAAATGTGAATTATAATTCATCCCAAATGAACAGCCCTCCTGTTACAGCATCAATCAATTCTAGCTTCTGTTTTACCGCCCTCTGGTGGACCTTAGAGGGAACACTCAGGAAATCCACTTTATCAGCATCAACAGTTTGAAGTGAATGAATGAGTTTAAACATTTATGAAGTTTTTTGTGTTCCTATTGAGCAGTTTAATGAAAATGATTGATGGTAAAGTTTTACTGTAGACTGAAACTCTTCAGTAAAGAAACTTGTTGATATTTATTTTTAAGTCTGGTGATGAAAACGTGCAAGCTGAGCTTTGAGTCAGAATCTGCCAGCAGGATCTGTGAACAAATATGCTGACTGGATGTAGGAGGTCCAACAGGAAAACGGTGATGTGAAAATATTTAAGGCCACAAACGTGTGGTGTGATGAGAATGCAGAAGAAATCTGGATCTGGAACAAGTCTAGACTTTTATAGATCTTTTCCCCCCTCAAAGTGTTTTCAGTGCTGTTTGATAAAAACATCTGGATTGTCAGAGAAGAGAGAACTTTCAGCTATCGGCTCTTTTAACGTGGATCAGTTCTCAGCAGGTGTCTATGTTATTAAATAAATGTTAAAGTTAGACCTCTTTTTTTGTTGTTTTCAAAATTAAAAGAAAACAGCTAAAGATAAAATAGAAATATTTTGCACTGTATATCCGTTATTGGTTGATTTCTAAAATCAGCCAAACAAAAAATCTAATATCTGCTGACTTCTAACCTGTTTACTTTCTAAACATGTGTTATGTAACTGGAAAATGTCTAAGAACTTCTTTTAGAAAATGCTCCAGTCAAAATACCTCTCCTAAATCTAAAGTACATGTTTGTTTTGACGGGTTTTCTGCTAAAATGCTTTAGTTCTGTTCCCGAGGACTCCCATAATTTATCATGCTCTAAATACTCACATCTCATGCCAACAATAACAGTTTTCTAACACACCAACAGCTAATAATTCAACCTGTGTATCGGCCCTTTAAACACAGAGGAGGGACTCCTGACATAATGACCAAATATTCATATATAGCAAAGAAGAAAAAACTCACAGGAGTTTCTGGTTGTTGGAGGCTTGATCAGTATTGGCCGCTGGAAATAAATTTAAGATCAAAGTTAATGTAAAATAAATTCATGTCATGCTGCTAATTCACAGTGTGACTACACAAACACAAACAGGAGGGAGAAAAATCATCCTAACTAAAACCCTGCCAGAATAATCTACATATATGACATCTATAAACTTTTTCACCAGCCACCTCCCCTGCAGGACACTAGAGGGAGTCTGAGACGTCACTGACCCTCCAAACTCATCAGATTCCAATAAGGAAAGCTTTAAGGTCTCAGAAAGCCCTAAATCAACAGGTTCAAATAAGCAGGTGCTACGTTCCCCTCCAGAGAAGGTCTCAAGTGTTCTTAGGTCAATCCTCACTGCCCAGAGGAGTTTTGGTGGCTGATGAGGATCACCTACGTGTTATTACACAACAATAAACACATGAGTGGTCATAAAACTGAACAATGTTTCAGTCAAATGTTCTCCCAACCCAACCTGTGTGCAAATTATCACCGTTCTCATGTGTTCTCACACAAAGAGAGGTACAAAGAAGACAAGGACTCACTTTCAAAAAATAACAACAAATAAGCCCCCTCATAAAAGCTCAAACACCCACACACAGGCCCTGCTCCTGGAGATGGGACGACTTACCGAGTGTTAAAGTGATGAGGCCACACAGCAGCCAAGCTGAAACAACATGGAAACGACCATTACTAAATGTTAACAAATTAATAATAATAATAATAATATCCAGGAGTGTTCCTTACCAAATCTAAGAGTCTGCGGGTTCATCTCGACACACATCTGCAGCTAGACACATCTAGATATTCAGACGTGCATCAGAGGAGTCTTAAATAGCTTAATGAAGCACCTCCCATGTGATGTCCCTAAAAATATGGGCTTTATAAACATGGAGTCCAGACGTGTAAAAACATGACTTCACGATCAAGTCTTAAGAGATACTTTGTTTTTAGATGTGGATATCACACATGTTTGATACTTCTAAAACTATTATTATTATTATTATTATTATTATTATTATTATTATTATTATTATTACATAAATGGAAAACAATACATTATCAAACTGTTTTAATTGATTTGAGGATTTCAAACTGGATTAGCTTTTTTTTTAATCAATTTCTTTTTTCTCCACTTCAACCATTCCATGATCTTGAGCTTTGGGAGATCAATAATTGAAGGTTTGGACTTTTGATTGATTGTTACTCCTTTGATTCAAGATTCAAGGAATTCATTTTATGCTGTTACTAATTAAGTTATAAAGTTATCCAGTTGATCAAATCAGCCATTAAGGGATTCTTTAAAGTATTATTATTGCACTTGTGTCTTAATGTGTATTTTAGCCGAATTTATTTGGTATTATAGCCTTTCTTATGGAGGGCTGTAAGGAACTAATTTTTTCTTGAGAATTATTAAAGTAAATCAGAATCTGAAAACCTGAACTAAAAAGTAAAGCTGCACCGATTCTGGTTTTGAGGTTAAAGCTCCTCCAACCTGCTGATACCAATTTATCATAAAATTATAATTAATTATTTATTAATTATTATTTTTGTTTTTCAATTTCCTATTAAATTGATAGATCTGGAAGCAAACGCCACAAAGAGGGTCAGTTATTGTTAGCCCTTAAAAATGGTGAGTTCAGCTATTTTTAATTCAATGTTTCATATTGAAAAGTTTTGAGGAGAGCACATAACAGAACCTAACGCCTTTAAAATGCTGCACCAGCACTGAATCCACAATTCTAAATCAAAATGTTTTTATTGTGGCAATTTAAAAGCACAGAACTTACTACAAACACACAAAGACAGTCTCTACATACTGTGCTATTTTATTCATCAAATAAATACATACAGTGGGTACGGAAAGTATTCAGACCCACTTAAACTTTTCACTCTCTTATATTGCAGCCATTTGCTAAAATCATTTAAGTTCATTCTTTTTCTTTATTAATGTTCACACAGCACAACATATTGACAGAAAAACACTGAATTGTTGGCTGTTTTGCAGATTTATTAAAAAATAAAAACTGAAATATCACATGTTCCAAAGTATTCAGACCCTTTGCTGTGACACTCATATCTTTAACTCAGGTGCTGTCTATTTCTTCTGATCATCCTTGAGAGGGTTCTACAACTTCATTTGAGTCCAGCTGTGTTTGATTATACTGATTGGACTTGATTAGGAAAGCCACACACCTGTCTATATAAGACCTTACGCTTCAGAGCAAATGAGAATCATGAGGTCACAGGAACTGCCTGAAGAGCTCAGAGACAGAATTGTGTCAAGGCACAGATCTGGCCAAGGTCACAAGAAAATCTCTGCTGCACCGTAGCCTCCATAATCCTTAACTGGAAGATGTTTGGGACGACCAGAACCTTTCCTAGAGCTGGCCGTCCGGCCAAGCTGAGCCATCGGGGGAGAAGAGCCTTGGTGAGAGAAGTAAAGAAGAACCCAAAGGTCACTGTGGCTGAGCTCCAGAGATGCAGTCGGGAGAAAGTTGTAGAAAGTCAACCATCACTGCAGCCCTCCACCAGTCGGGGTTTTAGAGTGACCTGATGGAAGCCTCTCCTCAGTGATAGACACATGAAAGCCTGCATGGAGTTTGCTAAAAAAACACCTGAAGGACTCCAAGATGGAGAGAAATAAGATTCTCTGGTCTGATGAGACCAAGATGGAACATTTTGGCCTCTAAGCGGTATGTGTGGAGAAATCCAGGCACTGCTCATCACCTGTCCAATACAGTCCTAACCAGGGTCGGCCCTGGACTGAATGGTGCCCTAGGTGAAAAAGGATTTTGGCGCCCCCTACTGCCCAGAACAGAAACAACGTAACTTTTGCAAATTCTAAGTAGTAAGCAATGTACTAAAGTTGGATAAACTTGAACTGATGACATTCATTCATATAAGTGGGGGCACAACAGCATGATAGCCCTTTAGTCTTAGCTAACTTGCTAAATGATGGTCCAGGAAAAATGTTCACAATTTCATGTATATTAATTAAATACTTCTACTTTGGGCCTGTTTTTCCTCCTCTTCCTTTCTTCGTTTCCTGAAGGCTGCCCCAGAGGACTTGCTTTGCCAGCGACTTTTAACAAGGTGCTATCACCGACAACGTCGCAGACTCATCATGCATTATCTACAGTGTTGGGCAAGAAACTTCAAAACTGTAATGCATTATTTATTACTGGTTACTGTCATTTTTAAGTAATCCCTTACATTACAATATTACTGTTTTTAAATGTAAGGCATTACACTACTTTTGCATTACTTTTAGTTACTCTCACCAAAATAACTGTAAATATGGATTTGACCATAAATGTAGCTCATTCTACATCCAGTGGAAGGTGATGTCATGGATACATGGAGATATCCAACTATCTGGATATGCATTTATCTATCTATCCATCCATCATTTATCATCCATCTATCCATCCATCATTTATTATCCATCCATCCATCTATCATCCATATCTCTCCATATATCCCTACCTATCCATATATTATTCCATCATATCTATATACAGTATATTTAAATCTATAACAATATATCTCTCTGCACAAGCTCCTTATTCATTAGTTTGACTGACTCCTACCTCCACCTGTCTGCTCCTCCTCCACCTGTCTGCTCCTCCCTCCTGCAGCAGAGGCTGCATGACGCGCGTTTCCTCTGCTCATTGGGCGAGAGAGTGAACTCTCCAACTTCTGACGTGAATAACAGAGTGACTCTTTATCATGAAACTACTTCTCAGTTCGCTCCCTTCAGTTTACGGAGCGCTGCATGCGCTCATATGTCTTAACGCGCCTTGTATGCCGTGAGCGCGCACGACTCGGGTCGCATTTTCCCTCTGGACTGAGTTTCGAACCGAACCATGCATGAGTGTCGGACCGGACAGAACCGGACTTGTTTCACTGGCTGCAGATTTACTCCTCTCTGCTCTGACTGACCACATTTTTCGCTGAGTGACGTTTCTCCTCTGAAGAACCCACCGCCTCATTCCGGGTTAAACGTGCACTGTAACGCGCACTGACGTTAAAATATTACAGCTTTTTTTCTGTAATGCCTTACATTACTGTGTTACCGAAAAAAGCAGTGCATTACAGTAATTAATAACCTTTGGAAGTCGTTACTCCCAACACTGATTATCAATAAACAACCGGACGGAGGGATGCGCGCAGCGCGCCTCTCCCCCACCTTACCTGATCACAGCGGCAGCAGCAGGAAGCCATGGGGCGCCACGTTGACTGTTCATGCAGCAAAAGTTGTGCTTTTTTATTTATTTACTTAGTTTATGTATTTATTTATTTATTACTTACTTTGCTTTTTACATGAGATGAATGGTGTGTCCAGCAGTTTGTCAAAATAAATTTAAACATTTTTTTTAAGGGACAATTTGGCGCCCCCTCCAGCAGAGGGCGCCCTAGGCAGTTGCCTAATCAGCCTATGCCTAGAACCGGCCCTGGTCCTAACAGTGAAGCATGGTGGTGGCAGCATCATGCTGTGTGGGTGTTCTGCAGCTTCAGGGACAGGACGGCTGGTTGCAATTGAGGGGGAAATGAATGCTGCCCAGTACAGGGATATCCTGGACAAAAACCTTCACCAGAGTGCTCGGGACCTCAGACTGGGCCCAAGGTTTACCTTCCAACAGGACAATGACCCTATGCACACATAAAATAACAAAGGAGTGGCTTCACCACAACTCTGACTGTTCTTGAATGGCCCAGCCAGAGCACTGACTTAAACCCTATTGAGAATCTCTGGAAAGACTTAAAAATGGCAGTCCACCAGCATTTACCATCCAACCTGACAGAACTGGAGAGGATCTGCAAGGAGGAATGGCAGAGGATCCCCAAGTCCAGGTGTGAAAAACTTGAATCTTTCCCAAAAATACTCCTGGCTGTATTAGATCAATAAGGTGCTTCTACTAAATATTGAGCAAAGGGTCTGAATACTTTGGAACATGTGATATTTCAGTTTTTCATTTTTAATAAATCTGCAAAACAGCCAATGATTCTGTTTTTCTGTCAATATGGGGTGCTGTGTGAATATTAATGAGGAAAAAGAATGAACTTAAATGATTTATTGCAATATAACAAAGAGTGAAAAGTTCAAGGGGGGTCTGAATACATTCCATACCCACTGTAAACAGATGCTTTCCCAAATCCAGCTGCATAGGTCAAGAAATAGCCAAAAACTCTAAACTTATGAGAATAATTTTTCCTCCTTCTGCTTTTATCATTTCACAACACTTCAAAACTTTAACACAATTCTTTTTGTTTACAGTTGAGATTAATAAATGTTTAGAGGATTGAATCATCCAGTAGTGGACTGGTGTTAAACTGTCAGCAGGTTGACTTCTGAATCACATCAGTCCTCCTGCAGGTTTCACAATCACCTAAACCCACACCCACCCCTAAACTGACCACTAGACTAGACAGATGTCAAATCAAGTCCAGAATATAGACCCTTCACATTCCTCTGAGTAAAAAGCATGATTATTTATTCACATTCTTCTTAATGAATATTAAAGGAGTTTGAGCCAGTTTGATTCCAGTTTGATTATGACTGACATCCAAACCATAAACTGCATGAAAGCTCCAAAAAGAGACCTGATGTGATTTTTAAACCACAAAAAGACTCCTCACAGAAAACTGAGACTGTCAGCTATACTCTCTGTTTTTACCTTCCTAATTTAAAAAAAAAAGTAAAAATAAAAATCACTAGATCCATTTATTTGTTCAAAGATATGATTCAGGACATTTTATATGTAGTTATAAAATGTATTGTAATTTATTTTAGTGACAAACAACATATAGGAGCACAGATGAGAAAATAACTACACTCACAACAAGAAAGAAGAACTTTAAAGCTTTTAGTCAATGACAGTTAAAATTCACATCTCATTAAACTGACTTCAGACCTCATAAATCCCTGAGGTGTTTGTGTTTTTTAACCACTAAACTCAATGAGCCACATCTCCTGCTGTTTAAACAGTCTGATTACATCAGTATGATGAGTGTCTCAGGAACGTAGAGTTGGATGATGAAAAAAGCCAAGTTTACTACTGTAATCCAAGTCAACCACTGAGAGGAAACCAGAGGAATTTCCTTTGGTCAAATCAGAAATAACCTGACCATCTGGAAATAAACATAGGAAAAGTGGGAGTGACTGGAGATTTAAATCATTGAAATAGTAGTATGACATTTACATGCACCTCCACTGCAGCGCTGTTTGTGCAGGAAAACTCTATTTTGGGTTGGTTGAGTCATTTAATTGAGAAGTGCCACTGAGTCATGTTTATCTGGTCCTCACTCAGATTCCACTGAATACACAAACTTTATCCCCACAGACACGCTCTGAGAATGCTAGTATTTTGTAAATACTGTATTAAAGTCACTGGAATAAAAACAGTGACATATTTGAACTAAAGATGCTAATATATGCACCCAGGTACAGTGTGAATATGACCAAAGGTTTTCTCAGTATGTATTTCTTTTTGTTATTTCTATATTACATTTTTTCTTTCTCATTTGTACTTATTTCTGTGAAAAAGGGAAGAAAGCAGAATGACAAAAGGAGGATCTGACAGGGGCTGAAGGAACTGGAGGAGTTATAATCAGGACAGGTGATTAGTGCGATGCTAGCAGCTGGGTTGATTAACTGAATGAGGGGCAGCTGGGTTGATTGACAGAGTGAGGAGGAGAGCTGTGGGGGAGTCGGGAGACACAGGGATGTAATCTGAGGCCAAAACTGAACTCTAAAATGGGACAGATCATTACAAATAAGGATTTCCTTTTTATGGAAGAAAAGCCAACCTGGTCCTAAGTAAATAAGTAATTGACCCCTAAACTTATTTACTGGTTTTAACGCCTGTGCAGCAACAGCTGAACTCATGCATTGTCATGAGTCTGTGGACATCTTTGCAGAATTGTTTGAATTCACACTGTTTAGGGTGAAAGGTCAGACATTCTGCTACAGGGTATTCTGTTAGAGAACTACAGCATTAGTTTCACTCCAGATAAAAAGGGACACACCTTCCAGAAATGTTCACTTCTGTCTCGTCAATCCACACAATACAGTATTTGCATAAAATATATTTGATGAATCACGACCTCTGACCTTAACCTTAACCAGATGTGTCCTGCTGCACGTTAGACATTGTTCTGGGTTCTTTTGTTCCTGTACTCCTTTAGAACAGGTCATGATGTGCTGCTTTCTGACATTCTTTAGCCTACTTTATGTCATCAGACAGGTTCTATTGAAGTGACTGAATTCTGCAGGAGGCAGTCATTAGGCCTGGGTGTAGCTGGTGGAACTGATCTCAGCTTTCCAGGTTTGTTTGGATAGTTTGTTCCTCTTAATGAATGAAGTAATCATTTGAAAACCGCATTTTATATTTATTCAGTCAAGTAGTGGAGATTAATAATGGAAACTTGTTTAATCTGTCTGAGGACAGAAAAATAAATACCTCAAATGCGTTTCACGTTGATGCTATAATACCAGAATAGATTTAATGTGCTCTTTCCAACCCTTATGTTCCTTCAACTGCTGACATTTGGGAACTCAGTCAGCTGACACAGTGTTCACAGACCAGGATAGGTTGGTTGTTTGCTTAATGCCACTCTACAGGGCAGTTCCCTGGCATCCTCTCCTGCTGTTTGATATTTATTTACATTCTGGGGATGTTGGTGTGCTGTGGTACGTTTGGTTTGTTTGGCTGAGCAGACAGGACAGGAATGGAAGGAATTTGGGTTTCCCTCATGGATCTGTGACATCAACATTCTAACATTGATTAATAAGATGGATGGATGGATGGATGGATGGATGGATGGATGGATGGATGGAATGCAACTTTTAGAGGAAAGTCTTCCATGAAGCAATAAAAAATAAATAAAAAGCTACAAGCTTTTTGGAAAATGAGTTGAAAAATAATGACAAGAAGAGAACCCCCCTATTGCATAATTCATGGACACGATTTCATATTACAGGCATCAGAAGTTCTGTCAAACTCCATCTTACTTGTACAAATGAAAAGCCCAATCAGAAAGCACCCTTAGCTGCAGAAATGTATTTTTCTAGCAGTGTTTGCTTAATGTTCTGGTTGTTTTCTGGACTACTTTTCCATATATCTCTCCATATAAATAAACACCAGAACATCATGCTTTAAAAACTCCTGCTTATAGAGCTTCGTTTCTTGCCAACGCGTTGGGCAGGAGTTTGCACATGAATCTGCAGCAGCTCCAAAAATCTGTTGTTTTTCCCCCATGCTGGTTGAAACCTCTGAGTTTCAAGGGAATATTTATGCATCTGGTTAAAATTAGTGAGTGCAAACAGGAAATATTTGTGACCTGCGTAAAACTGCAAATATGATGCAAAAGGTTATTTCATCAAATCTTTTTCAGAATTTGGTGGAACACAATTAAGTCCCTATTTCTTATTGAAGCATGTCCTGAACGTAACTAAAAACTCAACCACTTTCCTTTAAAAAAAATCTAGGAAATATGAGTCTGTCGGACAAATATCATTATTGTTATTATTAATATTAATAGTAGAAATAGTATCATATCATTATAATCATACTATTACGGTATATCTTTATACAATCATTATTATTGTTATTATCAATCCTGTCATCATCATTTTTGTTGTTATTATTAATTATTGTTATTATCCTGAATTGTATGTGATATTTTTTCCAATTGTAGAAATGATAACAACTGTGTAGTAGTAGTAGTAGTAGTAGTAGTAGTAGTAATAGTAGTAGTAATAGTAGTAGTAATAGTAGTGATAACAACTGACACATTTACATCAATAAATAATCAATGTTTAACAGAGTTTTGCTTTCTTTTGTTGTTCTTTGTAGACATATTGAGCAGGATGTGGGCAAGTCATACTTTCAGTGTATGGAACACAACCTCTAAAAAAATTAATAGTTTGTTGTTAATTAGAAAACCATCCTGTGACAGTAAACGTGTATTTATTTATTTATTTATTTATTTAGTTAGTTAGTTAGTTAGTTAGTTAGTTAGTTAGTTAGTTAGTTAGTTAGTTAGTTAGTTAGTTAGTTAGTTGTTATTTTTGTAAAACCATGCATTTTCTTGCCGCTTTCATTGGTTTTTGAAGAATAAAGTTCCAAAATAAAATAGTTTGTATGATTCTTGTTGTTGCTTTTCTCATTTTTATTTAAACAATATGAAAATGGTACAACAACAAAAAAGTAAAAAGAGAAATATGTAAACGTATTCTTGTGTGAAATAATTTGAAACTGTAGCTGTCTGTTTGTTGCCCGCTAGAGGGCGGTAACAGACCACTAATTATAAATCCAACGAAGAAGAAGTCTCATGCTAGTTCTGATGCTAATGCTACAAATAGCGGAATTGTTGGTGAGTAGAAAACACTTTAAATCATCACTTAGTAAAAAAATATCTATAGAGTCATTGTTGAAGTATGATTAACGCTGAAAGAAGTTGGGAAAACTAAATTTGTGGTTTGTTGTGTCTAAATCTTTCACACATTTTACAAGTTACTTAAGTATCCACTTTATTTTGAAACACCGTTCTAAGTGTTTTTAGATCTGTTCGATTTAACAAATGCTCGCTATTTCATAAGGACCATGTAACAGTATGTGACGATTTATAAGCTCAAAATGAAACTGTAATACAAAAAATGTCATCGTTCAAATGTATTTAGCTCCAAGAGGTTGTATTCATGTTTGTTTTGTTTTTAGATCACTAACACAGAGTAAAAATGTTAGTCTGAAAACAAGTTACTTTGGTAACAAAAAGGTATTTCCTAATTACTTGCATATTCTAAACAAAAAAAAAAACAACAACCTCAAGTAAATTATGCCATATTACTAAAATGCTTTTTAATTTTGGGATGCCTAAAACTATCAACCAAAACAATAAAACAACAGTTTAGTGTGATCAGGAATTAACATGTCATTGTTCAAAGAGGGTGTGTGTGGGAAATCTAAATGGATTATGGATTATGTTTGTGCCACTTTTCTCCAATCAGTTTAGGAAATTGTGCTCTCAGTTTCACTAATAGACATTTTGTCAAGAAACAAACAGGATCAGTAACTCTATTCACAAGTCTCCCCTCAATGGTACAAAAGTTGAAAATGTGCTACAATCTGATTTTAATCCAAATAAATTTAAGCTAGACAAAGTAACGCTGAAGTTTGTGTGCAGCCAGCTGTGAAATAAATGTTTATAGAAACCGCCTACAAAATAATCAAATTTAAATAATTAAATCTTTAAAATGATAAAACTACATGTATCTAAAGTAAAAGCTGGAATTACATTCACAGAGGTGATTTGGTTGACAAGAAATAGTCTTTTGAAGGTAGTGATGTAGGTTATAGAGGGTATGGTATGTACTGGTATTTTCCCTCAGTAAGCTGTCAGTTAATTGATTTTGATCACTGATGTATAAAGTATATGAATTGAAGTTTGTTATTTTTATTTCATCCCTGTTTTATTCTTATTTTTCTTTTGTTGACAGAATTACCATGACAACACTAGTGTCTGTTCTGCGTCTGCCTAAAGGACCTGATCCTAACAGCCGTGGATTTGACCCCAAGTCACCTCGTTTCATTGCTCTCTGTCGCACGTCTATTTCCACTTCTACTACTTCAGAGACAGACGCCGAGGAGCTGCAGAGAGAGCAACAGGCACGGTCGGTTCTGAGAGAGCGTTTCCTGCGGTGTCTGCTCGCCATGTCTAACAAGAAAGTTAAGTTTCACATGTATGAGAAGGTGGATGTTGAAGCCACGTTCGGGGCAGCGGACATCGATATACTGAACTTTCAGGTGTCAGACCTACACACTCCCATCGGAGTCCAAAAAGAGGCTCTGATTAGGAGTCAGGATGTGATTTCCTTCTCTTTAGACATGTGAACACGTTGTAGTTTTAGATACTGTGAGGAGCTTTATTGAAGTGTTTATTTTTTGTTTATTTTTTTCAGAATGCATTGTTTTATAGCTGTTGATGTTTTTTAGGATTATACAACTTGTTTGAATCTAAAAGATCATCATCCAACAGTGAAGAAACGTCTCACATTCTCACCTCAGGAGGGACTCCTTTCTCTTTGCTAAAGAGGAATTTTCAAACCTTCACACTGAACTCTGTTTGCCTTAAGTGTAACGTTCTATTTGAGTAGTTTGATAGTTCTAAGACCTGTCAACTTGTGTATCTGTTTCACTCAACATCTTGTTTGGTATCAGAATTACTGATAAGCATCTCACTGTTCGTTTTTGTAGGGAGATGCCTTGTAGATTGTCAACAGTGGGACATGACAAGATCTTGTTAAACTGGTGCTCACATTTTAGAGCGAATGTTTCTGTGAAATTTCACTTCTATCACTCTTATCTGACTTTTGTTGTTATTTTGTATATGCCCATTTTTTTCTGTGGAAATTAGGATGGTAGATTTTTTTTTCATATCAATAACATAGGAAAATAAAAAATTGTATTTTACTTAATTGTTTAATAAACATAACAGAAAAGTCCAAATGTGCAGTTTTGCTTTCCTTTATCCACCAGTATTACCCATAATTCACCAGTATTACCCACAATTCAAGTGTTATTTTCTTTTCTCTAGTAAGACCAGGATAAGTGTTTGTAATTTTGGGTTCTTTAAGCTAAATTTGGGTTAACGTATAGTCAAAAAACAATATAATTATTATTAACAAATATCTAAATCAAATTTGTAGACAAACACCTTGAGTTTGTGGTTACTGATAATATTCTTGTCATTCACTCAGCATATCAAACATTGGACAAAATAGTTCAACTCAATTATGTTAAACCTGTTGATGTGATTGTAGGTGACTGGCGCCATCTGCTGGACGTTTGCTGCATTGCAGCTGGGGTAGACCATGAAATTTTGATTTAATACGTTTTTCTGCTTTTGCAGAAGGGATAAAATAATTAACTTTAATATCTGAAAACCGTCTATAAAGGAGTACACTTTGGAACAACAGTTTAGTTCACAAAGGCGTCCGCCCCCCTAAAATATAACAACCTCCCAACAATGAGCGTTGCTACAAGACGTAGCACACATGGGTCTAAATGTTTTGGGGTTTTTATTTGCGGGTGGGTTGATTAAGTTTGCATATATGTTTTTGTGGCTTGTTTATATTTATTTTCCTATTTGTCATTTTGTTGTTTTTCTGTATTAAACTATTAATTTCAAGTCACTCTCAGAATCTGAGAGAGTTTGGAAATCTGACCAGCAAATAAAGTGATATGGTGACTGAATGTGTTTGCATCCTATCTGAATGAGGAACCTGAGACTTTTCAGGAACACTTTTCAGATGCAACGTTCATCAGAACCAGTAACTACTGTAGGAGGTTGTGTGATGGGTTCAATGCAGCACTGAATTATGCAGTCACAGGCATACCAGTAGTAGTGGACTTTATTTCACTTTTTTAGAGGGATGTTTAAACAGGCACTTTTCTGTATCAACAGTAAACAATGTGACTGGATGTATGATAAGAAATGATCTGATCAATCATCTCATGTATGCCGTTGCACTTCTTTTTTATTTAGCTGATTATGTTTTAAATGTGATTCATAAAGTAAAATACCTTTGGACACATAACCAGAGATCATTTGTGTGATGATGATGTAAAGCACCAATGATGCAAAATGTATGCCCTAGTGAATATGTTGGTAAGAAAGTTTTATATGTATACAGATTATGTCAATAATAACCTGTTTATAGCTTATTGTACTGCACTTTATCAAGCCCATTTATTTTACAATTTTAAGAAGGAAAAACTGTATTTCTGAACCGGTATAGTACAAGTTATGTGTTTGCAATATATCTGGGTTTATGCTGTATCTGATGTACAAATTCATGTGTTGATTGAATAGCTCTGGTAATAAGACAGTAAACGTTTTAATCTCTCCAACAGTGACACGATAAGCGCTGGATTATATCTTTTTTTAATGTTATTTAATTGTGTGTTACTTTTATTTATTGGATCGTGTTTCATACTGGACCAGTGTGTCTGTCAATTAAAGTTATCTATCAATTTATAGGTCAGTAAAACCTTTTTATTTTATGAAAATGGAGAGGTATTGGACTATAAATGAATTAAATAGCAACCAATAGTCCAAAAAACACTTTGAATGAATCCCATGAAATCCCGTTGGACTATTGCTGAGGACCATTTTAAAATAGCACTAGAAAATCTGTCTGCTTGAAAGCAAAATCTCGAGGAATGAGGGATGACTCAAGAGTTTTGCACAGGAAGTAACCCTTCCTAATAGGGAAAAACAAACATTTGCTTTAATAAACTGCTGTAGTAATAACAGCGGTTGATCTTTTTAAATACATAATTCAGACATGAACACTTGTTAAACACTGGAGAGCGTCTGTTTGTTTTGCTTTGTATTTAATGTTTAGCGCACATAGTTCTGAAGATGTAGGACACAGGCGGATGGATACACCTTTGACAAACCGACGCACACCCTGGCGTCGCTGGATTGAGGTTTCCGGGCAACTCGGCAACACGGGAGCAGCATCGGTCCACTCGCATTTCCTGAACCTTAGACGTGTGTGAAGTCTGTTTTAATTTAAACAGTTACATCAAATTAACCCTCCTTTGGGTAATTTGCATTCAACAACGTAAATAATCCATTTGTCGTCTTCACAGAGCTTAAAAAGTCAACGGGACAATGGTGAGTAGCGAGCTAGCACTAACCTGCGTAGCAATGCTAAGGCTACATAGCTAATCGCTGCATTCAGTCGTACGTGTTAAAGTGTATCCACTAATAGCCTTTTAATAAGCCGACCTAAAACTTAGTTCGACCCTTAGCTTGCTCATCAATATTAAACTACTCAAGACGGGCCTACCTTGAAGGTTTATGCAGCAGTTTTTAAATTATAATTTTTATTTCAATTTGCATCAGCAGTTAATTCCTGAATTTTTCTTTATGAATAGTTTTTAGCTGTGCTGCACATACTTCGGAATTTAAGAAGAAATGTGCTGCCTGTCTGTAGAAATGTGATGCCAAACATTTGCTGATTTGCAGTGCGTTGGATGTAACCAACATGCTAAAAGGTTTTGCAGCATTTTTTGTGGTTTAGTCGACGGTGGGCGTGGTGGTGAAAGGGGTGCTCTGTGTAAAAATAGACCGTCCAGTGTGAATCTTGAAACCTGTATCGTTAATCTTTCAAGAAAGGCATCACCGCTGCGGCTAAATGACCTGCTAACAACCATTTTGTCATCCCACATATTAAGCTATTGTAGCGCATCCTGCAGGCACACCGACGGGGTGGTTTGGATGTAGTTTGACATGCGCAACAAGCGAAAAGGGGTTATAATCGTTGTGGAGTGGGATTACATAAGAATACAGCTCACAGGTAGTAGTTATAATCGTTGCATATCTTATTGTATGCAATCCGACCGGGAGCTGCAACATTTTGGACTTTGTCTCGATCCCACCATGACACCATCTCCTCCGCTACGTATTGCGCCATAACGTTAAACCGCATTCTGCTTCTGCTGAATGATCCTCTTTGCCACCCCTCCTCTCGCGTCTCCCTTCCCCCCGCATTGAACCAAAACATGCATGGTGCAGTAGCCTGACAGTACCCGCAGTGCATCCTCCAAAATGGGTACTAACTATGCGAAATGGCCCCACTGAGCAGCTCTGATGAATCGTTGCATCTCTGTCCCGTCTTTTGTTTCACCGTTGCTTCTCTTTTTATTGTGAACCATGAGCTGCTGCTGTTTCTGCTAACAAACTTGTGACATGTTGGCATTTATCTTCAATCACATGTTATGTGAATATTGCTGTATAATTTCAACTTATAAGAAAATATTAATCAATTTCTGTATTTTCACCATGAGAATTTGTGATAACTGTTATGAGTTGGAAGATGGTAGTATTGCTTTATGATCACTTTCAGCAGCTCTCACACCAATGCAGACACTGCTTGCTTCAGCACCATAAGATCTTTTGGCTCTTGACAGAGTGGATACTCTGCAGTCTGCTTTGCTCCCTCTTTCTTGCCCCCCCCCCCCCTCTCTCTTTCCACCCCAACCAACATGGTGACTCATTGAATTTGATTCGAAGAACACATGGCATTACTAACACCTCAGGCGAGAGGAAATGTTAGCTTTAATCTCTTTAGTTTTGTAAAGGCAAACAATTGTTATAAATGTATTCTTTATCTGCAGTGCAGGAGGAAAAGGTCACAATAAAAAACATATTTAAATTTTATTTGAAGGCTTAAAGCTCTTAAGAATTATTTAATTAACCTTGAAAATTAGTTTATGATATAAACCCAAAATACTTTTTTCAACTTATCCTCCTCACTGAACCAGTATCTGTAAAACTGTAAGGATTCATTTTTCACTTCATTTGTCTCACAATTACCCTGACAGTGTGAAGGACTACATAACAAGAAAAAAGCAACAAGCATTGCCAAACAACAGTTGTCCAGCAACAGTTGTCCAGCAGTTTCTGAACCGAGCCAAATATTTGTTCAGTAAAATGGATACAAAGAGGTGGTTAGTTGCTGTAATATTCGGTGTGCTACATTGGCGACCCTGTTCG
The DNA here is from genome assembly GCA_006937965.1 of Callopanchax toddi. Taxonomy (NCBI): domain Eukaryota; kingdom Metazoa; phylum Chordata; class Actinopteri; order Cyprinodontiformes; family Nothobranchiidae; genus Callopanchax; species Callopanchax toddi. The sequence continues at coordinate 419,570 of SSNR01000070.1, read as the reverse complement.
TGTCTCACTAATTATAGCAGGCATGTGTATTTCAGGCTGTGGAGAATTTATACCCATCCCTCATCACACTTTCTTTGCAGCCTAAAGTGGACATGTTGTCTGTCTTAGAAAGGCCTGCTAAGACTTTACATCATTATTCAGATGAAGTTTGAGCTGCATTGGGCGTCTTTCTGGTGCAGTTTAAAGTGGTCGGATCTATTCAGGTCTAGCACATGAGTAAATTTAATTACAGACGTTCCATTTGCATTTCCAACATCATTAGAAAATAATTAAGTCATCAAGTTTATATGTAAATGGTGGATTTAAAAGATTAGAATATAAAAGTTCTGAAATTTTACCTTAGTTGTTTTGCGAACAAAGAGCAAGGAAGTTGAATAACATAGTAACTTCATGCTTTAGATCTCGGAGAAGCATCATTTAACAAGGTCATAGCTAATGACAGTCCAGCTGCTGTCTGGTTTCACGATGTGTTTTGAATTAGTTTGTCTTGAGCATATTTGCATAAGGAGATTGATTCAGGTTGTGTACAAAGTGGAGCCTGCTGCAGGTGTTTTTCATTTGATCTGTTGGAAGTTTGTGTTCTTTATTTGTTGTATTAAATAATTTTAGATTCTTTAATGTAGGAATAATCTTTGACAGATGGTCTGGTTATTGCTTTTAAACAAGTAATAGAGAATCAAGTATTGCCTTTCAGCAGACTTTTTTTGATTTTGCGGTCTAAGATTTGTTTTTCTCATTAGCTCAGACTTGTACCGCCTTAACAAATTAAATCTACAAACACACAATCCTTTTATGTTACCGTGTCATTTTGGAAGTGGTACATTTATTTTTTGTTGTTTTATTGTCAAATAAGCCCCCCCATGTGAAGTTGCACATTTCTTCATCTCTGGATAGTTATTCTTTGAAAAACGATTTCTTATATGGTTATCTGTGTTTCATTGATGTCTTGTACTTTTGTTAACAGGCCGATCAGCTGACTGAGGAGCAGATTGCCGGTGAGTGCATACCTTAACCATGTTTGGTTTGTTTTATCTTTAGCAGCACATTAATTCACCTCCAAATTTGACAAACTAAGCTGTTTCAAATATTAAACCAGCACTCAAGAGGTGTGGTTCTTGCTGTGGCTCAGTGGACTGAGTAAACGGTTGATTGTGTTCACATTTCTCCATCAGGTTAAGATGTAAACTGAGTCAAAACCTTCAAGAGAGGAAAAACCTCAAATGGGCACTTTTTTTAAACTTTGGAAACACCGTATAGCAAAACATTTTATGCATTTGATGTATTAATAGAAGTTATCAGTCAAGTCCAAACTTTCTTTTTCTTGTGTTGTTTTTCCTTAAAGGGATCATGTTGATGTTTAGCATGTTTTCTTTTACATTTCTCTTAAATTATTTTGAAATTGTTTATTAAAATAAAGGCTAAATGATATTTTTTCTGTTACTGTGCAGAGTTTAAAGAAGCATTCTCACTGTTCGATAAGGACGGTGATGGTACAATTACTACTAAGGAGCTTGGCACTGTGATGCGCTCTTTGGGACAGAACCCCACTGAGGCTGAACTGCAAGACATGATTAATGAAGTGGATGCAGATGGTGAGAAAAAAAACTTAAATTACAATTTTTGAACCCCCAAACTATGCTTCTGCTTGGTTTTGATTTAAACAGATACAGGTATTGCTAGTGTCGATGTTTCAGTCATTCCCCTCTCTAGACTACAGATTGTTGTGATAAATTACAACTGATGTTCCCCAAATGTAGTGTTATTTTGAGCTAAGTGACACCCATTTGGATCCATTTTACTTCCTGACTGAATCGATGCAATTTTACAAACTTATTTCTGTTTGACTTTTTAGGAAACGGTACAATTGACTTCCCCGAGTTTCTGACCATGATGGCCAGGAAGATGAAAGATACAGACAGCGAAGAGGAGATAAGAGAAGCTTTCAGAGTCTTTGACAAGGTACCAGAGACTACAGATTAACAACAAACTGGGAACCATCTGTTACACACCAGTGTGTGTATTATATAAATGCAGTTTGTGCTATTGTGGTAACAATTTACACATTTTTTTCAAATTATTCTAAACTGATTTGTGCATGATGTTGAGCTGACACACAATTTTCTAATAAAACGTTGCTGTACAGGCATTCTTGTGGATTCTAAAATAGAAAATAGGAGCCAAATTTGACTTTAAAATAAATTTTTAAAAAAAGTTTCAAACGCCACAGACAATAAAAATAGTTGTCCTGCTTTTCGTGCTCCAGTATTGTGGTTGTACTGATCCTCATTAGGTCTTTGGTGCCACTTCAACCCTGATGTATTTTAATTTATTTGAAAAGGTTCTTAAAGAAATGAGTTTTTCTTTTGCTCTTTGTGCAGGATGGTAATGGCTACATCAGCGCAGCCGAGCTACGGCATGTCATGACCAACTTGGGTGAGAAGCTGACTGATGAAGAAGTGGACGAGATGATCCGCGAGGCTGACATTGATGGTGATGGTCAGGTCAACTATGAGGGTGAGAGCCTGGTTATTGTTATCCAGTTTGTATTTATAACATATTGTTGTATCTGTCATTTAAGTATTCTTTTCTTCTTTTCCTTTTTCCAGAGTTTGTCCAGATGATGACTGCCAAGTGAAGAGAGCTCTGAAGTTTCTCTCTATGTTGCTTGTCCTACTAAAATTACTGTCTTTAAGAACTTAAAAAGAAGGAACAATCACAAAACGATAAATTTCCCCCTTAAAATCTTTTACCTGTAGAATGTGTGCTTCGATACATCCAACTACTTCTAAGGTCTCTGTTTAGCAAACACCAACAGAATAATCCCTAAAGAAGTTAATGGACCAAGCTTTAAAAGGGCCAAAGTCCTCCTACTTCAGACCAAGATTCTGCTGAGTCACCTTGCTCCTGATTAATTTAGAGGAGAGAGTAACACTGAAAGGCAGATAGATAGGAAATCAGGCTATAATCTGTACAAGAAAGTTAGTTGGCTTTTAAAAAAATTCCAGATAGTCATCAACCCCCGACAAAACCTAAAATCTGTGGTGACTCTAAAAAAAATCTATACTGAATTGAGTACTCTTCTTGCATGCACCTTTTTTTGTGGCTGTCTCTTGTGACAACAAAGAGACTCAACCCATCCGAGGTAGTGGTCAGATTGTGTACACACTGGAGGTATATACATAAACATATAGCTATATATCTGTAAAATTTGTGTCACTATTGATTATTGCAAGAGCAATTAGTTGAGATGTAGGGTGTTCATTGGTGCTCGGCTGGAGGTGAGCGACCTGGAAGAGTTCAGAAAAGAGCGAGACCCTGAAACATGCTGGAGGCATTTATTTTCCCCGTGGGATGTAATTTTGTTGTGTTTTGAGTTGTGGGCTTTACGTGTCCCGCAGCACTGATTGGAGACAGTCGTGTGATGTTCTGTTTCAGGATGATCGTTGTGAAAACACACTTGAGGACTGCAGTTAATATATTTGTTCAGATATGATAAAATATTGATGTAATGCTTTTTAAATGTGTTCTCATATATTAATGTATTGACGACAAACTTTGGTTACAAAATATCTCTCTCTCTCTATATATTAGTGTATCGTAAAGTTTGCATTGCCTATAGTAGTAAATGACCTGTGACATGTTTTCTCTTTGGTTTTGAAATGTGCCATAATACTCTTAAAATACGCTACCTTTTTGCAAGGCTCGTAGTTCATCCAGATATAACAAACCTGCTTATTATAGTAAAATAAAAATACATGCAGTCTAACATGTTTGCACTTTGGTATAAATCACATAGATGTTAAAAAAAAAAAGGTTTAAAGAAGAAAAAAGAAACCAAATGCCACTATTACTGCTGCTAAAACGATGCTTATGTTTCACACATTTCCTGTATTTGTTGGTGTCTGCTCTTCAATTTGTAGTCCAGTGATCAAACTACAGTCTGCTTGTTCAACTCAACAGAATTCATATACTGTATATTCTCCAGTACTGCTCATGGTGGGGCTGGTGTGTTTATTTTGGGCTGTGAGGGGGGGGTTAAAAGGTGGGGGGGGGGGGTATAAAATAGTTTCGTAGCAAAGTTCTAGATGTGCAGTTGGTTTCAGTGGTAGGGTTTTTTTTTTTTTTTACTTTTGGCTGCAAAGGTTTATGAAAAAAGTTAGCTGGGATATCTTATGATTTATGCAAAGTTTAAATACTGCTATGTTTGGGATGTGTTCTGAGACAGGTGTTTGGATTTAAACGGGCTATAAACATCTGAAAGTATCTCACAAATGTAAAAGATGTGATATATTTTCCATAAATCAATAAACTGACTGAGCTTTACTTCACCTGCATTTGCTTGGCAGATTTAATTTGAAGTGGATTGTTATTTACATGCAGACTGACAATAAAACAGGGCCGTCGGTAACAAATTCCTCTCTTAAAATGTGTGTCGGTGCCTCCTGTGCTGGAGCAGAGCTCTAATCCAGACAGCCTCAGACTGAGTCAGGGCAGGTCACCCCGGCTCCTCACTGGGGAAAGTGTCTCAGGTGCAAATTATATTTAGCAGCTCAGAAGATTGCTGCAGGAGCCTTGTGGTAATCCAGGTCAGCTGGGGGCATGACCTCAGCACGTGGTCTCATTGACGGGCAAGATGGAGAGCCAATAGAAAAGCATTATGGCTAGACCAGCTTATGTGATTGGACGTGTGTCTTCATGCTAATTTTAAGTAGATCAAGTGAATGAAATAAGCTGGATCACACCCGGCTGACCATAATGATCATTTGTGCACCAGCAGCTTTATTTAATGTAAGCTGATCGCAGTATATCTGAACAGCAACACAAATGTTGGAATGATAGATTTGATAAGAATAAATGCATTTACTTTTAAATAAGTTAAACTAGATTTTAAAGATGTATTTCTTCCTTTTTAGTGTTATATAAGTTTTACCCAGCAGCACTAAGGGTGGGTCTGAAACACTAACCAGAGTTCTGTTGGACACAGGAGGGGATGTAATTAACAGTGAGGCCCGTATCTAATGTCTGCATTAGTCTCAGGTATTTATTACCTCCAGCTCTGATGTAAACATTACACACAGGTCAGGTTTCACGTGTCTCAAGGCAGCACAGCTTGTTTTTATTCACTATACTGACTTACCTGGAGGCTCTGAAACAGAAGCATACAAAAAAAAATCTTTAAAAGTCCCGTTGAAACCTGATGAAACCCATATGATTCTCAGCCCTCTTAGTGCTCCATCTATTTCATTATATAATACAAATCAGCCTAAAAACTCCTAAATTATTTTTACTTAATTTATCAGAATTTAGGATGCTCAGGTGGAGAGATAAATCCTAATATTTTAAAAACAAGGCTGCAGGTCTGCATTGTGTTGAGCTGCATCATTTAGGATGAGATCTTATTGTAGCTGTGGCCTCCTGGGAGGAAATATTCTCTGACTAATGTTCTGGTACACGCTCTGCTCTGAGCACAGTTTGGGTAAACATGCTGATATGATGACCTCACTAAATTTGGTGTTGAAAAGAAGAACTGAGGAGCTCACCCGCCAAAACAGAATACTTTCCCATTATTGCATCATATTGGATTTCAGCTGCTCGACAGGGCATCCTCCCTCCCTCCCTCTCTTTCTCTCTCTGTGAGGTTTGAATTGTTTTCAGTGTGTGATACATCTGAGCTGCAGGCAGCACAGGACCTTTCATGTAGTTAGGATACATATTTGGTATTTTCTTGCTAAAATAAGAAAGTCCCTCTCTTAAAGAAATACAGTAGGTGGCATAAATCACTGCCTTCTGCCACCCACATATATTTTGAGCTGTAGGTTGATTTCAAGAAGTTTGATCCATCTTTTATTTTGCTCAGCCATAACGTTTTTCACATTCAGGCTGTGGAGAGTGTTTTTGTAGAAAATAGGTTTTATTACTGCAGTATTGGCTGTTTTCAGTGATCAGACTTCATCCTTTGCTGAGTGTTTTTAATTTAGTGCTAAATAATTTCAGCCTCATCTTTTGCATAACACAACTTCAGTAAATCCTCTTCAATTTTATAGTAAAATTAAAAAAATATTTAAAATGTTTACCATTTCTACAGTTAGAAGATAAAACCTGAACTCTGACTGATGATGTCATCATCAAAGGGACGTTGTCACAGAGAAACACTGAACTCCACGACACGCCTCAGAACATCACTGACTTCTGGGACTTGATTCACTGTGAAATAAATACAGATGCCTGCCTTGTGTCTTGTTTGACATTCTCTATACAAACAACGTGTAGCTGTACAGCACGCCACCATTACTGAGCCCTCAGTGCAAACTGGGCATGAAAAGGCTCGGGCACAAACAACAGGATCAGAATGCAGGGCGTTTATTTATAAATGCTGCTTTTATATCTACAGCTACTTAACGTTGTATTTGAAGTAATTAAGGTGAAGATTTTAGTCCTAATCAACCCCAGAATAGTATCTTTTATTTGATCTTTTTGTAAAATTATGAAGAGAAAAAGTGGCAGCAGCCATCAAGTTAAAGTAAATATAATAAATATGAATACTGATGCTTAGGTAATTATTAATATTAAAACTGTCTGAAGAAATGTATGATTTTATGACATTTTGACCACAAGATGGCGCCTTTTCACCAAGTTTTACCTGAGTTGTAAAACTCTATAAGGTCAGACACAGACAGAACATTTGAGACAGGAAGTGGATAAAATGAAATTTGACAAATGAAGAAAAACATTTTAAAAGCCTCAAAAAAGAGGAAATTTGATGCTGATGTATTTTAGGAAGCAGATATGAAACTACTCAGTTGTGTGTGTGTGTGTGTGTGTGTGTGTGTGTGTGTGTGTGTGTGTGTGTGTGTGTGTGTGTGTGTGTGTGTGTGTGTGTGTGTGTGTGTGTGTGTGTGTGTGTTTGAATGCAACACACCCACCACCTATAAGTGTGTTGTGCTTGAGAAACACTGCAGCTTCTTTCTGCTCTTGATAATCCTGGAGATCAGGGTCCTCATGATGACCTGATGTGAAGGAAAACATGTTCCTGATACTAATTTTTAGTTTCTACTTTTTATTTGTCTCATGATTATTAAAGGACTTTATGAAATCTTGTTTCTCTTTTTGCCATCCTGCTTTTACTGGCGGTCCAACACTTCCTCTGGACTTCACGTCTTCCCTCTCTTCACATTTATAAATGCTTTGGCTCTGAATATATAGTTTTTAATTTTTGGCTTAGACTTAGATAAAGTGAAAATGTATTCAGGCGTTAAACTTCTCCTGAAATGACCACAGTTTTCTCCAGGATGTGTGTTCTTTTCTGAAGGTTCTCGTTTTGAATCTCCACTTCTCTATTCGCCCACTGCAGCTAACCTAAACCTGTCCAGTCTCCCTTCAACTGCAGATTTCAAACTCTACCTTTCTTTGTTCTGCCTTTTTGTTCATTCATGCATTTTTTTTTACGCCTGCTATAATATTGGCAAAATTGAGTAAATTCTGAAAGATATTGAGCAAAAATGTCATCTGGCCGCTGTAAGTCGTTGCTAGAGCTGTTGAGTGAGATTGTGCAACACTTTATTTTCATGGTTTAACCAAAACCACTATTTCTCCATCATTTCCCAACATGATCTGAGTTTAAACGGACATGAATGGCGTTGGGTGACATGCATTCTTCCAAGGAATTTGAAGCCTTTCATTTATCTTTGGCACCTTTATACAACGTGACAGAGTTTTTCTATCTTTGCTGGCCAAAGCCTTTTTGGGACCACAGAGCGAAGAACTCTGACCTTATTCAGCCTGGCTACTAGAAATAACCTACAAGAGTCTGCCCACCTGTTGTCATGGTGCCTTCAAGGACTAGAGATGCTGATGTTCAACCAAATTCATAATTGATTAAAGGAAAACAGTTTAAAGTCATCATGTTAGAAATGTTTGCTGGGTAAAAAAAAAAAATCAAAACAAAGATTTACAACTTGTTAAGGTTGTGCTTTCTCATTATCAAACCAAACAAGCAAAAATCAATAATACTCTCGATGATATTCAGCTGTTTGGATGATGACATCTTAAATTAGATTGATGGTGCACTCCAGGAGAACACTGCTAATTGATGTGAGAGGCTTTTTGTCCTAAAGTGTTCTGTTCTCTGAACAGTTATTCCTTCAAAAAAATCAATAGAATGACTTTAAATGAAACATTCCCACAAGGACCATTTTCTAATTAGCACCCACAGCTTCTGGTTTCTTGACTTCAAGTCGTAACGTTTATCCATTAACCTCCAAACCTCCCTATATAGATGATTTATCCTGAACTACTGGGATTTTCACTTCTTGCAGATGTTTCAGATGACTCCTAACTTTCATGCATCTTCAGTGATTCTTAGAATTTGTGTGTGAGTGAATGAACAATCGATCTTAGCTTTTCAGGGATTAGATATGAGTCCTTACACTTAGAGGACTGGGATGAGTCTAAAGACACTCCACATCCACCACTCAACCAGAATCAAAAGTTACATTTTAAACACTAGCTTACAATATTTTATGTTTTTCCAGGAAATCTGTCACTAACACACACACACACACATACACAACATGTGTGCAGGCACCTAAATCCTGGTTTTACAGGGTATTTTTCCAACCCTTTTGTTTTATTTTGGAAACCCCTCTTCAAGTCTTGTCACATCTTTTAAGTTCGACTGTGCAGGATAACCCAAGATAACCTTATAGAAATAATGAGAAGAATGTTGTGACAACGATCAGCTGGACTGGAGGCCATGCAGGAGTAAAGGTTAAGAGAGATAACGCTCGTCTTAAAACACAGCCTTTCACAGCTGTTCATTCTGACAGAGCAGATTGTTGACAGTGGGATGGGGAGCGGATCGTAACACTAGCAGCTACATTTGGTCACATTTAGCTCTTCACAACTATAAAAAGGAGGTGTGACATTTTAAAGTCAAATTTCACAATTATTTAGAAAGTTGCAATGTAAATTTTAAACGTGATTTCAAATATTGTGAAAGAAAGTTTGAATCAATTCTAAATATGTAAAGTTTAGATTCAGGTTACCTTGACACCACTTCTCAAATAGTGGAGCGTCCCCCCCTGGGGGGGGGGGGGGGGGGGGGCGTGGTGAGGTGTCAGAGAGGCAGGAGGACTTTTTAGGATTAGTGCCTGTATTCATGCTTGGGTGGGTTTTTGTGTTGCGGCGGTTTCTTACGGACTGTTGTACAGAATAACACTGAGTATCTGGCAACTCAGGTTTGCAGAGGGAGGCGAGATGGAGACGTTAACCGGCAGAAAATGACCTGGAAATACGGTGAATTGTATGCAGCATCTATGCTCGTATGGAGGAGCCTGACAGAAAATAATTAAGAAACACTGCCTTAAAACGGAAGTAGCATACCGACATAAGGGAAGAGATCCCCTATAGAACATCTTGGAGTTCATTTGTTGGTGAGACTGACTCAGTTCAACCATATCAATGTGAGACGAACTCAGATGGGAACTTTGATCAGTGATGGTTAAACAGACTCACATAACCTGACCTACTTCCGTTTACAGCAGTTTGAAATGACATGTTAGCTAAATATTTAGTTTAAAACCATCACATTTATATTAAGATTTCAACACTTTATCATAAGCCATATGATCAAATATGGTTTTTTTCTTAATAGTTTCTTAATAGTTTACAGTTGTTGCCCTATGTGGCAGCAGGCTCATTTGGCTCATAGATCATCACAAAAACATCGTATCTCCTAAAACAAAAGTTTCTTTTAAAAACAACAAATCCCAGATGGTCACAGGTCTTAAGCTCTTGTTGACACGTTGAAAACTCACCCATAAAACCAGCGATCGTTGTGAAAAATAGAGCTGATTTATGTAATGAACGTTATAAAGGTATGAGGTTTTAGCCTGACAGTGATGATAGCAGCATTTAAAGGAGTTCAGCTGTACCACATGTACAGTTTAAATGTAAACATGATGAAAAGGTAAACCTCCAGGACAGACATTCTGAGAATTCGCATGATTAAGTCCATCAGGTGTTTCTGTTTATGCTGTTTTCTAATCTCTTAACTACAACCAAACATGTTGACTATAAAAACATTTTTTTTCATCATTTCCTGCTTCACTACGACAACCTCCATTTTCCTGTTCTAAGTCTGCATCTGATTTGTTCTCTGGCATGTAAAACTTAAAAAAAATAAACTTTTTCAGAAAGAAAAAATATATTTGATGTAACACAAACCTGATGTTTTTAATAAATCCCAACATCAACATTTGTTCAAGTATCATAGCAGGACTGGTTGTTGCTTCTTAACAACCAGGAACAGTTTCTGTTAAAGGAACTGAAAAATAAATGAACACTTCCTACATTCTGAGGCAGAGAGAGTGAAACTCTCAGGGTACTTTCCTCTCAGTGAAGGCAAGAGACAGGAAACAAACCACAAGCTGCTCCTTCACATCACACGTTTCGTTTGATTACGGTTTAGCAGAACCAGTCAGGATTTCTCTTGTTTTTTATTGATTCCTTGGAACTCAAAATTCAGAGTCCAGCATATCTATAGTGCCTTCAAAAAAAGCTTGATTCTTCAGTTTGTTGTCCGACCACATAACCAAACGTTTTCCTGCTTGTCTTCAAAAAGGTCAAACTCACATTCCAAACAACATGACCGCAGAAAAAAAAGAAAGTAATTTCAGAACTTTAAATCCTCTCTTTGGAAACTAACAACTAGTCAAACTCAAGCATCATTATCTTGGTGTCTGAAATCTGTTTGGTTAAAAAAAACTTATCAGTTTTCTGTTGGTTTGAAAAAAATCCAGAAGGGTATAATCTGCGTTCAGAAGCTTCTTCCTGGTTTCTTCTTACTAACTTTATAGATTCAGTCTTCTTATACACCTTGGTTGAAACACAAACATTTTCGGGAGAAAGAATATTAAAAGTTTCCAAACTTTCCATCATATCTGCTTTGTGTGTTCTTCATTTTAGGCTGAATTTCCATAGCATTTCCTTGAAGTTGTACTGATGTTTGTACAGTACTGTAGTGATGTTGACTCAGTTTGGTGTGTTTGTCCTCTCTTACTATCGTGAGGGACAAACCTCCCTCTACCTGAGGTCTGTTCCAACAAAACTAAAACAAATAAAGTTAAAATAAAACCTGCTTCTGTCAGCTACGGGAATACCTTTAAATTCTGTTATAGTTTGAATTAAATCAAACAGGATGAGCAGGTCCAGCTCATTAGGTCTGTTGTTCTGGACGGGGAAAACCCTGCATGGTTTATGTACATTTGTGTTATTCTGTGTCTGTTTATGCTTTTGTAACCATTTTTAGTCATTAGATCAGTAACAAGCCATACACGGTGTAAAGTAAAGAATGATCAAATGTTATTTTAAAAAGCTAACTTGACATATTTTTATGTGCTTCTCTGTTGTTTTTACTGCTAAAGTGATATTTCAGATCTTTTGAAGTGGAAAATTATGGTCAAATAACACACTTATAACTCACTGAAGGACCTTAGCTTGGAGAAGTAGAGTTATTCTCACTAGATCTTAAATTATCTTCTACTGACCAACAGTCATGTTGTTTTTATAAGCATTAAATACCTAAAAAGAAAATGAATGTGTGGACATGCATCACCAAGGTAAGAATTATATGAGGAGGTAGCACCTGGAGGAAATGATCTGAGATGGGTTTTTAAATGAGAAAAATGTATTTTTGTTTGCATGCAGTAAGCAGGGCACAAGTACTGGAACCAGCCACCAGGGGGTGCTGGTTTTATCCTTGTCTAGTTATCACATGACAATAAACTGGGACTGGATCAAAGTCAGTTCCTTCCATCCTAAAATTCCTTCAAACTCCAAGGTTTCATATCATGTGAATGTCATTTTCACATGAGATGTTTATTTACAAGTTATTTTAAAATAGATTTAGCATTTTGGCTTCAGCCTGAGGCCCTTTCAGCAGGGATACCATGAAATATCTGCTGGGATAACTGAGAAATGTTTATAAGGGTTTGGCTGAATTCCTGTAAAATCCCAGAGATGAGCCAAACTAGCCGTTAGCTCATCAATCTAATCAGAAGTGGTTTTGATTTCACTAAACTGAGGTTATTCAAAGAGTTTAGACAGCAAGTAGAATGATAACTGTCGATAACATTTCCACAGAAACTCATTTAAAAAATCTTCAGTGTGTCTAAGTATTTTGTTACTATAGAAAGCATTCTGAACAGAGAGCAAAAAGTGTTGGTTTAGTTTTTTTGATAGAGCAACATTCAATCAATTCTGAACTACTTCTTACAAACAGATTTGCTAAAGAGACGGTGAAATGTCGAGGTAGAGGGATCACATCTCAGACCCACAACAGCATGCAGGACATATTAAATGAGCCTAAAAATAAGCTCTAACCGATTATTTCCTCCTATAGGTCATCAGAACATGACGTCACCTTTACATTAAAGTCAACAGAAACTCTAAATTCAACAGAGCTATTTGTGGAAGATACAGACAGCTGATCTCTGTCTCTGTCCTAAAATCTGCTCAGAATGTAGACGAGAATGTAAAAGAATAATAAAGAAAGGCTAAAAAAACAAAGGAAACGGTGCCTTTTCTGTCATTTATAACAAAGTGCTGCCTAGTTTTTGTTCTGAGACGAACGTTCCTAGAGGATTTCCACACTTTATAAAATAGGAATTCACACATTTATACGTGTAATGTGAGCCTTTTAATCAGATCAGATGAATAATTCACAGCCTGCATCCAATTAGGAATCAAAGCCCCGCCTGTTGGATGATAATCTCTAGTGAATTATGAGTTATAAAGTTTTAAATGTCATGGAGACTCTTCCTGAAAATGATCCTTTTACGTCAGAAAGTTCTCTCCCCCACAACCCTCAGCTCGTTTCTCATGGTCACAGCTGAAGATGATTTACGTGTCAGATTTTACAGTCAGTGGAAAGGAGCCCAGCTTTTATTTCTGATTTTCCTACAAAAGAGGAAATGATACTCACCAGACCAGCGAATCCATCTCACATCCAGACAGACTCAACTCATGTTTGCTCAGGTTTTGAATGTACTTGAAAGTAACTGAATGATGGGTGGTTACCGTGGACAAAATACGGCCCAAACAACATTAATCAGGGCCGGGTTTTAGTATCTGACTCCAGAGTCTGGGCAGATCAAAGAAATCAAATTGTTTTTTTGGATCCGAAACATTCCCTTGTTCACAGTTCTGATTTAGAGAAAGCCTGTGGTATTCTCAGCATTCTAATCAAGTTGAAACTGAGTAGATGTTTGGGGTTTTACCACTTCTCTATGCGAGGCACATGTCAGAGAGGTGACTGTATCGATTGAGACGTGGTGGTTTTCAGTAAGTTTTCATGCTTTTTCTTCCTCGGTTGGTGCCAAAAGGTCAAATGAGCTGTAATAGAGATCTAAATCCTCCATAAACTGTGACTCATGAAGTACATCAGTTTAATGGTGCATCCAATAGTCCATTTATATATCCAATCAACCCTCTGTTAGCGGTGTCACTTTTATCTTTAGTCTCCCTCCAAGCTACTAGACTTTCTTGTAATCTTTTAAGGTGGTTTGGATCAATAGTTTGTCAGACCTGATGAAAGCCTTTCAAAGTTATTCTTTGGACTTTGGCTGCTTTTTGCCCCACAAATTTTCCATCCAGTTCTTGTATCTGACCATGACAGCCCATTGAACAATGACTCAGAGTAGAGGAGCTGTGTCTGAAACTCACGTCTTTAATAACAAAAGAATCCAGCTGACAGGACCTGATCATCATCAAGCTCACAGTTTTAGAAATCACATTGTAAAATGTGATTTTATGCATGTTTGTTTGTTTGTTTGTTTGTTTTTACAAATTGAACAAATGAAAAGGTAAATATAAATTGTGACTACTGGTAGCAAAATCCTTAAAGATCAAATTTAAATAAACTTCTTTGTTAAATTGTCTGATTTTACCATCACAACCCCAGCTCATCACTTTTAATCTCTGAAGGATGGTCAGAGTTTGATCAGATAGTGGGATTTAAATCAGGAGTCAGCTCCTCGGAGTCTGAGGGGGTGCTCTATGCTCCTCTGGGTTGGGACTGAGTCATCACTTAACACTGAGGAATTCAAGTATTTTGGTGTCTTGTTCACACATGATGGTGGGGTGAGACAAGAGACGGACCAACAGATCAGGGCTTCGTCTGCAGCAGTGAGGGTCGTGTCCTGTTTGTTATGGTAAAGAATCAGTTTAGTGGGATGTATTGGTTCATCTCTGATCTCAGAGTAGAGCCGCTGCTCTTCAGCTGAGGTGGTTCAGAGTACTGATGCTTCCTAGCGGCTTCACCCTGAAGGTTTCTGTCTATGTCCCATCACTATGCAGACCCAGAACTGGCTGGAGGGTTTATAAATCATTTCCATCCCCAGGGGGGGCTAGAGAGCTGGGGAGAGGGATGTCTCCAGAATGGATGGAAGTCTGAAAAAACACTAATCAAGACTTCTTTAGAAGATTATAAGAAAGTCTGGCTGTTTGGAAGTAAAACATAAGTAAACGAGGCGGCCACTACTTTATGCATCCATCCATCCATTGATCCCAGTCAGTGTTGGCTTGTGAACCTGTTTGCCCCCCCCCCCCCCTCCTAACGTAACTTCTCACTGTTAGAACTTGTGTAAATTTACTTACCATCTCTTTGCCTCCTTTGGAGTGAGCTCACAAACTCTACCGCTTTAGGGAATATATTTGTTTAGAGTTTTTGCACCTGATGTTTGTTAAGTGGCACCTTGGTTTGTTTTATGGCCTCTGGCACAGTAAACCATCCTCATCTGACTGACAGTTAAATGCCAGGCAGGGAGGGGGAACCCCAGTGAGACAGCACCATCCACTCCACCTTTAACAGTTTGAAATGTCAAAGGACTACAGTTTTTAGTTGTAGTTTCTGATGGATTTGTCTAAATATTAAGCAGGGTTTTAATAATAAAAAAACATAAAGATAAAACATCAGAGCTCAGAAAAAAAACTTTAAAAAACATCAAAGTCTCCAACATAATGAACACTAATGAAGGATTTACCTTCACATTGGAAATTCGCTAAAGATCACCCAAAAATAACAGAATGAGATGAGAAATGAAGCAGTGAAACAAAAGTAAGCAGAGAAGTCTCTCAGCTGATGTGATGACAGGAAAAGCTGCTAGAAATGTAAACTGGTTCGGATCAAAGTTTTTTTTAAAAAGGCAAGACAGAGTGTTTACACACAGAAAAGACATTAGAGTTATTCTTTGAGCTCAAGCCAAGTTCAGACAGATGATGTTCTGGAGGTGAGCTTCATAGAATTAGCTATAACAATATTACATATTACTTTTTCATGAAAACAAACCTGTACACACAAAAAAACTTCTTTATTTACAAAGCGAGTAGAAGCAGCCGCTGATCTGAGCGCAGCGTTTAAATAGGTTTAATTTCCTCCTGAGCGTCAGTGACAGGCAGCGAGCGGAGGGCGGGACTTATCGATCTGAAGCACCACTCACTTCTCACGAGCTGCAGTCGCGCGCGCTCCGAGCGGAGAGTCAGCGCGTGTCTCTGTCCACCCCGTCCCGGTGGTCTGGAACCGGGATATGTCCTCATATTTATAAATGAAGAGAACGTGGATTTGAAGAAGAAGAAGAAGAAGAAGAAGAAGGAGGAGGAGGAGGAGGAGGAGAAGAAGAAGTTCAAGCTACTGAATTGTGGCTTTTTCTCAAGTGAAAGGTGAGTTATTATTATTATTATTATTATTATTATTATTATTATTATTATTATTAGTAGTAGTAGTAGTAGTAGTAGTAGTAGTAGTAGTAGTAGTATACTGATACTGATTTTGCTGTTTCCTGTTAAAAAATCTACTCTTTTTTTGTCTCACAGAAATATTTCTCATCTGAGCCAAGAACCAGGAATATGAAGGGGTGATGGATGTTTGAAAGCAGCTGAGCATCATGGATTCCACCACACGTCCTTTGCTGCTTGTGTTTACCAGTGGTTGTGTCCATCATTCTCTCCTGTTGTCTGGGAACTTTGAGATCTTTTATTAGGTCCACACAGACCCTAACCCGCCCCCTGTGCGAGAGACAAACATGAACACCAGTGATTTTAACCGGTCGTGTAACAACGCCCACTTCATCATGGGTCAAGATGGCAAGCTGAGGACCAGCATCCTCATGTTTTTGGGTGGAGTGGGGGGAAACCTCCTCGCCCTCTTTATTCTTGGCGTGCACCAGAAGGAGCACCGCGCCAGGTCGTCCATCTTCTGCGTCCTGGTGACCGGCCTGGTCCTGACTGACCTGCTGGGCACCTGCCTCCTCAGCCCACCTGTGTTCATCTGCTACGCCCGTAATGTGACCCTCATCACTCTGGGTGGGGAAAGACTGTGCAACCTGTTTGGCTTTGTGGTGAGTTTCTTCGGCCTGGCTCCCACCCTCATCCTCTGCGCCATGGCCTTGGAACGCTGCTGTGCCATCAGCCACCCTTACCATTACTCAGTTCACATCCGCCAAAGCTTTGCCAAATTCACCCTTTTCTTTATTTATCTCTTTTCCTTGGCCTTTTGCCTCTTGCCGTACATTGGTTTTGGTAAATTCAGACAGTACTGCCCTGGGACGTGGTGCTTCATTGATATGGACGCAACAGGGGATGCCCAGTCCAGCTTGGTGCTGGCTTTCTCTCTGACCTACTCCTCCCTCATGGCTCTGCTGATCATCATCGTGTTTGTCTGCAACGGCTCGGTGATCGTCAGCCTGTGCCAGATGCACCGGAGCCAGATAGTCCGCCGGGGCTCGGTGGTGTCCACGGGGAGGAAGAAGAGGCTGAGCCTGGCCTGGTTCGGACAGGGGGAAGAGGAAATGGATCATCTGATGTTACTGATTTTCATAACCATCATCTTTGTGGTTTGCTCCCTGCCTCTGATTGTGAGTTTACGTTTTTCTTCAGTGCTTCTCACTTTTAGCTCCGAATGCTCACTAATCACCACGCACAGGGACAAAGTTGACACCACAGTTAGTCATTTTTCAGTAGAAACAGGAATCCAAACCCTAAACAGAATCAGAACAGGGTTAAGAAAGTTTGTTCTGAAAACGAGACAAAAAACAAAACTACTTATTCTGATAAGTCAGTCTTTATTAAATGTGTAGTTTGGTATCAGAGCAGACTCATTTTCCTCCTTGTCTTCATTCGTGTACACTAATAAAATGAATTCCTTCCCCTCATTCTGTAATCATCACATGTACACAAAAGGCTCAGCAGGCAAGGAGACTGGTTTGTGTTTATTACTGGCTCTCCTTAACGGCTGGGTTCTTCTCCACTGGTTCTACTTAGAGGTGTGTCTGAGAATCCAGCCGTCACCCCACACACACACAAGTAGTCTCTGTGTGTGTGTGTGTGTGTGTGTGTGTGTGTGTGTGTGTGTGTGTGTGTGTGTGTGTGTGTGTGTGTGTGTGTGTGTGTGTGTGTGTGTGTGTGTGTGTGTGTGTGTGTGTGTGTGTGTGTGAGTGTGAGTGTGTGTTGAGCAGTTGTCTACTATTTGTTTCTACTTTAAAGGAGTGAGCTGAACCTGGTAACCCTGGAGGACTGATCTTACCCTGAGAGATTTCCTAGTTGGATTCTTAAGTCATGGAGAACATTATTCATTAACCTGAATAATGTCTGGTTTGAAGGGTATGATGAATGTGGGTAAAGAGAATCTTCCTCTGGCTTGTTGTTGACACCCGCTCACTTTTAGTCTGGATGGTTTGTGGCAACACGAACCCCGAAGGTTTGACTCACCTCCGGTGCATGCTGTGGTATTTGACACAAGTTATGGCTGTGAAAACCCAGGGGAAATGAAGAGTGATGGTGAAATGTTTTAGTCAGCCCTCTGAGTAAGGCCTCTGGAAACCTCAGGGCTGCTGGCTGAAAACACACACCCACATGATCTGGTCCTACAGTGCTGAAGGCGGTTAGTTTCTAAAGTCAGTCAGAAAACGTGCATTCTGCAACTCGAGGCCCTTAAACATTTCTCAGAAAATGTTTTATTTTAGATGTCGAATGAGACACAATGTCAAAATAAGTTGAGAGTTGCAAACCCGAGCTGTGACTTACTGGTGATAATTTAAGGTGTTGTTAAGGATCGGTGTGTCAGACGTTTCTGTTCTTTATTTGCTCACATACGTCTTTGTGGCTGAGGTGTTTGTGATGAAGCATGCAGCCTTCACATGTTTCTGGACAGATGTGGGTTCATGATTAACACCAGTTGGTCTGGCTCACGGCACGAACAATGTCAGCAACATTTTTTTTTTAAAACAACTAAAGTCTGATTCACATGGTTGCAAAGTTGGCTGGGTGTCTTACATTTAATTCGTTTTAGCATAATAAATCAAATGCAAGCGTTCAGTCAAACAAAACCACAGAGCAACCCTTCACCACGTTTCCTCTCATTCTTGATTTATTTAAAGCACGTTAATGTAGCTGAACATTCATTAGAACAATGTTTTACTCTGAGGAACGTGATCTGTCTTTTGCACTCATCAGATTCTTTTAGTGGAGAAGAAAAAACAGCAGGAAGGTGAATTTCTCTTTAAGTCTAAAGGCTTAGTTTGGATATTTTGAAGTGGCTTTTTGCTGCTTGAAGATAGTTAACAAAAAGTTTTTAAAAAACTGAGTGACATCATTAAATACTGTCAAACACGAGTGGTGAGAAGCTGTTTGAAGCCAGGCTTCAATAACTGCAGTTATTGGCAGCGTATCCCTCGCTATGAAGCTGCATGGGTGACGTCCGTACGTCGCTTGGACGCTTTGCAGTGTTTATCTCAAACATGGAATCCCAGTTTGGTTTGGTTTGCGCTGCAGATGATCCAGAGGATTCCTCTTCCAGTGTGGAGCCTTGCTGGAAGTGACACAGGGTATAAGCTAATAGAATGATAAAACAAGTTGGTTGTGTTACCAGACTTGGGTTTTATTGATTCTCTGCAAATTTAGCTAATGACCGTTGTTTGGATTTGTCAGACTTGTAAAAACCCAAATATTGCCATGCTGGTGATCGACTGGAACCTTTTTTCGGGAGAGTTTCTTCCACCTTTCCTTGCTGCTATAGCGTTTTTGTTAGTCACCTGCTCTCTGTTCTGGTCTGAGAGGGGAGGGCTTAGTGACGGAGCTGCCTGGGTCTCTGTTTTTGATTGGTCAGGAGTAGGGCTGCTCAATTAATCTAATTTTAATCGTGATTATGATCAGGGTTTTACACGATCCTTAAAACTGTGTGAGCCTTAACTTAATGAGAAGTAGATGGGCACAGACTCAGTTTCCCAAAGCAACTGTCAAAAAAAGTTATTGAACTTTGAGCAAGAAGCTATAGCGCCTTATCGAGGTACGGCTGTGTTTCTTTGGGACACAATTCCATTTATAGCTATTTGATTTGAACTCATAAAACTCCTTGACACAAAAAAAAACTGTGTGAGCCGATTATTAGCTCCTCCCTCATGGTTTACTCTCGCGCTGTTCTGAGTGGCAAATCAAGCGCACCTCTGACAGCATGCAGCTATGCAGCTCCACTTTTCCAACAGCTGTCCAGTAATCCGCTCCGGTCGGTACAGCGTGAGCGGGGGAGCGACCAGGTTCGGTCTGGACGGAGCCGGCACTGCGTCCGGACCGAACCACTGCGGTTCGGATGTGGATGCAACGCTGGTTCTGTCTGTGATGCAAAATTTAGGGAAACCCAGAAATGTGAAGAATTGATAAAGTTGGAGGTGAACAATTCAGAAGGAATTGGTTTGTTGGAACTGATTCTAAATTCCCATCCCTATAAAAGAGCATAGAGAAAAACCCTCTCAATGTTCTCTCAGTTTATGTTTTTTTCATTTAACTGACGCTTTTGTCCAAAGCGACTTACATATACACCTATGGGGCATGTTGTGATCTGTGGGGAAAACCGGAGTACTCGGAGGAACCCACGCATGCATGAGGAGAACATGCAACTCCACGCAGAAAGGCCACATCCGGGATTCAAACCTGCAACCGTCTTGCTGCGAGGCAACAGTGCTAATCAATTGCGCCACCATGCAGCCCATATTTCTTTAAAAACTCTACTTTCAGAATTTTAATTTATTTTTGTTCAGGCAGCTAAACTAAATCTACAGACCTCAGTTTGATAGAACAGCTGTACAGCTCTTCTTGATATTTATATTATATGTATAATTATTACACAGTAGCGTGTTGGAGTTCAGATGTTTACATTTTATCAATTGTTTTATGTTGCTATCAGCACACTTTTATATTTATTTTTTGACAATCTTTAAAAGCCACTGCAATGATTGTTCGGTAATATTTTTGTTATCAACGGTAAATTAATATCGTCTTAAATAATCGTGATTATCATTTTTGCCATAATCGATCAGCCCTAGTCAGGAGTAAGTAATGACTCTAGTATTACTCGATAGGCAGGGTGCAATTTGTCGGGAAGATGGGATTTACCCTCCGTCTACTTTTGATGTCCCCCTCTCTGGTCATCACACGGAGAGCAGTTTTCAAAAAATGTGTCTTAGCAATTGAGAATAACTATAATCACCCCTGGGGGGATAGACTTCTATGCACCTCTCACTGGTCCAACAGAGCAATAACTCAGTTTATGTCTGACAATCCGCTCACCGCGGTCAGAGGTTCACAGGAACAGGGGAGGGGCTTGACGAGGGCCGTGATGAGGTGAGCTCCATATGGAACACCGGTTATAATATTAACATTTATTAGCTTGTGTAAAAATCCAACACAACACTTTATCTTAGACAGAAATATTTGAGTCTGGTTGTTTAATCAGAGAGGAGAATGAAAGAGAGAGAGAGAGAGAATGGATCAGAGAATGATCAGCGATCCTGCATTCTGGACAACAAGTCTGATAGAATGAATGTGATATGTGATGACAAAACCAACAGCTTTCTCAGAATTCAAAGGGATTGTCAGCTGATTCAGAGAACAGAGAATTCCCAAACTACACAGTTTCCATAGTTCTGTTGGTCAAGCACAGGACATCAGGACGATTTAGCAACAAGCACACTCTGCCTGATCCAAATGGCTGCAGCACCCTACCACTTATCCACCCCCCAAGATACACCCCCCTCCCCCCTCTGCTTTTTTTAAAACAAATTGCACACTGCTGATAGGTCATAATGAAGAAAGAAAGGAAACTTTTTAAATCAAACATTTTATCGACCCATTTCTTTTCTATCGCAGCACACATCTAGATAGATATATATTGTTACTGAATTATTGTCCATCTCTATATGCAGAACTCCTCTGCACTTATCCAAACTGAGGTTGTTCAGCCTTTACATCGCTGTCTGTTTTGTATTATCCTGTCAAAAATATTCAGTATTTCCTGCTGTAGGTGCACTACCAGGAATGCTGCAGCTAGCTATTAGTGCTTGTGTAATGCAAAACTGGTGGTTATGTAAAGATTTATGAAATGACAGTTGCATGAATTACTATGAACCTCTTTTAGATTGGAGCTCTTTTACGACATTGCTGGTCCTGCTCAGTATAGCTGTTAGCTCAGTAATCTGGTAACAACTAATCTCTATATCTCCTATTGAGTTCATTCAAATAACCATCTACAAATTATAAGATTACCTAATGACATTTCCACAGTAACCCTAAAGTTTGGCAGAAAAGATAAATATACAGTTAGAGAACATTCATTCTTTTCATTGTTTTTAGCTCACATGTGTAAATAGCCTACTGTTATGTGACTTGTTTTATAGTTTCACAATGCTGAGGGGGGGTTTGAAGGACAGCTCATTCCTGAGGTGTGGCTGCTCCAGCAGTCAAGCAAAACATTTCATTTTTCAAAGAGGTGAAAGTTCACATACAGTGGTGTTGTGTTCAGGGAAGTGGTAAAAAGCTGTGCCGCTTTCTTCTCAGAGAACCCTAACATCTCATTCTGAAAGAAGTGTGTGTATGTGTGTGTGTGTGCGTGCGTGCGTGCGTGCGTACGTATGTGTGTGTGTGTTTTAAATAGTTACCCAGTGATTGCAAATGTTTGTCCCTCACTGTTACTCGAATCACGCCGGTTTCCCAGGCTTGTCACAGTAAATAACACTGCTGTGCAGCGTGCACTCTGCATTTACAGTAGCTGGAATAGATAAAGAGCCATTAGGCAGTAGAAGCTGATGAATTTTATCACTTCAGCTGTTGTGTGATTTGTCTTAAGCAGGTTGTAGTCGGATCTTATGCAGCCGGTACTCAGCCAGGATATTGGCATGTCTTTAAAAATTTATTGCCAGATGTAATTTATGGTGCTGCTTGTTAATTTTTTTAAACTAAAGCTGTTAAAGTCAATCATTTACTTGCAGGATATCACTTAAAGCCTGTTCTCCCACTAAGATGAAAAACTATTAATGCAGCACCGGATGAAGGTTATGTCAACACTTTTACACAAAATCAACATTCACACATTTTAAAAAATGCAGTAGTTTTAAAGAACTTTAAATGTGAAGAGTGAAGCTCTGATGATAAAAATAAAAGCTGCGCTTCTCATTTCCTACACTTTTTTTGTCCCCCACCACTTCCCTTTAATGTTACCATGGAAACCAATGTCAATAGATCAATGAAGTGTTGCACTCGTGTCACTGCTTTTTGGACCATTAAAAGTTTTATTTCTAGATTTTACATCATTAAGGAACAAATTAATGAAAAAGTGAGCATACCTCAGTGTGACGGTTTTAACATCTATGCTTTTAGGTGGTTTAGATAATTTAATCTTCACTTAATGCTTAGTCTATGACTTAGTCATAAAAGGTTTCCATTAGTGTGGATACCTTATCCGGGTGTAAGTCAGCAGTCTTCTATTGAGCGGTGTGTATGGGAGGTAAGGAACATATTGATCCATCAGCTTAATGCTGCTTCAGTGGTGGAAACGTGGATAAGAATAGCTCTGATGCTAAATGTTGTAAAAGATATGAATAATGGGATCATTCAGCTGTGATGGACTGGAGATCTGTCCTCCACCTCTCAGCCTGTCATCCCTACCCCATCACAATCTCCAATCTGTTGTCCCGCTGTGTCTACTGAGACAGAAGGAGTTTGTTGTGTAATTTGGATTTTTTAAAGACATTGCAACATTCCCAGTAATGGCTGCTTGGAGGAAGATAAGAAACAAAAAGCAGCTTTGTCAGAGTCCCAGGTCATCCTCCCTCCAGGGCTCAAAGATTCAGAGCTGCGTCTTATAAATCTACCTACAATCAAAGAAAAACCTGTGGAGGAACGCTATCTGGAGCTCTATATGAAGAGAAATGTAACGTTTCTTAGTTCTGAGACCTGTCAGGGTATGAGTTGTTGGAAAGCACCAGTTATGCTTTTCAGTGTTGATACAAGCGAGTGTTTGTTTCCTCGTCAACCAGAACAGCTAAAATCCACGTTACAATGGTTCAAACAGCCAGGAGCTCTTAAGTCCCCCAACAGGCCTGGTCAAATCCCAGACCTGAACGTCAGAGAAAATATGCAGAATAACAGGACCAGAGCATTTCACAGACACACCCCACTCCCACTGGGATCCAGATGAAGTAAAACAGAGTGGATGAAGAGAGGAAGTCCTCTAAGATAACCCCAGACT
Source organism: Callopanchax toddi (assembly GCA_006937965.1). Classification (NCBI taxonomy): domain Eukaryota; kingdom Metazoa; phylum Chordata; class Actinopteri; order Cyprinodontiformes; family Nothobranchiidae; genus Callopanchax; species Callopanchax toddi. Next base: position 395,998 of record SSNR01000070.1, on the reverse strand, counting down.
GAAGTCAGTGTAATTCTTACTAGAGCAGAACTCAAAGACTTCTACATGAAGATATTTAAAATTAATGCTTTTTAAATGCCTTTTATCTTTAACAAATGGGACATCTTATCTCCAGGCGTCTTCAGGAGGAGGAACAGCTCCTCGTCCAACATAAATATAGATATTTAGAGTCAGACACAAATGACCAAGTAAGTAAGTAAGTAAGTAAAGTTTATTTCTATAGCACCTTTCACAGAAAAAATCACAAAGTGCTTCACAGAAAACAGAATCAAACATGATAAAACAAATAAAATCAATAAAACAAACAAAATATCATTTCAAATCAAAATCATTAAACAACAACAAGAGAACATCAAAGAGTTATTAAAAGCAGTTTTGAATAATTGGGTCTTCAGCTGCTTTTTAAAGGAGTCCAGACTGTCTATACAGCGTAAAACTAAAGGAAGGTCATTCCAAAGTCGCGGTGCAACAGACTGGAAGGAGCGATCACCTCGACTTTTAAATCTGGTCCTTGGAACTGTTAGGAGATTCTGGTCTGTGGACCTGAGAGCTCGGGTTGGAGCGTACGGCTTTATCAGTTCAGTAACATAAACAGGAGCTTGACCATGTAGGGCCCTGAAAGTTAGAGTCAGGATTTTAAAATGAACTCTACATTTAACAGGTAACCAGTGCAGAGACCTCAGAATAGGAGTGATGTGATCTTTTCTGTTTGCTCCAGTGAGGAGCCTCGCTGCAGAGTTCTGGACCAGCTGAAGGCCATAAAGGGCTTTTTGGTTCAGACATGTGAAAAGTGTGTTACAGTAATCTAGACGGGAGGAGATCAAAGCATGAAGAACCATTTCCAGTTCAGGTTTTGACACCAACTTTCTCAGTTTGGAAATATTTCTCAGATGATAATGACCAATCATTATGAAACTGATTGTTTTATTACTGGCAAAATAAAACAGAACAAAACTGACTGATATGAATATATTCAGCCTAAAGCCTGAAGTTGTTTCCTGAAACATTGAAGTTTCCCTCAGTTTGTTCTGTTCTGGTTCATGTTGATGAATGATAGGAAAAACATTTTATTTATAAAAAAAAAAACATAAAGTGACTTCAGCATTCTGCAGGACTACAAACGTATGCTAAGGCTGAAGAAAAAAAAAAAAAAAAAAAAGCAAAAGGCAGCCAAAAACCCTGGATCAGGATCTGGATCTGATTCATCATCAAAACATATGAAGTTACTTTTTAAGGGACATCACTAACACACTTTTCAAAAAGAAACATTTAGACAACCTACGCCCAATTTTGAAGGTCGCTTTCCTGTCGAAGGTTCTGGAGAAAGTGGTCCATGCCCAAGTTACAACTCACATAGAGAAAAATGCACTGTTGGATGTGTTTCAGTCTGCTTTTAAACCACACCAAAGTACAGAGTCGGCTCTGATTTGTGTGCTATGATGTTCTGGTTGCATCTGATTGAGGGTCCCATGTACTGCTGCTGTTATTAGATCTCTCAGCAGTCAGTCGACCATCAGATTTTGGTAAATCGCCTGGAGTTCTGGGTCGGTCTTTCAGGTACAGCGCTGGACTGGTTCCGTTCCTATCTGGCTAATAGATCTTTTGCAGATTGGCGAGTGCGCCTCCCGTTGCCTTCCGCTAAATTGGTGGGTGCCGCAGGGGTCTGTCCTGGGGCCCCTCCTATTTTCCATCTATCTCCTCCCTTTGGGAAAGATTTTTGAGCAGTTTGACATCGGTTATCACATCTACGCCGACGATTGTCAGATCTACCTGCACTGAAGGGCCCAAACACTGAGTTGGTACTTGAGGAGTGTCTCACGGAAGTTAGGAGGTGGCTGGCTGCAAACTTTCTCAGGCTAAATGAATTAAAAACTGAATCAATTCTTTTTGCCCCGAAAAACCTCTCTCGCTCATTGTTTGTCCCTGATCTTCCGATTGTTGGCAGTAAACAGTGTGTCACTAGCCTAGGGGTCAAACTGGATGCTGAATTTTCAATGGTCCCTCAGATAAATGCGGTTGTGAAATCATGCTTCTTTCAACTGCGCCGCTTAGTCCGTTTAAAACCGGTTCTTAAGCGGGCGCATTTGGAATCTGTGATTCACGCTTTTATCACATCCCGCCTGGATTACGCAAATTTACTCCTGATTGGTACCCCCGTTTCAGCTGTAAACCGGCTACAGGTAGATGATCTTAACAAACACAAACAGACATACCCATATCACCCCCGTTCTGGCCTGGCTCCACTGGCTACCTGTCCTTTTTAGGGTGCGTTTTAAGATCCTTCTCTTTGTTTTTAAAGCCCTGAATGGTCTTGCACCATCTTACCTGTCTGACCTGCTTGCCCCCTATGTGCCAGTGCACTCCCTGAGGTTTGCTGACCACTTGCTACTTTGTACATGTACAATGAACTACAAAGCAAGAGGGGAGAGGGCTTTTGTACATGTGGCCCCAGTCCTCTGGAATGCACTGCCCATTACCATCCATCAGTCGTCATCCATCACAGTCTTCAAATCTCACCTACTACTATGAGCTGGCTTTTAGATAGAAAGTCTTTTAGTTGGTTCTTATCTAAATGTTTTTAGGATTTTAAAACTGCGTTTATTGATGTTTTATTCTGTTTTTATTGTATTTATTGAGTGTTTTAATTGTGCTTTTACTACTTTTATTGGGTGTTTTATTGTGTTCTTATGAGACCTATTGGGTGGTTTTGTGTTGTGCAGCGCTTTGGTCAGCTGACACGCTGTGTGTAAATGCGCTTCTATAAATAAAGTGGTATGGCATGGTACACTTTTCAAAAAGAGGCTAATATATGAAACCAAAAATAATATAACCTTCTTGACTTGATAAGTAATTCAAGATGTTTTGATCCAGTCGTCCACTCCTCCTCCTCCTCCTCCTCCTGGATGTGTTTAAGGGGTCAGAACATCCTCATTAATGGAAGCTAAACTAATTTTTGATCTGAAAAAAGAACAGACACAATGGACGTCACATAAGTGGAGGATCCCATGACCTTTGCTTGAGTTTTAGGTTTCGGGTGACTCCACGCAGTGTGGGAGTGGAGCGGTTGGAGATGGAAAGACACACATGCGATTGCTTTGTGTGCTGAACAGTTTTAGTGCTCCAGGTGCTGCAGCCATTTTTTACCCTCATCTAGGCATCCAAAGAAAGACGATGCTCTGCAATCAGCAGCTCGCTTTGTGAGAGGAACAATGAGGGCTCATCTTCTAAACCAACGGATGATTAAACTTGAATGTGTGTGTGTGTGTGCAAGTTCACGTACGTGCACATGTTTACTTGTTGTTCTTAACCACTTTATCTTGTTTTGCATCACATTTGATTTGGTTAGAGCCACACAGACAGTATCTGATATGGTGGATATGTCTTATTAAGTGGAGATGGAATTAATTATTGCGTCTCTAAATTAGATGTGCTGGAGAACATGGCTTCAGGCTTCAATTAAAGGAGAGTGGGAGGTAATCACCTGGGAGACACACAGGACAGAGCTGAATTATTTGTTCTTTATTTTTAGATTTCCAGATGAATAACAGAATCAATGTGGGGGTTTCAGGAAGTTGGTGCAAGATGTGTGCAACACATTTTTTTCGTTTAGATATCCAGAAAAATGATCAAGTAATGTGCTTATAATAATCTGCATGATCAAGTCGACTCAAATTCATCCTCAGTTGATTATTAAATTCATGTCATTTAAGGAAGATTACATTGATCATACCATATGGGTCAGAACTGGCTCTATTTTGCATCAGTTATCACTAGATCCCCCACACTGGACCTGTAATGCTCTCCTATCTTTGTGGCTGGTTCCAAGCACACAACATAAAGTAGATTTTTAAAAGCTTTTTCACCAAAACATACAGCTATCCGGAACTGAGCTGAGACAATAAGATCGAAGGGTCCAAAAACCACAACGAGCTGAAAGATGCTGAAATGCTCTTGAGGTCTGAGGCTACCTGCTGAGTTTGTGCCTTCAGGACTTGGAGGAGTTAGCCATTTCCTGTTTAATGCATTATTATTCTCTGCCCCTTGAATGATCTCTGTTTGCTTCCAGGAAAACTGCTTACCACACATTTCTCTGAAGTCACAAACAAGAAACATCATCATAGAGGAAAAACCAGCGACAGTCGGGAAAAAAACCAGCTGTGAGTTGGAACTGTTGAACTCTGAATAAACCCTTAAATTACAGACTGCTTAATTGTGCTGTAATTTATTTATTATAGAAATATAGGACATGTTTAATGTGGAAGCACTTTAATTAGATGGTTGTGATCACTGGAAAACAACATAATTATTCTGTGAAAAAACATTATAAGAAAACATTTAGTGGTTGTCCAACCAGTGGCGGCTGGTTAAATTTTTTTTGGGTGGGGCGCATTTTTGCTAGTCAGTTTTCAGATGCTCAAAAAAAAAAAAATCACATATCACCACTAGGGCAGGGAATGATAATATTTTCATCTGACTGAATATTTTGCTGGTAAAAATCCCTAGTACCACCAGTTTTCTAGAAATGTGGAGCTGTTAGGTCTAATTCTACACATCAAACAGTAAAGAAATCATAAAGTCTTCATAAGGAGACCTTAGAATAATATCAATATAATCAGATACAAATAAAAAACAACCAAAATGTGGTCACAACAGAAGTTGTAAAAGTTTCAAGGAAAAAACAACCTGGCAAAGTCAAAAACATTACTTAATATTCACAATTAGCTTTCTACTGACACCACAAACAAATAAATCCATCTCTAACTAATACAGTCAGATAATTAATGTTACAATTCAGCCAACAACCATTAACCAAGCAAGTCATGACAATCAGCTGAACTAATGAAGTGAATTAACAACAAAATAAAGTCAAATCCACTGATAAGTCCCATCAAACCCAGTCAGACCAAACTTCCTTAAAACGCCATAATAATTTAATGAAAAGTAGAGAAAACGCATGAAAAACGGGCTAAACTACATAAACCAACATATTCAATCAGCAGTACCTGTATTTCTCTAACATTCGGCATACACCTCAACAAACACATGTCGCTATTTAAGGTATAAATTCACTCATCAGGACTTAGCACTGCTAGCCGCGGCTAGCTCCGCCTATGGGGTTTTTGAATGGGAAAATCCGTGACAGACACATAGTTATTAAGAAAAGAAACAAACAAACGAAGTCACTCACCATTGAGTTGATGAAATCAGGACAAATGGAATCATTCGGCTTGTTTTCACAAGCAGGAAAGAAGGATTCTTTGAATAAATGTCCATTTTCTACCCTCCATTAAAAAGAGAGCAAGAACTTCCGGTTTCGGTCTGAGCAACACTCCAGACTCCTGCTGTTGTGCGCATGTCACACAGGGACGCTGAAGACCTGCGTCCCGAGCGATCTCCTATTTTTTGCACTCAGTGCACACGCGTCAGGAAAAATTTGCCAGTGCGCATGCATCAGGGGCAAAAAACAATGCGCTATGTCGGGACGGCGTCCCGTCCAGACATGCGCAGTAGAACCCAGAGAAACACGACCTATCGGTCCAGTAAAAAATAGTAAGAAAACCTTTCTAAACTACACCTAAATGCAGATTATACACAGCACTTATTGTATATATAATGGATGGCTCGTTTAGTTTTATTTTTATGTTAGTTTTTTATATTTTGTGATCCCTATTTCTCTTCTTCTTCCTCTTGGGACTGGTGGGGCGGCGCCCAAGCGCCCCCTATGGACGGGCCGCCACTGCGTCCAACCCAGGCTGCTGGAAGATAATTGAACAAGGAAATATTTACAGAGTTTTAGTTAAACTATTTTATTTGTTTGCTCAAATTTGAGCCACATTTATTTTTTAATGTAACGAGGTCATTTGCACCTTTTTTAAATGTCAGAATATTTGACTTTCCAAATCAGCGTCAGCATTTTATGACGCAAACCTAACAGTTGATTTCATCGACTAACTGATAAAATCCTATTGATTTTTACAAATGGTATTAGCTATTAGTCTATCTGTCTTGTGTAGAATATAAAAAGCTCTTCACCCAAAATAAATCAGCCTCCGTTAATCAATAAGTGCCATCCTGACTCATTTACCGGTAGTTACTCGTTCTGTGTGAAGGAAGCAGATGGTTTTCCTAAATAGATCCATTAAGAGTAAATGAAAAGTTCAGTCAGCTCAGCTCAGTGTGAAAGCTTTCCTACGGTCCTACAGGTCCTTTCCTTCTCGATGACCTCATCAGTTTGACATTTTTGTGGAGGAACTTTGGGTCATTTTTCTTAAACATTGATTCAGGTTGCAGTGACTTGTGTCGGCTCTGCCCTCTTAAAGTGAGTGGGTCACCAGAACAACATGATTATTCTGTTTCAGTAATTCAGTGGTCGATCTGTTGCTGGCTGGTTTTGTTGTTGTTTTGCTGACAGATTATTAAGTCTTACATTCTTTATTTGCATTGGTTTATTTTCATCTTACTGATGAAACTTGCTATAAAACAGCTTTATGAGGGAATTTCAGGATCTGCTGTCGGTTTCACTCGATAAAGTCAGATTGCATCTGTCAGGTCATTTTTATATCCACCTCTTTCTGGACTCAGGGATGTTCAATTTGATCCTGAGCACTATTACAGTAACTATCTATCAGTGGTGGGCCGTCAGGACCAGCAAGGCCTTCTCTGCTGGCCTAAACTCAATGTATTTTTTCTTTTGGTAAATATTTTTAAATATAATTATTCTTCCTGATCAGTTCTCTTTATGTCATATTATATCTACTTGGTTGCACCGTTCTCAGTGTTAAATTCTAAGGTAGGGTTTTATCAATCAGATTTCAGATAGCTTGTGTTGTCAGGCAGTTTAAAGTCTTCCCCAAGGCCTTCAGAGTCAACAGAGCAGGCTGCTGTTCGCTATAAGGGAACAGAGATGGTCAGTTGTGATAGCCAATCAGCTCTCGAGTCTGCAACTTCCAGGCTAGATGACACGTTCATGTTGACATGAACGTGTCTTGTGATTGGATACGCTCTTGTTTTAGTTTGAACAGTGGCAAAATACCTGAACTAAACCTGGAGATTTGTTAGCTACCGGCAGCTATCGGTGTATGTTTTTATCCCACGATGGTTATGCACAGCCCGCCACTGCCATTTACTGACTATAGGTGCTCCAAAGAGCTGGGAGGATAATCTCCACAAGCAGTCCAAGGTGAAGGCATCTGACTTTTTGTCTCTTTGAAAGAGCTGTAATAATTACAGGACTGTGCATGTGTCTAAACTGCACTGGTTTGCTGGTCACTAGTGGGGCTATGTGCACGTGATGTAACTGAAGCAGGTTCAAATAATTACAGCTGCTGCAAAGATATGCAGCAAATATTTCCCCTGTGTCTGCTTACTGGCCTTACAAGCAAATTCTGCTCTGCTCTCTGAATTTGTTCTTTTAAGTTTCCTGTCATAATGTGTCAACAGTTATTTTTCTATCCATCAGCTTCACAACTCACAGGGTGGCGTGACACGCACTCCACACCCAAGTGTAGAGTTTCTCAATCTTGGGGCTGGGACCCTTTTGTTGAGTCAGTTCTGGAGGTCACATTACATATCAAACTATTTATGGACAATAAATGTTGTGTAGGTGCACATAATGGTAAAGATTTGTCCAAACACTGAGGTAAATCGGGTTTGTTACATGATACGTCTGTAATTGACAGAAGGATCTTGAAAGAGATCTTTTCAAAACATGAGTTTATTTTCTTACAAAAGTTTTAAAAACAGACTTAAAACCATTTGTTGACATGTTTATTGGAAAACAGAAGAGGGCCAAGGATGGAACCCTGAGGTACGCCATAAAATATTGAACAATCTTTGGGTGTTTAAGCTATTTTAGGAGGAGGAATCTCATTATTAAAAAAAGACAGAGATGTCCTTTTGTTCCAAATTATTATACATTTTCTTTAAAAGCACCTTTCAGAACACTCAGGGTAACTTTACATTGCAAAACAGATATGAAAATGTGTAAAGATGTAAATGTGTGGCAAGACACTGAAATGCATCTTGTGCTGCACCAATTTGAGTTCACACACACATCGATGTTTTGTGTGGGTGTGCTGATTACTGTAAGACAATCCATGACATTCTAAAGTTGTGTTTTTAGTCATTATTCTGGGTATAACCAACATGCTAACAGGATGCCAAATTGCCTCTTGAGGGTTTTAAGACTTTCTTTACTTTCTTCTCATTTTCATCAGTTAAATTAATACAAGGGGCTTCAATCAGGATTAACTTGCATCAGGGCTTAAATGACACAGTGTTCTCAGTGGTACCTTGATCTTCAGAGAAATGAGAACAAACAATGTGATTCACACCTCTACTAGTGTCAGATTGTCAGATATATTTATATAAGCTCATAAAACTTGACTGAGACAGCAGTGAAATACAACACCCTCACAATAAACGGATCATAAAACAGATCATCTGTTGAAGGTGCTGAGGGACACATAAAGAGGAAATCCGTTAACACTCTGGTGCAGTCAAACATGATATGAAAAAAAAATCATCAGGAAACCATAGCAATTAGTTTCAGATGAAGTGTTGCCCAATTTGTCTTTCACAAGAGGAAAGAAAGTCGTCCTATACAGGATGACTTCACCCACATACTGTACATTTATATAGAACATTATGATGTAACTGGTCAAAGAAAAAAGGAAGAGGAATATTTGCAGAGTGGTGATGAATAATTCACATGTCACATACAGCTCAGCTGGCGTCAGTTGGGTAATGATTTAGAACTTTAAAAACACTGGACGATGTGGCATAAGCTTCACAAGATTATCATTTTTTATTTGATTTTTAACGAAGGATGTCATAGATTCTTTGTGATTTAAAAGAATGTTTATCTTCAGTTCGTGAAGCAGCTCCTTCCGTCAAAAAGCCGAAGCCGCCTGCAGACAACAGGGATTTACCAGAATTAAAGAGATAATTGAAACCAGACAAACAAGGTTTTGTGGTTTGGGATTTTAGGGACCAGTGAACAGTAAATGTTGTTTACTAAAGTGATGGGAAGAAGTTTTTTTTCTAACTCTCCTTTGCTCTCAATGACCAAGCTAAAAATACTTTTAGAGCTCCTGATGCTGACAAAGAACCCGGGTCCCCAGATGAATTAGCCTTTTAAGATTTGTGCTACTTATAGTTGAAGAAATGGGAGCTTGTTACAGGGAATTATAGTAAAAATAAAACACGGAACCACAAAACTAAATATGGTTTTTTAACAGCAAAAATTAGTTCCAAACCTTTTTAAAAGTGAACTTTAGTCTGTGGGTTGGAGAGAAAATAGTCCCATCAGAACCATCTGAAGTTATGTTTATAAAAATGACTCAAAATGATTTTCTCATTTTGTTTTGTTGCTTTCGTGCAACCTTCCTCTGTCCATGAATCAGTCCTCAGGCATCTGTCTGAGTTAGAATCAGTTCAGCCACCCATCAGTCTGAAACACAGATCTGTGGGTCAGGACTACATGAACTACTCAACAGTAAATCAGCCTTTTAGAACCTAATCAATCCCTCTAGGATCATTAGAGACCTGATTAAACAAGCATTCACTTCACTCGTCTTAATGGAATTACTTTGTGGTGGTTCTTAATTTAGATTAAATGCACAAAGAGGAAATTAATAAAAGGAAAGTTAGAATTAATTTGACTCATCTGCACATGATGGGTGTAGTTTTCTGTTTGTATGAATTGAATCTGTTCTGTTATCTTTATCTACAGAAAGTGTTGAAAATGTTTAACAGTTAATGTAATGCTCCATTTTTAATGATCAACTTCTTGCTTGTATTCAGTTTAATCATAGACTTGCTGCTGAATTATTAATCGTAGTATGTAAAAGCAACAGCTTTCAAACTTTAAGAGCATTAACGTGGTTGAAATGAGATTAAAGCTGCACTTTAACTGAAGTCATAAATCTGCAGCCGCAAAGCAAAACAATTTTAGATCAATTTAGTTTTTGATTTTACTGGTGAAACTCTTGCGATTCATCAAGACGCTTCACCAAACAGTAAATCAAACATTTAGAAGTCATAATTATTATGTTTTATGTTGAAAATCTAATAAAAATACTGATTTTATGTTGCTGATATTTGAGGTTTGCGCACCTACATTTTTCATACATGACTTTAGAGTTTTACATTTTCAGCTTACGTGAACACAAACCCAGTCTTTATGGCTCACATTGTCGTTCATATCACACAAGGGTACTTTTAAAACACACAGCTGGGTGTTGCATATAATTCAGCAGCACTGATGTGAGCATTACTCAAAATGTGTGTTGGACTTTTCATTATTTTCTCCATAATGATGGTGGATTAGCTGTGTTGAGTCTAATACTCAGATGGATTCAATGCTTAGAGGAGCAAAGTTGCACATCATCCTCCACATATACATCATATTCTACTTCTGTCTTCTAGAGTTAGGGTCCTGCAGCTGGCTGTTTGAATCTTGCCCATACTTTTGGGATTATTGTTCTTATCACCGCCTTGGTGGGTCAGCTTAAACCCATCAATTCACACAAACACTTTCAGACAATTACAAGGTGTGCAGATCACATATTTAAAGCATGATTTAATGGGTCTTTTGTTTGACTTGAGCAAACAATTTGAGCACATATTTTATCACACCCTTGTAAATCACAAGCTATGATAAGAATGACTAATAAACCTTTAAAAATAGGGGCCATATGCAGCATAATTGCTTCAAGTGAATGTTATTTATGGCCACTAAAAATAAAAGAGTTTATAATGTTCAGTTCAGTTTAGGCAAATAAGATGACGTGCACACATGGCAGATATCCAAGTGGCTTCCTGTGAGAGTGTGTTGCAACCAACCTAAAATCAACCGCACGGGGAATTTAAGCATGTTTATTTCAATGTTAAGTTTTTGTGGTGATGGTTCACATCATTAGAGTATTGTACAAAATTATCAAATGCATATTTTTTCATTATAAAAAAGCTTCAGTAGCTCAAAAATAACCTATCTTCAGGGATCAAAAGTTTCTAGAATAATACTTATAAGTATTTGTCACGAAGTTTACTGCCTCAATCTTTATGACGACCTGCATAAGCTGCAGAACGCTATGAATTACAATTGCAAAGTCCCTCTTTTATATGGAAATCCTCTCCACTGTGTTTGTGATGAAAGCTTTAGGGAGTACAAGAAAGGTCAGCAGCCCCAGGACCAGCTCCTAAATCTGATCCAGCTGTGGGTTTGGGGCACCACCAGTGCTCCACACTACAGGGAGGTGAGAGTGCATCTGCTGCACAGTGAGGGGAAGATTTCTGGAGAATGATCTGGAGTGAAGCAGGGCAGCAAACAATCCCTTCTCTAAAATAAAACACATCAGGGACAAACTATTCTGACTGCTGAAGACTGGGGTAAAGTTCTGTTCTCTCGTAAATCCCCTTTCAGATTATTAGGACATCTGGAAAAATGACTGTCCAGACAAGGAAAGGTGAGCGCTGCCATCAGTCTGGTGTCAACAGTAAAACATCCTGAGGTCATTTAGCTTCTCAGACAAAGGACTGACTCTAATCAAGAGCAGCAAATGAACAGAGCTGTAAATATTGATTCTTTGCATGAATTGAATATATTTGCTTATAATACTTTTTGAAATTTAAGTAATAGTTCTTCAATAAATAAAACACAGATAAACACAGATCTGAACATGTTCACAAAACTATTGACCCTGACTAAACACCCACAACTCACAGTTGTCAGGTTCAGCTCATCTAGTTTTCTTTTGTCTATACCACAACCATGTCAGAAGATCACCTGATAGTCATTTCAAAGTTCATGCTGGAGGAGAGACGGGGCAGTTTTATCTGTGATCTGAGGAACTTCTGTTGTTCTGTTGCAATGCGTTTGCAACATGCTGAAAGTCGGTCTATTTCTTTTTTTTTTTTTCTTTTCTAGATATATCGGCACACTTTCACATCAAACGTTGGCTTTTAACTGTCTTCCACTTCGTCTTTAGAGCTACTTCTGTTTTCCTTCATGGTTCGTCTTCATCGTGTCAGCAGAAACAAGCGACTCCTTCATCATGTGAGACAGTCAACGTGACCTGAATCCTTTAACCTATATGAGTCAAGATCTAAATGAGGCTAATTATAGATTTGGTCTCAAAAAGTGGTTTTACTTGATATTTATTGTTTTAACAAGAAAAGAAAGACAGAACATCAGACAGCACTACATTTCTAGTAGTCATTTATCTTCTCAGACAGTTGACTGGACTGTTAGATGATTCTGTCAAACTGTCGTCTCCAAAACCCATTTCAGCATTTCTAGGAAATGGTCTAATAGCTCTAGGAAGCTCACAGCAGCCTCTGGCTTTTCTTAAGATAAAAACCCTCTAATGGACTTTCAGACGCTGTAATTCCCCTGATGACATTTTTTGAGGACAAATATTGGCTGTCTTTAAAGCATTTGATGCCACCTAATAAACTCTTGTTCTGCTCCCAAGACAGCTTTCTTCTGGCCGTGGATTAACAGTTACATTTATGAACAAGATGTTAAAGCTCTAAAAACAACCCAGGGGAGAGATGACTAGAATAAGAACTACAGCGAATCTGATGTGAGCAAGCACCTTTTCCTGTGAACATCCCACTCGTTTTTCTTCTCTGCATGTTTTCCTATAAATCTAATGTCAGAAACCACCTCCTCAGTGACTTCCTAACTGCAGAGTGGTGTGAGGAAATTCCCCTTACGTTTTGACACATCACTGCAAAAGTCTGACGAGCATTGTAAAAAAAAAAAAAAAAGGTCCTACTTGATGTAGTAAGAATTTGGAACCAAATGGATGTCTCAGATTATCCTACAATACTTCTAAAAATATAAATAAAACTATCAGAAAGCATTGTGATAGACATTACCTCACTACTGTGAGACATCTGTCCTTTAAGATGAGACACCAGTTTGTGTCACATTAGTAAATTGTAGTAAAAAGCGTGTGGTTTATCGTATTTTTGTCAGGGCTGCGGTGCAGCCGTTAGCATCGTCTCCTCACAGCAGCAAGGCGTCTGGTTCTTGTGGGAGTGTGCTTGTTCTCCCACGGTCTAAAAACGGCAACGACAAAGTTAGGTGTAAAAGTGCGTGTGTCTGTGCGTTTAGTTTCCTGTGTCTCCTCCTGAAAAAACCCATATGTTATTATGAAGTGGTTTTTGTTAATCACTTCATTTTTGTGAAGCGTACATTGAGATGTGAGTTCTGTTAACGAGACACTGAAGGCATTTAGTAACAGATCAGATCATTTGGGGTGTTTTCTTAAAGACAAAATTTTATTCATATTTAAGTTTTTTGTGGCCTTAAAGTTCAAGGTTATTATCTTTTTATTTTTGCATCAAACGTCTTTAGCGGGGAAAGATCATTGGTGCAGGTATCTGTTTACTGTTCAGACTTTCAGTTTAACAATGTGCAGAATAACCTAAAGTTCAGGTTTTCACCAAAGAAATTATTTTTCAGATGCCTGTATTGTGTGGTTTTCAGAAATGTTAACTTTAAAAATTGCCGGCATTAAATTCAAAATGACCCAAATTCGTCACATTTGTTTAATTTTTATGATGGTTTCTGTTCGATAAGAGGCTGACATGCTGTGCAGATCATTGTAATCTTTGTACACACTGTCCCAGCCGTCTTTGTAACTAGGATGTGTGTTAAAAGTCAATTAACGAGTCCTGCATGTGCAGTGAAAAAGGTGTCACACGACAAACCCACACAGAACGACCACTAGGCTGCTCGTTTTCCTTTAGAGTCCTGGAGACAAGATTAGTTTTCAGATACGCTGCATGACCTGCCCAGCCCAGCACCCTGGCTTTAATAGATTTATTGATTATATTATGTATTTTTTGTCATGATAGTTAGGTTTTTTTAATGGTAGACTAAAAATATACCCAGACACAATTAATCAAACTCATAATTAAAATCAATCTTGTGATCTTACAAGAAAAGACATTAAACATGTCTGAGTCATCTCTCCATTCTTAGGTTAGTAATCACAGTACCGCCTCGCCTCATCTCTGTGTAATGATCCAGAACTGAAACAGGATCAGGAAAAGAGGGTTAGGAAGAGCCCATCAGGACTACTAGATGGAAAATAATGGGTCGCAAAACGTAGGCATCCATTACGTGGTCTGTTTCCTGAAACACGCTGCAGTTATCAGCCTCAAATGATGTGCCGCTGACAGGATGCACTCATTTACACCAGACAAGCTGGACCCGCAAGCACGAGCCTCTCAGGACATCATTATGTCCAAGTGCTAAGTAAAAATAATTTGCTGAAGTAGCAAAATATTTTCTTGAGTAATTATTTATAAAGCACAACAATAGATGAAGCTCTAAGTATGTGCAGGCTTTCTTTATGTTATTATTAGCTTATAAACATTTTCAGGGTCAAAGAATCACATCACTGAGTGAAGACTGTATACAGATTAAATTCAAATAATTTAATAAATGAGCTCTTATTTGCAACTAAAAGGCCAAGGTAAAGGTGTCAGCCTTCAGACTTCAGTAGAGGACCTCGTCAGTGTCCTCCACTCAAGACACAGCTTCCTCATTTACCATCATCCTGTAGAAAACTGTTTGTCCAGAACCTTTACCAGCAGGATCAGCCTGGCTAATCTAGACTGAGCTGTGCTGAGCTGCCTTTCCTGAGACTCCCACAAATGTTGCACAAGGAAAAGTGGAAAGTAAAACTCACTGCTAAATACATAAACCTATATAAACATGGACAGAGGCGTGATGACTGCCCTACTGTTGACTACAGGACATTGCTATCCACTCTCCATCCTCATTATAGTGATCCTCTTCTTGTGCTTTTAGTCTGCATGTAGTTTATTGCAGTTCAGTGGCAGCTGGTGAATTTTTTTTAGGGTGAGGTGCATTTTTGCAAGTTAGTTTTCAGATGCTCTCTAACCACATCTCACCACTAGGGCAGGGAATAAAGCAAAATATTTTCATCTGACTGAAAATGTTGCTGGTAAAAATTCCTACCACCAATTTACTGGAAATGTGGCGCTGTTAGGTCACACAGCTTTGGTCTAATGATATTCATCAAACAGTAAATAAATCATAAGGAGACCTTAGAATAATATAAATATAATCAGAAACAAATAATCATTAAAAAACAATAGTCGCATTACAAGAAAGAGTTTCAGTCCACCAGGAAAGCACAGTTCTTAAATCAGTTTAGGTCCTACCCACAATGCAACGGTGGTCAGTCAGCTGACCATCCCATGTTGATCAGGACTCCAATCAAGAAAAAAAAACAATCTGACCTAAACAAGGTCAAAAATATATCTTAATATTCACAATGAAGTTTGTACATCTTTTTACTGACACCACAAATGTATAAATCCACCTATAACTAATACAGTCAGATAATTAATGTTACAATTCAGACAACAAACACTAACCAAGCAAGTCATGACAATCAGCTCAACTAATGAAGTGAATTATCAACAAAATAAAGTCAAATCCACTGATGGGTCCCATCAAAATTAATTAAAGTTATAATTTCAGACCGCTCACAAAACTACCATAGACAGCTTTGGTATTAACAGGAAAAGTAACAAAAAACTTCCAAAACGGGCAAAAAATACATGAACCAAAGTATTCAATCAACAATAAGCTTATAAAAGACAAAAAATGGGCCCCTACTGACTTAAATGACTGACTTAAACATATGATTTACCTGAAAAAAAAAATGAGGAAAAAAAAAAACAACAAGCAAGTGTTTGTGTAGCAGGCTAGACTTTGGGTCTGCTTTGTTCAGGTTGGCACAGCTGTGGCTGCTTGGTGCTGATTGCTTGGTGCTGATTGCTTGGTGCTGATTGTAGCCAATCAGCCGGTTATCAGTCAGATTATATAGCTCCACATCAGGTGAGGGCTGTATGTGAGACTGGTTCTAAGCTCATCTCAGGGTGCGGCTGGACAGCTGATCGATGGCCAGACCGAGCCAGTGGATTCTTCTGGCACTGGTATGTAGTCTGTCAGTTTGTTTGACAAGCTTGTGGTTTATACAGTGCTTTAAGTTTGTTGGGCTCCCTTAAGGTCTTGGTGCGACGAGTTACTGCCTTTTCCCTGGAGGAGGGAGGAGGAGCGGTGTCTGCTCGGCGAGTGCATGGTTGTGCTGCTCTTCTGCATGAGGGCCACTGTTGATGTGATTTTGTGTACAGGCAGATGGAGTAGTGCACGGAGCGTGGGCCGTTGGTCACCACCGGATTGGCTGCTGTTTTGCCGGGGCCTTTAAACCTGGTGTCCCTGATCCCCAAGTGTGTGTGTTGTGGAACGGAGCTTCACTGCCCCGCACGAGACTATCAGTGGAACTGTGTGGAGCCACGTCACGCCAAGTCGAACGGTCAGCGGGTGGCAACAGCATAGACCACCCCCCACTCCCACTGCAGACCTTTGACCAGCAGGAGTGCTGGGTAGAGCAGGGGAGCTCCTTGGTGTGAGCACTGCTGACTGAGGCAGGGTTGCTGGTGTGAGTGTGTGTGTGTGCGTGAGGGGTCCGGTTGTTGGGTTTTAGTTTATTTCCTTTTGTTTAAAACTCTTTTCATATTAAGTTCACTGTTTCCTTGGGCAAACATGAGCCTTAGTGCTTTTGGTAACATCTCCTCTCTGCTACATTTGGAAAGATAAAGGGAAGTGTCAAACAGTTTCAGTTATATGAAGGAAAAAAGAGAAAATGCCCTGAGATTTGAACAAATTATTTTTATAAAGGTCATAAGGGTGGACAATTTATGCTAACAAAATATATATTTGTATGTTGAAGGTGCACTACCTCTTTTGTTTGGGGGGTTGAAATCAAATGAACCTGTGTCTACTACTCGTCTGCTTATTATCCTCCTTTTGGTGTAATCATGTTAACATTTTATTTTAGTTCATCCCCTTATAAGTAGGGGTTACATTTGTACTCAGTTGTTGATATGTATGTATCCACATGTGCATACAACCCTGCATGCCTTTGTGCATGCATCATTACAAGCACCAGCTCCATACCCCACCCTACAGGAGATCAAGCTGTGATTTATTTCAGTCAGCATTATTATACTCAAAGGTTATGGTCATGATGTCACCATATTGCTTTGTTTGACGGAGAAACAAGCTGACCTAGAAATGATAAATCTGACACCACATTTACAGACAATTTTATTTTTATTAACGGTTGATTCTGGTGGGGCTGCCTGGTGGCGCAGTTGGTTAGCACTATTGCCTCGCAGCAAGGAGGTCGTGGGTTCGCGTCCCGGCTCTGCGGCCTCTCTGCGTGGAGTTTGCATGTTCTCCCCGTGCGTGCGTGGGTTTCCTCCGGGTACTCCGGTTTCCTCCCACAGTCCAAAGACATGACTGTCAGGCTAATTGGGCTGGTAAATTGTCCTTAGGTGTGAGTGGGTGTGTGGTTGTTTGTCTCGTTCGTCTCTGTGTGGCCCTGCGATGGACTGGCGACCTGTCCAGAGTGTCCCCCGCCTCTCGCCCCTTGACCGCTGGAGTTAGGCACCAGCTGCCCCGCGACCCTCTGTGGAGGATTAAGCGGCTACAGAAAATGGATGGATGGATGATTCTGGTGGTGCTGCTGTTCTTGTTTTACTGGACCTCACTGCAGCTTTTGATACGGTGGATCATGTGATTTTATTGAACAGGTTAGAACAGCAGATCAGTGCTTTAAATTGGTTTAAATCCTACCTAAATGGCAGAAGTTTTGACATTTCCTTTAATTCCTTGACCTCTGCTTTTCACCTGTGAAATATGGTGTACCTCAGGGATCCGTATTGGGACCTATCCTGTTTTCGATTTATCTTAACCCTATTGGTGCAATCTTCAGAAAGTTTAACATTCCGTTTCATTGCTACGCTGATGATACTCAGGTTTATATTCCTGTTAGTAGCTCTGGAATAAGCCAGCTTAAAGACCGCTTATCTGAACTGAGAGCTTGGATGGCTGAAAATGTTTTAGATCTGAACCAAAATAAGACAGAACTTTTAGTGACTGGTCCTCCAACAAAAGCTCAACTGGGCCTGGAGCTCCGTGGCTCTCTTACTAACTTCAGTAAACAGCATGTCCGTAATCTGGGGGTCATCTTTGATAGTGACCTCTCATTTTAGAGGCATGTAGCTCAGTAGTTGAGAACTGTTATCTTCAACTTCAGCTTTTATCTAAGGTTAAACCTTTTTTATCGAGAAGGTATCATGCTTATTATCTTTTTACACCCAGACTTCTGCAACTCTCTCTTTTATGGAGTCAACAAATCCCTAATTAGGAGGCTGCAGTTGGTCCAAAATGCAGCAGCTCGATTCCTAGCTGGTGCTAGGAAATATGACTCGGTGTCCCCTATCCTAGCTTCCTTGCACTGGCTACCAGTTAGTTTTAGAATTGAGTTCAAAATTTTATTGTTGGTTTTTAAATCTTTGCTTGGGAACCTTGTATTTATCAAACCTGTGTGATCCCTACTGCCCGTCCAGAGCTCTCAGGTCAACTGACCTTGATCGTGCCTCGCTCTAGATGTAAGACCAGAGGTAACAGGGCTTTTGCTGTTGCTGCCCCTCATCTGTGGAACTCCTTACCTTACTTAGGGAGTCTCCCTCGACTGAACAGTTCAAGTGGCTCAAGACCTACAGTATTTTTATTCCCTCGCTTTTAGTAATCATTGATTTTAGTCTGTTGTGTTCTTATTGGTTTCATGATTTTATTCTGTTTTTATACTCTATGATGTTATTTCTTATTTGTTCTATTGCGTGATTTTTATGGTGTTCATATCTGTGCTACTATTATATTCTGTTTTTAGACTCCATGTTTTATTTCTTATTTGTTTTATCACTTGATGTCTTTGGCTAAGCTTGATGCTCTTGTAAATGTGCTATAGAAATAAAGGTGACATCGACAATGCAGCTGCATCATGAGCACGCCTCTCTAAGCATGCTCATTAGACCCTCAAAGCTTTAGCTCCTTCATGGTGTTGGTCTCCTCACTACAGTCCTCTTTTACTGGACTCCATGTACTCTTTAACCATGCACTGATATATTATTATGCTCCTGTTTAAGGAGAGTCTGACGCACCATCAGTTTTGGCCCCATGGTCTGAGTGCTTGGAGAGAACAACTTGTGATTAATTTCCTTTTCTGTTGGACTTGAGTTCTGCTGAGAGCACCATAAGAGGCAGGGTGGCATGTAGGAGCAGTGGCACAAGTGAGGGTGGTAATATGCAGCGAGACAGTAATAGAGACAATGATGGCACAGCATGTGAAGTTGTATGTCTGTGTTTGAGAGGCTACTGGAAATATTGCTTGATGAAATAAATGGATGACTTGAAGTGTCCTGGTTCTTGATCAAAAGCCAAGACAGTGAAGGGACCATCTGCTTTTCTGGGGATGTTTACTTTAAGAAAAGACATATTGGGTCTTTTTTTTTCCCACAAACCGAAACAAATTCCTGAGAACTTAATAAAATGCATGTGGCAGGTTTTAGAGAAATTACAGCAGGGTTAGAGTCCCAAAGTACTCCTAAATACTGTATTTTCTTTGCAAATGATTTTAGGAAGTAGAATAAGTTCAGGGTTCCTCTTTCTTCCACAGGTTATGTTTACGAAGGTGACAGTAAAGACCCCATAAAGAGAGACGTCACTTCCCAGCCTTCCTTCTGTGATGTGTACATTTCTCACTTGTGCAGGTTGGCCATGGATTCCAAGAAATGATCCATTAAACATCTTGTAGTGAGTTTACTGGACCAGTTGATGAACACAATGCATCATGGATACTAGCACTGACGTAACCAAAGGACCTGTTAGCTGGGAGGCAAATACATCAGTTGCACTGATCTAATTTTTCCACCACATATTGGTTTCCATAAACACTGGACTTCACTGTTGGTCCATTTATCCGAGGCCAGCATTCTGGATTGATAATAATTGTATTTATAAAGCAATTATTTTCATTGTGTCAGCTTCTGTTAATGATGCATTTAATGTTCACGTCATTAGAATTTGCTTCCTCTATGTTGAAAAAAATTATAAAATGATACTATTAGGTCAGATTTACTGGTGAGTAATCACTCGACATTGTGCCATAACGTATTATTAGTTCGTTTATTTCTATAATTACATGAAGGTTTAACTTACTTTCTGTGCTAATATAGATTTAGAACAGCCTGCCTTGGGTTTTTTGTTAGATTTTTTTTTTACAAAAACCTAAATTATAATTATAAATTATAGGACAGATTTGTCCTTACTGTGAATAAACTCAGTACAAAAGCTGTCAGCTAACATTTTACAGATTAACCACACTAAAATTATTGCATTCATTGTTTTACACCGTAACTGGACTGTTTTTCATACCAGTAAGATAAAATACTTGTTCGGCCCTTTTGACACTTTGGTGATTATTTTTAATTTGAACTTTACAGTAAATCCAAGCTTGCTAACGCAAACATTAAAAGCTGCACTGTGTAATTTTCAAACACGTCTCAGAACTCTCACCCCTCCCGTCAGTATAATCTTTATGCTGTGCCTCCCCCAGACACGGGACCGCGCATTGCCACAGTGACAATAGAGAGCAAAACACCAGCTGTAGAAACGCTATGCTTATGTTTCCCCAGATTTTTCCTCATTACGTCCAAATGTTTTTTGTTTTCTGCTAGCTGAAAATGTGTTTTTCTTTTGGGGACTCTGGTATTTTTTCCTAAAATGGAAGCGCTAACAGCCGGCCATTTCTGTCCTTCTCTCACTTCCGGGATGTTCTGCTTTAAAATGCTCCAGCACGCATTAATGGAGGATCCAAGCAGTGCGGAAGTGAGGTGCTTTGGTGAGACAGCCGGATTGTCCAAAAGTTGCTTTCGGTCCGAAACATATGATTGGCTGAGGGTTTTAGACAACTGCGAGAGAACCACCTTATTGATTCTTTTGGGGGGGGGGTTTAATCACCACAATATATTTATAGCTATACTCTGTTAGAACGTTGTTAAGAGGCATGAAAAAATGTTTTAAGCTTCATTGTTTACCAAATTACCTATAGCACCTTTAATGTTTTAGACATTTTTGTAGAAACTGACTTACAAGTTGATGTGATTCAGTTCTGGAGTACTTCTAGTTTTAATTCTAAACACACTTTTACGGTTTAAACACAGAAACCTTTTTATCTTGTGACAGGAAGAGTGAGTTCTCACCGTGTGCATGTTTGTCATTAAAATACTAAAGTGTCAGCCAAGCTGATTTATATGGAAGACTGTAGAGTCAATGGGCCTAAAACAAATTAAAGTGACAGACTACATAGAAAAACATAACAAACAAGAATAAACTGTTAAAATGCAGAATAAAAAATTAATGTTTTCTGCTGAATCTGAAGCTTTACAGAAGGTTCCTACATTTGGGGTTGGGCTTCCACCAATAATCTGCACATTTTGTGTCTAATAACACGTTTTCACAATGATTGATGCAAAAACTATAAAAAGAGGTGAAGAAAAGGTGATGAATGAATCTAGGCTGTAAAATACGAGTTGAAGCTGTTTGTGTCCTGCTGTTTTTTTTAATAATTTTAACGTTGTTTGTGTAGTTCAACCAGAGATGGTGTTGTAAGTCTTGTTCTTTGTTTTTTGTGGGCCAGAAGCTGGAATGTTTGAGAACCAGGGCTTCAGAGAAAATAAATGTTTTTTAAAAAAGTTGTGAAGTTGCACAATCTGAGTTGTGCAATTAAAGAAAGTTTATGAAACACGATTAGTTCCTAAAAAGTGAAAAACATCTGGACGTTTGTGTTGTTTCACTTTGTGCCGTTAATGTTCCTGACTTGTGTTTGAGATCACGGCCAAGACGGAACAAGAAAAGATTCTTGATCCAGATCCAGCTTCACTGAACTGTTCCAAGCTGAAGTGGAACCTTTCATCCATGTTTTATGTAATCACACACGACCAAACTGTTTTAACCACGTCCTCCAGTGTGATCCATGGCTGTCTCAGGGTTTCACCTGAACATCTAAATAAAATTACATCATCACTGCTGTTAAAAGCTCGTTTATAATGAGATTTCTCCTCGCTGGCTTTGTGTAGGTCTATCTGTGGATCGATTTGTGAACGATCACCTGTGTGTGAGATTGGGACAGGATGTAATCAGGTCTGTGTCTCGTCCCTCTGGTCCTTTCATTTGTCCCGGCTCTGGACGCGTTCCCTTTGGCCCTTCACACCTTATTAGATTTCATTCCAGGCCCTAGCAACAAGAAAACATTTACACCAACGGACAAAGCCATTCAGTCAGCACATGCCATTAATTAGGCTACTGTTGGTTGGACATTTCATAAAGAAAATGGGGAATCGTTGATAGAGAAGAGGAGACCGGTGACAAGCTTCCTGAGCCAGCTGCTGCTCATCTCTCTGCCCGGCCAGCTGCCTGCTGTACTTTAAAGGTCAATGCAAGAAAAAACAAGTTGTTTTCTCATGCAGACTGAATTCAGGACATTTTGTGGCTTTGGAAACAAAAAGCACACTCACATCGTGCATGCTGCTAGAAAGATGCAGATTTTTTTGATAGTGTTGTGGTCAATTTTTAGCTCAGTTTAACACCTAATGTTGCATTGTGTCTGCTACTACAGGGGCTATAGATTGTATCATTTTGTCCAGAAATTGGATTATTTTACAATGTATCCAACGTTTAATATGACAAAGGACAAAGTAAAAATCACTGAAATGACCAGTATCAGACAAAAGAATAAAAACATGATTTCCAGATAGCGTAACACCTGACCGGAAAATACAGACAACCTGCTGCCGTGGCACTTGGTTAATGTCTACTGACTACTACTACTACTACTACTACTACTACAGTAGAAACAGCTATAGGACCAATGATTTCCAGATAGCGTAACACCTGACCGGAAAATACAGACAACCTGCTGCCGTGGCACTTGGTTAATGTCTACTGACTACTACTACTACTACTACTACTACAGTAGAAACAGCTATAGGACCAATGGACTTTTACTATAATGTCATGGAAAAAGAAAGCGGTCTCTTTGGTCTGCTTCGTGGAGAAGGGTAATACGCTGACTTTACAACTTTATCACACACAAACACCATCCATCCATCTATTTTCATCCAGTAAGGAGAGCTGGTGTCTAACTCCAGCGGTCACTGGACAGGTCACCAGTCCATCACAGGGCCACACAGAGACAAACAAGACCTACCAGTCCCACTCTCACACAAATACCAGAGCTAATACATTTGGTCCTGATTTTGACAATAATCCACTACTTTTGGAGGGGTAGAGTCAGAATCCCCATCCAGACCTACAGCTCATAGCAACATTCACCCAGTTCTATGAGCAGCAATGGGAGCCATTCTGAATGTTTCACGTGTGTGTGTGTGTGTGTGTGTGTGTGTGTGTGTGTGTGTGTGTGTGTGTGTGTGTGTGTGATGTATTAGTATGTCTTGTAATATTTTAGCCGAAGCTGACAGCAGAGCAGAAAGTAGGTTGTTGCCATGGACGCGATTCATAATTTGTTTATAAACAAACAAGCCTGTAGTCAGTTCTTTGGCTCCTGAATCTCGTCGTCTCTCCTGTCAGACAGTTCATTTCTTGTGTCAGGAATCAGGACAGCAGAGTGTCTTCAGGGTTTGGATTTAGGTTCATTCAGGGTCATTTTCTTGATTTTATGTTTTAACAACAGTATCTAATCACTGTCTTCTCTTCAGATTGCAGGCTTTTCCAACGCCATTCATTCGTTTCGTGGTGATGATGAGAACTTGGTGGCTTTCCGTTTCTACTCCATGAACCCCATCATGGATCCCTGCGTTTTTATCATCTTCCGCAAGTCTGTGTTTCATCACCTTTGCTCTCTGTTGAACTGCCGCTTCAGCAAACGGGCCGTGAAGACGACAGCACACTGCTCTTTGTCTTTACCACTTGACAATGCTCTACCACGCAACCCCTAGCTGTGGTGGATTCACAGACCAACACAAACTTTGACCCAAAGAAACCGTTGGCTGTGAGGGACTCACCGAGAATGTCCTGTTAGAAAATCACTGGAGCAAATCTCAGAACAAAAACATTCAAACATGGCGCTTCTGTACTCATAACTTTATATTTAAAGGCAAAGAAGTGTCCTTCAGCATACTGACTGACTGTAATGGAACCAGTTTTAACATAACAAGAGGACTTATGCCATAAAACTAAGCACTGAGCTCAAAGGAACAGCTGAAACCACAATCATGTCATGGATGATATACTGTAACATATGAATGTGCACTCAGAAGAAGCTGTATGGATATTTAAAATGCATGAATGTATTCTATCGTTTCTCTGTCTTTATTGTCCTAAACACAAAAAGCACCGCTTTAAAGTATTTTCCACTTCTGCAACATCCATAAATCTCAACTTTGAATTGTATTTTACTTTGTGATGAACCCATCATCAGACCAATTTTTGTTAAAATTATTTTGTGATCCACTGCTGATACAATCCTGTTTGTAACTTACAGAAATTCATAATCAAAGGTTTATTTGTCTCAAATATGCTTCAGGGTAAATGCAAATGTAAGTATTTACAGTGCTAAAAACCTCCATAAATTAATTTTATAACATAAATTTGTGTTTGATCAAATGGAAATCAGAAGTTGCAGAAAATCCACAGAATATGAATGTTGTAGAGGCTGTTATCATTATATCTGTTGATATTTTTAAAGGTCTTGGATTGTAAAAAGTCAAATCGACATTACATTACATTACAGTCCACAAATTTGAGTCCACTTAACTTATATACAACCTTTTTGCACAACAGACTATAACAAATTGTACCTTTTAAATGTGGCATCATAAATAAGGATGAATGTAAAATGTAATGTAAAATGCCAAATGCTCATTTAAAAATGTTTGGGTTAGTTGTCATGCAAAATAACTGCTAGATGTCTGGTCCAATGCATGTTTTTTTATTCACAAATTTCACTTTCTCTTCTTCTTATCACTGATTTTGAAACTACCTTGATGACTGGATATGTTTTAAGAGCATTTCGCTTTTAAAAGTATCTGCTGCTGCAATGCACTGTGAGCATGTAAAATGTTTGTGGACTTTGATGTAAATTTAACTTTAGAATTGATGTTTTTTTAATGTTCTACAGTGTTGTGGATGCTTATCATTATGATAGGCTGATCCTAGTTCAGCTGTGCATTGAAACACATTCCAAACCTGCACATTTTATTCTCTGAGACTTTAGAATCATTAGATCTGAATTTAAATGAACGAAAGGATGCAGATTTGGGGAAACTAAATATAGTATTCACAACTACATGGTACACAGCTTGTTCATGTGAAATAAATAAAAGACAAAAATCTCTACAAATTGTCTGTATTTAACCAAGATTGTGTTCATTTCTTTCATGCACAGCATAAATGTGTTGATCTGTTGTGATGTCACTTCTTCAGCATGATTTTAAACTTTAATCATGTTTTACTAGTTCAAGCAAAATGAATGCAAGCAAAAAATAAACTACATCTATTCTGTTTGCATATCATTGTACTGGTTAATATGCTAACTTAAAAATCTAATGTTGACAGAACCATAAGCTTTATTTTGTTCACTATTATGCAGAATAAATGTTTTGTGCTCAAATAACTTTTTAGTGCAGACAAAAACGGTAAACTGGTAGATTTAATTTATTGTTGGTAGTAATGTTTCCACTATGCATTCACAAATTAAATCATTACAGCTAATAAATTTATTAAAATATCATGTAAATGTTATGGTAGACAACTGTGGTTCTGCAGCGCCACCATGTGGAAAACCGATGTAAACATTCTAGTTCATCTGAAGCAGCTGGTGCAAAGATGGCCTCAATTACCCCTTTGCTCTCCAGTGAGAAAAAAACTGTAATCTAAACTCTAAGGCATCAATTAATCATCACATAAATGGTCTGAAGCAGAAACATTTAGAAGCAGGAGTGGTGAGAATGTGACTGTTTTATGAGCAAATGAGAAACCGCAGAACTACAGCCAGAAGGTTTTTATTCACAAAAGAGGAAACGATGTTCAGAGAAATTCCAGTGTTAAGAAATAACCTGATGAGTTTCTTCATCATAGAGGTTTTAGTTAAAGATTTCTACATTTTTACCTCGAAGCAAAAACATTTAGAAACTCGAAACATAAAATGCTCTCATCTAGAGACACTTTAAACAGCGTCACTGTATTTACAAGAGTTTTATTTACAGGCTTTTTCTAATATTATGTAGATTATCAACACTTCTTATGGGAGTTGTGAATTTAACCAGGGGTCTTGAACCATTTATTTCTGGTCTCTACATGTGGAGGAAACAATTCTGCCCTTCCATAAATAAATTCTGATGGAAACAGATAGAAAATTACTCCACACATTCATTTTATTTTCAGTACTTTTGAGTCAGAACTTTAAAATTATTCACACGTCTTTGAGAAGACAGCGATATACTCAGCAGCCTTATGAAAGGCTTCCAGCCTTGAACAGTTTGACCACGATGCCTTCATGAGGCTGCAGTTTGATCGAGGACAGAGAGGTCGAGCCCAAGTGGTTCATTTTTGTGCTCGCCACAAACACTCCTTTTTCAGGCATACTGGAGAGCCACGCAGGATCCAGAGAGTGAGAATCTGGACTGAAGTTGAGCAGAACGAGGAAATGAACGCAACCCCACGAGCGCAGGAAGGCCATGACTGGAGGGGTTGAGGCAGAGGAGGAGGTGAAATAGGAAGAAAAGTTGGAGGTGGTGTTGAAGGGTAGGAAGGCGAAGCTGCCATACAGGAGAGCTTCTTCTCTGGCTTTGGAGTGGCTGAGAGTGGTGAAGAGAGCAATGGCTAAATGCTCTGTTTTCTCATTCTGAAGGTGAAAAAAAAATGAAATTAGATCAAACCAGAATCATCCTGCAGCTTTAAATGGCTTTCAGTCTTTTAATAGAAGACCTAGAGCAACAACTAGCTCAAAATATATCTTTCAGTACGAGCATCTAACCGAACAAAATGTGACATCAGCCATTAGAAGGCTTTACCCGCGTCTGATTGATCTCTGCTTGGTCGATCTCTTCCTTATTCTGGAAAGCAGGCGATCCTGGCAGAGTCATCATCAACACGAGTAGTAACCGCTTCAGATCAGGAGACACTTCTCCTCCAATCTGCAGGAAACATCACAGGTAACCTACTGGTTACTCTAAAGCTGATGAAGCTCAGTCGTCCAACATTAAACAAACATTTCCTGTTCTTTGTCAACTGTCTGTTCCTCTAAAGCGGAGTGAAAACTTGTTTAACTACTTTATCTAAATCATGTCTTACAGTCCAGCATGTCCATGTGTCTTCTGGTCTTGTTTGCAGCTGTGTTTCTAGAGCATCAACCACTTCAGCAGCAGACAGGAGGTGATGAGATTTAGGTAAAATGGACTTCAAGACCACATTCACAAGGGTAACGTTGCTCGAGCCGTTTAATGGACGCAGAACATCTGAGGTCTGTTTCACCACTATAATCCTGCAGGGACATGCACATATTTAACACGTGGATATTTCATTTGATTTTATCAAATAATACAGTGAGTGCAGAATTATTAGGCAAATGAGTATTTTGACCACATCATCCTCTTTATGCATGTTGTCTTACTCCAAGCTGTATAGGCTCAAAGCCTACTACCAATTAAGCATATCAGGTGATGTGCATCTCTGTAATGAGAAGGGGTGTGGTCTAATGACATCAACACCCTATATCAGGTGTGCATAATTATTAGGCAACTTCCTTTCCTTTGGCAAAATGGGTCAAAAGAAGGACTTGACAGGCTCAGAAAAGTCAAAAATAGTGAGATATCTTGCAGAGGGATGCAGTACACTTAAAATTGCAAAGCTTCTGAAGCGTGATCATCGAACAATCAAGCGTTTCATTCAAAATAGTCAACAGGGTCGCAAGAAGCGTGTGGAAAAACCAAGGCGCAAAATAACTGCCCATGAACTGAGAAGAGTCAAGCGTGCAGCTGCCAAGATGCCACTTGCCACCAGTTTGGCCATATTTCAGAGCTGCAACATCACTGGAGTGCCCAAAAGCACAAGGTGTGCAATACTCAGAGACATGGCCAAGGTAAGAAAGGCTGAAAGACAACCACCACTGAACAAGACACACAAGCTGAAACGTCAGGACTGGGCCAAGAAATATCTCAAGACTGAGTTTTCTAAGGTTTTATGGACTGATGAAATGAGAGTGAGTCTTGATGGGCCAGATGGATGGGCCCGTGGCTGATTGGTAAAGGGCAGAGAGCTCCAGTCCGACTCAGACGCCAGCAAGGTGGAGGTGGAGTACTCGTTTGGGCTGGTATCATCAAAGGTGAGCTTGTGGGGCCTTTTCGGGTTGAGGATGGAGTCGAGCTCAACTCCCAGTCCTACTGCCAGTTTCTGGAAGACACCTTCTTCAAGCAGTGGTACAGGAAGAAGTCTGCATCCTTCAAGAAAAACATGATTTTCATGCAGGACAACGCTCCATCACACGCGTCCAAGTACTCCACAGCGTGGCTGGTGAGAAAGGGTATAAAAGAAGGAAAACTAATGACATGGCCTCCTTGTTCACCTGATCTGAACCCCATTGAGAACCTGTGGTCCATCATCAAATGTGAGATTTACAAAGAGGGAAAACAGTACACTTCTCTGAACAGTGTCTGGGAGGCTGTGGTTGCTGCTGCACGCAATGTTGATGGTGAACAGATCAAAACACCGACAGAATCCATGGATGGCAGGCTTTTGAGTGTCCTTGCAAAGAAAGGTGGCTATATTGGTCACTGATTTATTTTTGTTTTGTTTTTGAATGTCAGAAATGTATATTTCTGAATGTGGAGATGTTAGATTGGTTTCACTGGTAAAAATAAATAATTGAAATAATTGAAATGGGTTTTGTTTTTGTTAAGTTGCCTAATAATTATGCACACCTGATATAGGGTGTTGATGTCATTAGACCACACCCCTTCTCATTACAGAGATGCACATCACCTGATATGCTTAATTGGTAGTAGGCTTTGAGCCTATACAGCTTGGAGGAAGACAACATGCATAAAGAGGATGATGTGGTCAAAATACTCATTTGCCTAATAATTCTGCACTCACTGTAAAAACAGAACTTAAACTGTACCTTTTGACACCCCGAGTGCTGAATTTCTGTAGTGCACCTCTCCACACCAGCAGAGTCTGAAATGTAAAGGAAAACAACTTGTAGCACAACTAAACACAAAACGATGGAATGTTTGTATGAAGGTCAGGTCAGTGCATTTACCTCTTCTGAATATGCTTCATCTGTGTCACAGATGGCAAACCCTGCAACACCTTGTTCCAACCAGAACCTTAACGCATGCTGCAGAACAAAACGAAACAATGAATCAGAGTTTACGTATCGCAGCAGCTTTACCAGAATGCACTTTTACCTTTTCTGCAGCCGAGTGGTTCAACAGCCTGTCTGAGTTTCCTGCTTCTTCAAGTTCCAACAAATTCACTCCACAAAGGTCCAACACCACTCGGAGATCTGAGAGTACAAAATCAGCCTTAAAGCTAAAAACACAATCCAGATACAGAACACCTGAGGAAATGAGTTCCACTCACCTGCTTTTTTACTTTCCATGAGCAGACGTTGAATCTGGGCCAGTGATTCCATGTTTTCAGAGAGGGCGGGGAGGTTTGTTGAAAACGTGTTTTTATGGAATACGCCCTCCAGGATCACAGCTCCTACACCCAAAGATCCGAGGTAGGGGAGGCGCTTGATCATTGCTTGAAAGAAAATAAGTCAAACTGTGATTGTTAATAAACTGCTCTTTCTTTGCTTTGTAAAAATTTTAATTAGTGTAGCGGTCACTTTATTTCTTGTTTTTCACAACTAAATGTGCTGAACGGTACAATAAAGTTGATGAATAGGTTCTCAGGCCTAGTTCACACAAAAACATCTTTTCTAAAATGTCATTTGTAAAAAAAATTCTTGTAAATAATATTTATAAAATCATCTTCATCCACACACGCACAAAGATACCTAATCACTTCAACTCAGCCAGGGCTGATCGTAGTGCTGCAACAATTAAAACAAAGTTCAAAAAGTTAGGATGCTGGGCTCAGCTGGGGTTGTAGGTTAGGGTCAAGCTGGGGCTATGACATCACCATTAGACAATGTGCTTCGGTTGTCTACACTTCAAGATTTATCCCCTCAAACATTTTGGTTTCAGGGCTTCTAAAAACACATTTTCCATGTGAGCATAAGGCTGAAATGATAAACGTATCCACAAAATCACTGTTCCCATGGCAATCCAGACTATATACGTGGATAAAGTCTGCAGAGCCAAACTGATGGTCTAGTTTACTATGCTACCTCTGTTATAGAAAATACATGGATGTTGTTTGGGAATCTTTAACTTCATTTGCATTATGAACCAGTTTCATACAAACTAGTGAGGAGTGTGTGTAATTGTGTAAAGTGCAATAAAGAGCAAAACATGAATAATTTTTACTGAAGAAAAATGTAATTCTGTACTTTAATTTTCATTATTGTAAAAGTAAAATAGTAATTTTTCCTCAATACAGACTAGAGCTGATTTCCTAAAAGTTGATCTATGATTATTCAATTTTAAAGGTTTCAGGCATCAGAACATTTAAATAAAATCTCAACTAGCTTCACCACATTGGCAGCAGTATCTTGAAGTAATCATCCTGTGTCTTTGTGGCCTTATCCATCTCTCATCATATGGAGGAGTTTCAGCTCTGCTCACCTTTCCCTCAAGGCTTCAGGTCACTGAGGTTAGTGGGATTTAGACACAACCCTGGACTTTGACTGAGCCGTCGAAACGCTTTGATTTTCTTACAGAAGTTCTGTTACAGATTTACTGCCGTGTTTGGTATCATTGTTCTGTTAGAGGCCACCTTTGACCCTAGAATAGTGAGATCATGGTCAACTCGGGGATGAACACGTTCAGATCATCTAATTTTACCAAACATGATGTCATTTATCTAAAGGATAATATTCCAGATGTAGTTATGATAATTTAAGGGAAGCTCACTGTGTTTTGTGATAATTTTCAAATTTTTCCCAAACTTATCTTCGTAACTTCCAAGACAGCAAAGTATTTTTGTATAATTAGGTTATGATCAACCTAAATAAAGAATAAAATTCACATTAATTGTCAGCAGAACTCACCGCTGATGCCCTCTGACCCCTCCGCCTCCAGCCCAGGCTGCAGCCGGTAGAAGAGCCTCTTCTGCCACCACTTGAGGCAGGTCGGAACCGGTCGCGGACTCATCACCACTATGGTGATAGCGACGGCGAGCATGGCCACCCAGGCGAGCCAAAACATCAGCACCAGGTAATGACGCGCCGTCCTCCAGCGGGGGCCCCCCGCTGCGGACTCCAGCTCCTGTTTGCTCAGGGGCCTCCATGAGTATCCGGCCTCCGAGGGGAGCAGAGGGGTCGTCTCCGACGCCTCCTCCGCGTCCGACAGACCTTTACCCCGAACCGGGTCGTAAGTGGAGTCTCCTGCGTTCAGAGGCATCTGGAGCGGCTGGTTGGTGCTAAACAGGAACAGGACTCAGGTAAAAGCTGCTGTTTCACGGTGTCTCCACAGCTCTGCTCTCACCAGAAGTCCTCAGGTGTTTTATGACTTTAATCAAGACGTCACGTGACACAAAGATCAATCAGGTCCCGCCTCTTGTTTTCGCCCACTTTATTTTTTTTGTACATTTTTGAAGACTTCTAAAAATTCTCGTCATTCCTGTTTTCACATGAATACATTTTAATGTTCTCTGGTCCTACAGAGGTCCCTCAAACCTAAATCAGTGATTAAAAAAACATTTTGGTTTCACAGCCCTAAATAAGACCTAGTCTAAAATTCTGACCCACAAAATAACAGCAGTAAAGACCAACCAACCAGCAAACATGACAAAAAAAACTACATGAGCAACTAGAAAAGATGCTTTTCCTGCGAAAAAGCAAAGTTGGAATGCTGAAAGCTGAAAGAGACAGCTGAAATTGTCCAAAACCAGCTGAAAGAAGCTCAAATGAGTGGAAATTTAGCTAAACTTTAAATATTTGCTGAAAATTTAGATTTGTTTAAGTTTAATGTAGCTTAAAGTTGTTCAACTTGAACAAATTTGTTGAAAATACCTGAATTGTTGAAATTATTGTACACATTTGCTGAAAAAGTGCAATTTAGATGAAAAGACTGCTTAAACACTCAAATGGTTAGCAAAAGAAGAAAATAGCAAAAGGCAATAACTTGCAAAAAAGTTTACACCAGCAGAAAAGGTAAAAATATAGTTGAATAAATATTATAAGATTAGCTAAACAGTACAGTGTAAGAAAGACTTTAAGGTCAAGCAGAATGTTAGAATATTAGTTAAAATATAAGGAGGTTGAAAGTAGTTTAATTTGAGTTGAAAGCCTTAAAATATCTTAATTTTGTATTCTACTTCTTTGAATTAGCTGAAATATGTTGAATTTAGCTTAAATAAATTGTTAAAACCTCTAAAAATATCTAACAAGCTGAACTTAAGCGAGGCTAAAGAGTTTAAAGACAGTTTAATGAATGTAGGTCAAACACAGAAAGACATTAAGGAGTCAGAAAATCAAGGAGTTCTGTTGAAAGAGGACAAAAATCTCAACGTTTTGATATATGACTTGTCTAAATCGGACAAACGGTGTGAGCGTAGGGACATTTTGTTCAAAAAGGTGCTCACATGCAGGAAAAGTGTGACCAACTGATGAAAGTTACAGGTTTAAGAAGATGAAAGTAGTTTAATTTGAGTTCAAGCGCTTAAAATATCTTAATTTTTTATTTTAACAGTTTAAAAAAGCTAAAAAGGTTAAATTTAGCTGAAACAAAAGTTTAAAACCTTTGAAAAAATCTAAAAACCTGAACTAAAGCTCAACTGAAGAATATAAAGACATTTTAAGGGTCAAACACAGATAGAGCTGAAGGATCATAAAATCAGGGACTTCTGATGAAAGAGAAGATGATTCTTTAAAAACCGTAATATCTATGGCCTTAAGTAGCATATCTACTGAAAAAGGACAAAAATCCCAACATTTTGATGTATAACTTGTCTAAATAGGACAAACGGTGTGAGAGTAGGAACATTTTGTTCAGAAAGGTGCTCAAATGCAGTCAAAATCCATTACACACTGAGAGAAGCATAAACCAATCAGCCTGGCCAATCAGAAAGCACCAATTTAGCTGAGTCATGCTTAGGTGACATGCAATTTAACTATGTCTACCTGACAACCGCTGTGTTTAACCTGGAAAAACCACTGTCCGAACAACTAGCTGCTATTCAAAAACGATAAGACATAAATAAAAAATTTAAACTTTGTGGGTGACAGGACACTTTCGAGGTGTTCTGTCTAAATTTCTGTGTGTCTACGTTAAAATTTGAGGGAGATATGACGATGGAAAAACAGGGTTCAGTGAAAGTTCAAAGACAGACAGATGAGGTCGATTATGAGAAATCGGCCCAAAAAGGGAGGATTTCTGCTGGCGTTGAGGTGATTTATGAACGAGCCATACTACCTATGGCCCAAACAACCAGATATTCTGAAACTAGACAAAAATCCCAACATTTTAATGAATAATTTGTTGCTGTTCTTTAAACTGAGTGACTGTAGTGACCATTTGAAAGAAAATGTTTCTCCTAATCCGAAATGTGCTGAGAGTTAGAGGGCGGTGATGACATCACTAGAGTGGGAGACAGGTTTGAGGTTCACGATTCACTCCCAAGGCTGCATGGTGGCGCAGTTGGTTAGCACTGTTGCCTCGCAGCAAGGAGGTCGTGGGTTCGCATCCCAGCTCTGCGGCCTCTCTGCGTGGAGTTTGCATGTTCTCCCCGTGCGTGCGTGGGTTTCCTCCGGGTACTCCGGTTTCCTCCCACAGTCCAAAGACATGACTGTCAGGCTAATTGGGCTGGTAAATTGTCCTTAGGTGTGAGTGGGTGTGTGGTTGTTTGTCTCGTTCGTCTCTGTGTGGCCCTGCGATGGACTGGCGACCTGTCCAGGGTGTCCCCCGCCTCTCGCCCCTTGACCGCTGGAGATAGGCACCGGCTCTCCCGCGACCCTCTGTGGAGGATTAAGCGGCTACAGAAAATGGATGGATGGATGGATTCACTCCCGAACAAAGTTGTCCTGCTCCCACAGTTTTCACAGCACATGTATAAATTATACATTTCTGATTAGGGATTTTTGTTAGCTTTCAGAAAGTGTAACTCTCATGTCTGTGTGACTTACGGTTCTCTCACAAATCGACCTAGTTGGCTCAGAAAGTCCAAATCTGCTCCTATCTCTTTCATTATATTTTTGACGATTTTTTTGTCTGACTTCTGAAACGTTCCTTGAGTTTAACTCGTCATATCTCAGGAATGGTTAAAGATATCAACAAGCTGAATCATTCGGGAATAGTTGAAAGTCTTGTGAGTCTTTTAAAAGTTGAATGAAGTTTATAGGTTGAAGTATGCTGAAGTAGTTAAACTTTTAAAAATTGTTGAATTATTTGAAATATTTGAAGAATTTGAAAGATTTCAATGTATTCCAATGGGCAAAAAAGTTGTACAAAAAGCTGAATATCTTAAAAAATATTAAAGATATCAAGAAGAAAAGTCATTGCCCGCATGTCCTGAAGAAGCTGAACGTTTTTGATATATGAATGGTTGAAATCGGCTGAAAATTGTGGAAGGAGAAGCGAGGCAAAAAACGGCGGAAGTTGGAATAAGAAT
Source organism: Callopanchax toddi (assembly GCA_006937965.1). Taxonomy (NCBI): domain Eukaryota; kingdom Metazoa; phylum Chordata; class Actinopteri; order Cyprinodontiformes; family Nothobranchiidae; genus Callopanchax; species Callopanchax toddi. The sequence continues at coordinate 361,302 of SSNR01000070.1, read as the reverse complement.
AATAAAGAGAAATAGCAAAACAATAGTTGGAATGCTTAGTCAGCATTCCAACTAATTAGAATGAAACACAGACATCTTTAATGTGTTACTACTTGTATTACTCTACAACCCCAGTTTACTGTTTCACAGCCCACAGTGGGGTCCTGAACCAGAGTTTTAACCATTTAAATGGCAGGTCAACCAGAGCAGTCTGACTGAAGCATACACCAAACGTACCTGGAAAAAATACTATTACACTTACAAAATGTCTTTTAAAACCCATTTAAAAAACAAATTTACATTATCATTACCCTAATATTAATGTCATTATTGGAGAATAACCTAATATAAGCCTTATTGTCCCAAAAAAAATGCACAAAAAATAGCATTTTCTTTATTAAAGACTAAAGTTATTGTTATATTTCCCTTCTTTACAAGCAATTTAACATGTGTTTTGCCTATGTATATGCTGCACCAGTCTTTTTATATATGAAATATTTTTAGGTATTTTCACACCACAATATTCTGTTCTTATTTATAATTTACATAGTTTCAACTTTAGATGAGAACCTTATTAGTTCACAAATTCAAAATGCACCAAAAAAATCAGCCAGTGTTCAACATCACTATCGTCTGGTGATCTAATGCTGTATGTTGTCTTTTAGAAACATGAAAGGTGTTTTTCAGTTTGAAAATATCCTCTTAGTCAAACGCTTTGAACTGTGAAACTTAATTCAGCCTCAGTCATAAAACATCTGGAAAGTTCAGGTTCAAAAGCATAACGTCTCTGAAGATTTGCACGTCTGCTGCTCCTCTAAACAACACCGACTTAGTACTCACATTCTCTTTCTCCCAGAGGTCTTTTTCTTTGTTTCCACCTCGTTTATCTTGTTGCCCACAAGCGTTTCCAGCTGAGCGGGGGCTGCCTGAGCTGAATATTTGAGTGATCGACATGTCAGAATTTAGGAGGACAGAAGGAGGGACTTTCTGAGTCAATTAATACAGAGGTGCAGAGCCTCGCCACACCCCTGCAACACATTCTGAAGAACTCATGACTGCTAAACATAACCCCACAAAGACCTCCGTGAGTTAGAGCTGGCTTTCAACTAAAGCATGCAGCTTTGTCATTTATAGGTTGTTGAAAACTTTTAGTAAACTGAGAAAAACTGTTCACAATCTCCATCAGGTTTCAGTTTTCACCTTTCTTTCTTTCTTTGTAAAATGTCCACTTTAAAATAGTACCCATGCTTTAAGCAAGTTGTAAGGCTATTTTTTTTAAGGTGGTTTATTTGTCTGAATGTGTGCATAAGAGCACTGGTCAGCTGTTCTTTTAAAATATATTTTCATATTTTTATTTAATAAACATTTTAATGAGTAAACTGTCAGTTAAAAATTCTCACAAATGATTGTGATTGATTATGGAGGGATACATCCTATTAAATGCCTCTTATACCTCTGTTTGCTTACAGAGCATTGTCAGAATGTACAGCAGAGTTATGTACACGTTTTTCTGCAGAATATGAAGAGATTTCTTGCAACGCACTGGGACAGACCATCTTAAGCATCCCTGCTAAGCTGCCATGTTCTGCATATAACAGGTTATGTTTGCTAATTCCTGGAAACAACTCATGCAGCCCCCTTTCACCCTCTTCATCTCTGACTCTCCTACATTCTCTCTCCCCTTGTGTCTCACCCTCTGGCTTTCTTCCCTGACAGTGCGTGTTGATGTCTTTAACATGTACTTACTGTCCTCATCACCTTTGTTCTCTGGCAGGACAGTGCAAACTAATTATTTACAGAGATTAACTGCAGGACTCTGATTTTTCCTTTTTTTTTTTTTTTTTTTGAGGGTAAAACACTTCTGATTTAGTCTTATGCTTAGACTGCTTAGATCATTTATTTTACATGTGTAAAGTATAACTACCGTGCTGCCTAAGCTAGAATCTTCCTGTCAGTGTTTCACCAGGATACCAGAGAAATGACCAGCACAAACCTAAATTATGATCAGTTTACCTTCACTCGTGCACTAAAAATGATCAGAAAAAGGGTAATCTCTAACTCTTTGTAGATATGAGCTTATCTGTTACTCAGTTAACTACGTAAGGAGAACTGACCGTGGGGGAGCCAATACTTCACAATGAGCATCTTTTAGACCCCGAGTCTACATGTAGCCCTCATCTAGCCCTAAACATGTAGCTCAGTAGTAGAGTGGCCGTTTGGCAACCAAAGGTCATCGGTTTGATCCCAGATTCGACAGGGTGACAGTCATCGTGTCCTTGGGCAAAACACCCACTGGTGGTCAGGAGGGCCCAGTGGCACCAGATTGCAATGTGGCGGCTCCAGCTTCTGACAGTCTGCCCCAGGGTAACTGTGGCTACAATGTAGCTAACTACCATCAGCATGAGTGTGTAACTGGATGTAATTTAAAGTGCTTTGGGTCCTTGGACTTAGCCAGACTTATCAGCTCTGATGCATTCCACACATACAGGTTATACTTTTTCTGGTTTTGTTCCCTTTTTTAATACTGTTTTTTACTGTGTTCCTGGCTGTTTACATTTAAACTCTACTGTATACTTTTCCAATTATCAAAAAAAAAATTTAAATAAAGTCGCTAAGCCGAAGAATTGTTTTCTTCAGCTTTATTATTTGTAGTTTACAACTTCTCCTTAGAAACACTAGCCAACCTGATGTCCTGTAGACATTATGATTTATGGCCAATAGGGGCAGTAGAACGCCACAAAACTGAGCTTTCTTTTTTTTTTTTTTATTAGCTTAAAACCAGAAGGTCACAGTTTGCCATTACTGGAGTTTCTTTGTTTCAGCAGCAGCAATATTACATTTCGGTGACTATATTCAACAATTATTGTTTGGAAACAGAATAACTGAGTGAAAAATCTGTTTCTGTCCTGCTTTAATAAACATGTCTGTGTTTTTATGAAGCTGATGTAGGTGAAATAACAGAGTACAGAAAATGTACACAGATTTGATCAAATGTATAATGAAAGAAATAACACACTTTAGATGGATTATACATTTAGACACAATAGACATCTAAATGATGTTGCATAAATCAATGTGTAGTTGGAACAGACGTTCTAAATGATCACGTTTAGACCAAATATAGCCAGACATATATGGACTTTTTGGATGTCTTTTAGATGTATTTTTAACCCTAAATTGCTCACTGACTTTTGAATGCAAGGCCTGTATAGAAACAAGTTTATAAAATTCAACACAAAAAGTTCAATCCAATCTTTATTTTAATTCACCAGAAAGCAAATGCCTGAGGTAATAATAATCAAAATGAACATATTACAGAAAAAAATCTATTAGTATTGTGCCTAACTTCTTATCTAATAGTATTTTTGTCTCCATGGAAACGATTAGCTGGCGTTGATTTAGTGTCCTTGGTCACAGCTTTCATTTGAGTCCTCCTCTGATCCTCCAATGTCCTAAAGGGGAACAAGATGAGTGTCTTTAGAGCTCCCCTGTTTATTTACTTTATAGCTAATAGTGTTTTACAAGACAGATGTTACCACATTGTGGTAAGAAGTACACATCTTCAGTTTCTGTAAATAAACCCAAACATTTGATACATTTATTTGTTCTAGTTAAACATTTGGGGGTCTTAAACAAAATGCACATTTCAGTTTTTTACATATTGTTTCAAACTTCCTATTTATGAAGTCAAACTTGATAACAATAAAATTCTACCTTTATTTATTCTTTGATAAATCCTTTGTGTCAATCAGTTTCTGCTGATTGTTTTGTTTTTAACTTGAAGACCAAAGAAATAAGCTGGTCAGTCAGTTATGAAAGAATGAAATGAAAGAACTGTGTTTTTGCTTGATCTTGAATTAAACTAACTACGGTAGTTTTACATGTATGTGTAATACTCATCTTGTTATTTTGGTGGTAATGAAACAAATCTGATTGTCTCACCATAGGTTCCTGAGTCCGAAGGGCTGAGATGTGTTTCTGATAAGCCGATATGATACAGTCTCGCCTACAAAGACAAACAGGAGTTCAGGTATAATCAGTTCAGCTTTGATCTCATTTGGTATTTTGTTGTGAGATTAGTTGACCCACTTGCTTGTGATGCCGCCCCCTGGTGGAAGACCTGGCATCTCCTCTTCTGCCAGGAATTTGATCACATACAGAAGGTCGGGGTCCTCATCTTTGGACCTCATCATCTGGATAATTTCTGAGACGAGAAATGGTTCATTAATATATTTGGGAAATATGAATAGTAAGAATTTTTTAAATCTGTAGTTGGTGAGTTTAAAGCCAGTCACCTTCCACTTTCATGTCAATGTGTTGTTCCAGCTCTGCTTCCTGCTGCAGTGCCTCCTGGGATACCTGAGGGGCTCCGGGGAAGCACACGATGATGATGCTGATGTTATCCAAGCTGCCCTGCAGAGGGAGACAGAACACCTTTAATCTTAGAAACAGCATATTGTATAGAAATATACCTAACAGGTGCAACTTCACATTATAATGTTTTAATTTCTCATTATTTCACTTTTGTCCCTCTATATTTAAGGAAGGGGAGATTATATTTTGGTTTTGAATCATTACATTAAAGTGACACTTATCAGCTCTAGTTTATCCCTTTCAAATATAATTTTCCTAAGAATTTCTTAAAATGTGTTTAATTCTGACTCCCTTAAAGTTATTAAAATAGTTTGATGTAATAACATTAATACAATGTTTACCAAATAAGGATCAAATACTAAATTCTACAACAAAATCATTTTTATATGAATCTTTTTTTTTCCATGTTTTAGACTTCAGATTTTTTATGACCATATGTTAACACTACGGTGCTGGTATTGTGTAATTTCCCTCTGTAAGTACCGGTATTTGGACTGATATATTGACTGATCAGAAAAAAACAGGATCAAAGTCTCTGATTGGTTTGGTCACATTTACATATTACAGATTCTCATTGGTCACTCTAAACATGCTCCAGCAGTCAGTAGCCCTTATATCTGTGCACATGTTCAGGTTCTGTCATGTGGGTCTGAGTTTTGGAACATGCAGTCTCTCAGCAGGTACGGTAACCCTTTCAGGTTTAATCAATAGCAGTGCAGCTCCTGGCAGTCGGGATTAAGCCTCTGAAGGATCTGTCCTGAGCCCTCATCAGCACATTCACATTCAGCGCTAATCCCACCCATGTGCGGGTTTTTCCTGCACCAATCTGATGTCCCTGGAAGTTTCAGCCCAGCTATTCATAGGCCAGGCAAAGAGCTTGTTGGCTTTTAGATGTACTGTTACTAATACGGTTAATAAGTCCAGCAGGAGAATCTGGTTGCATAACAATACCTCGTCATCACAGAGACGCCCTATTGGTGTGAAGATGCCAGTTGGAATACCATGAGGTAGTTTACAGAAGTTCTGTTGACTAGATATTAAAGTGGCCACAAGCACATGTTTTGAATTAAGCAGCTCTGTTGAAATCTGTGAAAGTTTTGTGAGCTGTTGTGTTATAATCTGTATTTATGCACAGACACTGGCACCAAGATGCTCATCTATGAAACTGCTCCTCCATGGCGGACCCAAGCCTAGCCGAGCAGTTGGCTCTACTTTACGCCAGATCAGTAAACTAAACATTCATTTTGAAAGTTTTTTTTCCTTGGGCTACATGGTGGCCCAAGTTGGTAGCACTGTTGTCTTGCAGCAAGAAAGTTGCAGGTTTGACTCCTAGCTGTGACCTTTCTGCATGATTTTCACATTCACACGTGGCTTTTCTCTGGGTAAACCCACTGACCAAAAACATGCATGTCAGGTTAATTAGTGACTCTCGAGTTGTCCGTAGGAGTGAGTGAATGATTGGTTGTCTCGTTTGTCTCTATGTGGCCCTGTGATGGACTAGTGACCGGTCCAGGGTGTCCCCCGGCTCTCGCCCAGTGACTGCAGGGGGCACCAATTCCCCACGACCCTGTAAAGGATGAAGCGTTTTCAATAAATTGAGTGAGTGAGCGAAGATTTTTTTCTAATCACATAAACTGGGTTTTCTATTTCTGATTGAATCATGGTTACAATGACCTACGTCGACCCCATATTGCAAACAGCATACCCATCAACTTTATCTTTTTTCCACTCCCCTCAGACCTCAGACTGTGGCAGAGGCCTAGTCTTTGTTTTCTAAATCCAACAACTGCACATTATTACCACTGGATGGTTTCCCAACCTTTGAGCTTCTTTCAACTTCGTCTCCCTGGTAAAGTTAAGCCCTACCTTCCATCCAGAAGGTGTCAAACAGTAATCCATGCCTTCATTACATCTCTTCTGGATTACTGTAATTCATTATGTGGCATGTCTAAACCAGTCCTCTCTCAAACGTCTCTAAACTTTTCAAAATGCCACAGCTCGCCTTCTGACAGGAAAGAAAGCATGACCACATCATTCTGGCCTCCCTAGATTCCTGTTCAGGTCAGGATTCACTTTGCTCTTTTGCTCCTTGTTTTAAATGTCTCAGTAGCTTGGTGTCAGCTTACCTGTCAGAACTTCTCTTCCATCATGCTCTAACCAGATCAGTTACCTCTGGGCCTTCCTAGAACCAGACTCAGAACCACAGAGGACAGAGCAGTTTCTGTTGCAGCCTCCAATCTGCTCAACAGCTGACCCTTGAAACTGAGAGTCACTCCAATGATTGATGACTTAAAATCTCTGCTCAAGTCTTGCTTTTAGTTAGCATTTTCCTATTTTAAGTTTAGCTCAGCATTTTGTCAATGGAAGTTCTTTAAATGTTAAAGGTGTGATTTACTCGTTTATTTAATACATTTGCAGTGTTCTTTAATGTAAACAATGCCTTATGAGTCATTTTTATAAAGAAAAAAGATCTGATGCTTCTATTCTCTGATGCAAAAGTTTGCTGATGCAGAGATGTGCTGGAAACAGCAGGATTCCTCATTATTATTAATGAAATGTACACCCCTCGCTTCTGATTGGCCCTACGTTTTTGACCCTGAATCCACGGATGAAGGAGAAATTTTAGAGGAACCGCTTCCTCTGTGTTTGTCAATGAATGTTTCAGAATGGTAGTACCTACATGTGAACTTACATTTCCTCCTAAAAGAGCAGAACGTTAGTGTTGTTCCTCATCTTCTACTTACAATGAGCAATGTGAAATTAACCTGTTGTGCGGCTGTCTGTGAGACCCGAACCGGGACGAAAGCAGACCATAGGATGTGGGGTTGCTATGTTAACATTAGCATGTGTGGCTAACCACAAAGACCTCAGAATAACTGCTAATATCTTTACAAAAATATGTTATGAACTTACCCAACAGCTGCTCCTAAAGGCTTTCTCCGCCTCGGTGCAAATTAAAAAAAAGCATTCCTATAGGAAAAATTTAAAATTGATGCATGCCCAGCCGAGGACTCAAGCCCTGGTCTCTCACACAAGAGGCAGTGTCTTGAAGCTCTATGCCACAGTTCAGTTGTTATGATATTGTTCTGTTTCTATACATGATTATTACGTATCATGCAACATGAGTCAAATCATGAAAAATCTGTGTTACTTATGATTTTGTGGGCCATTTCACTTTAAGAATTTTCCTACATCTTAAATAAAATCATATATTTTTTAGGCTCAAGCCATATCTAGCCTGTGCATTATCCAGGCCTGCCTGTGGGGCGGGCGCTAGCCAAAATGGGCGAGACCATGAATGCAAATTTGCAGTGTGATGTAGATCTGCGAGGTTTTTCCAAGTCCTAGAGTTTCAACCTCTATTTTCTATCAGACGCGAACACTGGGGATACATATAGAATACTGTTCTCATGTTCAGCCTGCACGAAAAGCTCAGTGACCAATTTTAATCAGAAAAAACATGAAAAAAAATGTTTTTTCAGTAAACCACACCTTTAAATACCAAAATCCTCATCTGTGCTCTGGACCAACTTAAACCCAGCGCCATTTACCAAACCTTCTGTCAGAGACCTTGGTGTAACCTTTGACCCAGCTCTTACCCTGGATGCTCATGTCAGTTCTTTGGTTCACTCTTCCTTCTTTCATGTTAGGAATATTGCTAAGCTGAGCTCCATTGTCTCATGTTCTGTACTGGAAATGATTATCCATGCTTTCATTTATTCCTGTCTGGACTACTGCAACTCGCTCGTCGCTATAGTGCATTGCCTAAATGTTAAAACTATATCGTTATTCATTCACTTGACCAATCATGTAAGTTAGGTATTGACTGACTCCTTTGATTCTGTGTTTTTGTGTAGTGGTTACCTTATAGAGGCACAGGTCGATGACTTGTGTACAAATATCTCTCAGGTCATTGCACACCTGCAGACGGTTGCTGACAAACGCACACAGTTCCTCATTCCCGATGGCGTCCCACACTCCATCACATGCAAGGATAAGGAACTCGTCCTCAGGTGTCCTCTCCAGCTCATACACCTCTGGCTCAGGGGACACCAGCTGCTCCGTCTCTGGCCTCCAGTCCACCTCCTTGAAGTCAAAGTCTCCCAGCGCTCTGGAAACTGCCAGTGAGCCATTGATTCTCTGCAGGGTCACTGAGCCCCCTGCGTTCTGGATCCTCTCCTTTTCCTTGGGGTTGAATGGCTTGTGGTCCTCCGTGTAGAAGGTCACCTGGCCGTTGTGGCACAGCAAAGTGCGCGAGTCCCCACAGTTGATAAAGTAAATGTGGCGTGGTGAGATCATGACGGCTGCTGCCGTGGAGCCACTTCTGTCCCAGTTGTCCTGGCGAGCCATTTTGTGCATGTGGCGATCGATGTCCAGGAACCCTTCACGGATTCCTTCCTTCACCTGCCCGGGCTCTTTGTTTGCGTTGACCCCACCTGTTAGAGACAAGATTTTAGATTCAAGATAAACTTACACTCCCTCTGTGGTTTTGTATATAAGCCACTCTCGTATTTTTTTTACTTCTGCAGTCTGCTGAAAGTTCAGAGAACCTGAACCTGCATTTCAGTCAGAAATCACCTCATACGAGTGCAACAACAGATGACGTCTTGATTTATTTTGATAAACTACACAGAACTGTATAAAATCAAGATCTGCTTTTACCAACATTTGGTTTATTGAATATGTATTGGATTGATGTTATTATCTATTAATGTTGTACCTGTTGTTAGGATGTGATCCAGCAGGTTTCTGGAGCAGTACTGTGCCACCGTGATGCCTGCATGTCCATCAAACACAGCAAAGTATGCCCAGTCTGCCAGGTCTCCCTTCAGCTGGGGCATACAGGTGTGAGCGTCCTCCATCTGAGCCCTCCAGCCCTGCATGCTCGCCACAGCATAGTTCAACCCCAAATGAGACCCCCCCTCAGACACATGCTTCTCCAAGATAGGACGGTCCAGGTAGGGGCTTGACATACTGTCATCCTCATTTAGGTTTTCCTCCTCTCCTGGTACTTGTTCCCTGGTTCCCCCCTTGAAGAAGAAAGTCACCATCTTCTCTGTCTCCTTGACCAGCTGGCGGAGGAAGGAGGGCACCTCCACGTTACTCGCACGCCTGGCCGTCCTCATGACCCCGCGGAGCCTGAGCTCAAGCCCCCTGCTGGACCGGGCAGCGGCCCGTCTCCTGCCGGTGCCTCTCCTCCGGCTGTGCGTTCTCCTCAACAGGTCCAGGGCAACAGTTAATCAGTGCCAGCCTGAGCAGGTAAAGAGCAAAAGACTTCAAAAAGAGGACTGATAAAAGAAAGCAAGAAGTTTTAATCTAAAAGTATAAAGCCTTGTCCTTCATCCTAAAGCTGACTTTTAGAACTTCCATTATTTAAAGTCTTTAATCTGGTCTCTAGAAAGTGTTTCTCTCTGTTTCTCTGCCTCTGGCTCTCTTAGTTCATCTTCCTCCTCTTGTTGTGTCACTTGTTTTTCTATTTGCTAATCTGTTTGTGATGTATCCCTCCTCTCTTCTCTGGGTAACACTGCTGGGTAATCTGACCACTAATAACCTGCGTCTACACACACACACACACACACTCACACGCACGGATTATAGGCAGGACAATGTGCGTAATGAAAAGAAATCCCATTATCTGCGTTGTATGTGCACATTGGGATGGTTTTTACTCACTGAATGGTTTTCAACATGGCGTTAAATCTTTCTGTGACAAAAAGCAAACAGATACTAAACATGATGACCTGACGATGTTTAAAAGTTAAAGATCGATTGTAAACTTCATGATTATCCCTATTTAGAGCGTACAGTGCTGTTTTAAAGGCACACTATGTGACTTTTTCATATTTATTTATTTTTTTCTTGAGCCAGTATGTGCTAATATGACCCTTTAATATGACCCTTTGGTCCCCCGTTAATTTTACACAACCCCCCCCCCCCCCCGCCACACACACACACACACACACACACACACACACACAAAAGAAGCCATAACATGACTCAGAGGCTCATAGTTCATTTTTTAATTTTTGTTAGAAAAAGTTGCTGAACTGATACTGAAGGAAGGTTCCTGATTGGAGGGGAGAAGGTAACACCATGTCATTGACACATGCAGGAAAACTATCTTTAGCCAGAGAAACTATCGGTCTTCATTTTACATTTTTTTATTCAGTCTGAACTTAATTTCCCAGAGGTTTAGAACAGCAGCCATCATCTGCATGTAACATTTTACTTAAAGTGTCATGTAGATTTATTTTTTAAAGCAAATCAAGGTTTGCTGTTTGGACACATTTTTGGACAAATCCACAGTTTGTGAACTACATTTGTCAAAATTGTGATATAAATATTCAAACATTCATTTTCTTTAACCCCTTTTGTTTTTTTGAAACCCTTTCATAATAATTATGACCTGAACTATTTTCAGGCATGCCCTCTACTTGCTACTTTGATCTGTAGATGTCATGATGATGATGTTCATTAACTAATAATTATGCCTGAGATTAGAACATGTGACTCAGTGGAGCAGACATTACATGCTGGTTTGTTCTGACCCTGTTCTTCTTCAGCTGAAAGGCTTTGTCCTCTGTGTGTGTTCTTCTCATATTTTCCATTATTAATGGATGATAAAACCTTGAGCTAAACCACGTGATGAGGGAGAGCCGACAGCAGTCACAACGATGTAAAAGGAGATGACGAATGGAGTGAGGCAGGGCGGGGCTGCTGAGTAACAAGCAGGAGAGGGAGGAAGCTGAGCAGGAAACAGAGAGAGGAGGAGGAGGAGAGCGGATTTGCTGAACGTGAGAGACGGCAGCAGATGAGGGAGGGGGGCTTCAGGACTGGATGGGCCCAGAAATGCCTTGATGGAGCATGGGCCAGGTTTTAGGATTCTCCCACTGCCGTAAGTCTGCTTCTGGTTTGTTTCCATTACTGTTTGTCTGCAGGAGACCTGCTTCTGTCCGTCTTTATATTCCAGCTCAGCATCTTTTCTCTTTGCTAACTGGCCTGAGCATCGTACAAGTGTTAGCTCACTCTTCTCCCGCTCTCCTGCTTCCACCTTTAATTAACACAGAACGGATGGCTGCTGCACAGTAAAGCAGCACCTTTTCAGTGCTGGTATCTTGGTTTGTATTAGGGAGCTTTTGCATGCAGACATGTTAGGACTGTTAGTCTCCCTGATAGCTTCTGTTGTGCTTCTATGTTTCATGCAGCTGATTTAATAATTGAAAGTGCCTGAGTATGTGCTTGTGTTCACACATCTGCTGAAGAGAATACGCTGCATTCATTTTCTGCACAGCCTGGTTGATTTCTGCGCTAAAATCACGCTAGCTGTCTGATGTAGTGAAGGCCAGAATAACTCAGTCAGTGGCGTAAAGAACAAACGGGTTGTTTACTGGTCTGGATTTATAAAAGCGTTGATGTAAACGAAAACTTTTTGTCAAATGACATGAAAATCACATGAAACCTTAACGCTGTTCACTGCAGCGTTTGTTAGGAGCTTGTTTGTTGTTCATTTTTATTCATGTGAAATTGTTTCTTTTCAGAGGATTATGGCTCTGTGGCATCCACTCCAGACTCAACACCTCCATGCACTGATGGTAAGAAACACTTTCATCTGTGCAGCTGTTAAAAATCTTCTCTGTTTCTAGTGATGAAGATCTACAGGTATGAAAAAAGCTGCCTGTATGTTTTGGAAGTTAATTTCTTTCTGTTTTTAACAATAACTTCAGCTTTATCCTTATTGTTTTATGCCTAAATTAAAAACATTCCTCAGAAATTTGTCAGGTACTGGAATGAAAACAAAAAACAAGGCAGAAGAAAATCTTTGAGAGCTCTTCAGGAGATAAAAGAAATGAGGGATAAGTCAAGACTTTCACACATAACTGACTGATTGCTTTGTTTTTACCTTCGTCCAGGTGGAAATGAGGAGTCGGAAATTTACGAGCTGCAAACAGCCAGAGAGTGGTCCGACGACGAGGAGACGGGAGATCCTGATGAAGATGAAGGCCAGGCTTCATCTCCATCCATCTGGGGAACACCTCGCCAGAACTCTTTCGAGTTGACCTTCTCTTACATCGCAATCGCCGAGGCCGAAGTGGTCGGAGCCTCGCGGCAGCATCGTGAGCGGCGCAGGGCAGGCCATCGGGGCAGTCGCACCCCTCTGATCCGAACAGACACTCTGGAAATGCTGTTGGATTCCCCTGATGTAGACTGGGACCCTCAGGCCTTCCTCAGTCAAGAGGAAGAGGAGGGTACATCAGAGAGGAGCGGGCAGGAGAGGGTGGAGCCCAGGACAATGGGTCATGTGGACGGGAGGGACGAGGAGCAAACTGAAACTGTCACAAATCAGCCCACCCCTCAAAATATGGACACAGGAACTCAAGGAGAGACTGTCCAACCCTCCTCTCTGATCCAGCCGAACCTCTCACACACAGTTCAGGGTGAGACGTTCTGGAGTGTCCGAACAAAGTGGAACATACTAAAATGATGACATCTAAATTTAGCATTGCTTCATTATTATTTACCGTATTGACCCGAATATAGGACGACCCTGATTATAAGATGACCCCCCGTTTCCAAGACAAATCTTCAGAAAAAAAATCATTATTATTATTAATTATAATTACAATTATTATTGAAATTTTGAGAAAGTAATTTAAACAATACCATAATTATAGACCTTTATTATTTGCCAATTAATGCAATTACAAAGATCTGTAATGCATATTGTAGCGTGTGTGGGGTAGAGATACTGAACAAAAACTGAGCAAAAAATACCTTAGTAATGCAAACTGTCAGGACTTTGCTCATGACATGTCGAATCAAAAGTCTGCATGAGGCTTTTACTCCGAGTCCTCTGATCAGCTGTGCTCACACCCCAGTTTTCACATTATTTTCAATGAATAAACATCGTCTTCTATTCAGGACAATACAGTTTGTACTTTATGCGCAAATAGCCTTCAGTTCCTCGTTACTGTCTGTCATCTTTTCTATCATTACATGCCGAGAGCTGATTGCAAAGTCTGACCTTTTTTACTTTTTCCTGAGGCGTACATAATCTCATGTGACACAAATGACATCACATCACACTGATGAGAAAATTCAAAAGCACCCCAAACAATGTTAGGATTATCCTGCTGGGAAATGTTGATTTATCTAAGGATGACATCATCGGTTGGTCATATTTTCTCATAGTTGCAGCTGATGTCACACTAGGCACAATGACTAAAATATGCAGTAATACACACCGTTCTACAGTTCTCGAGTGGAAAATAACTTACAAACCCATTCATATTACTTACAAGGAGTATTGTTTTTATAGTAATGCACTTCTTAGTTTTCTTTAAAGTATTTTAGCTGTTATTTAATAATTTTATTGCAATAGTAACATTCTCTCTTGTTTCCCAGCTGCAGCCGCTTCATCAACTGTGGAGCCTGAGTTTCCCGTCACCATGGAAACCATTTCAGTCAAGCTGCTCACATCTGTGCGACCTGCAGACCAAGCAAGTTTGTCGACGTCTGTCGTTGGCTTTAACTCTCAGGATCACTGGTTTCCAGCTCTTAACCTAACAGAGGACCAGACCATGTGGGCAGGTACAGCATCACTGTAGCTTCTCTGATTATTACCCCCATCCTCCACGTGTGCATCTTACTGGGAGATTCTTCCACTCAGCTCAGAAATCAATAATTTAATCAAAGAAAAGATCAGATTTCACTTTCAGCATCTACCTCGAAGAGCAGACAAAGACACACAAGTCCTGGCTACCCGATGTGTCTCTGAAATAACAGTTACTCTTTATTTCTATCTGGCTTAATGTAGTAAATACATTCCTGATTTATCAACATGCTCTGCTGTTTATTTTGGCGTTAGAATGGAAAGGAGACAGTAAAAGGAAATAAGAGAGATAAGATTCTGTCTTCCACCTTTAAGGCATTTCATTTAACTGCTGAAGTGGTCAGAAAGGAGCTCTGTTTTAGTTTATGTATCTGTTTAGTAAATGTAGTGACGCTGTAAACACTCAGACTGTGGTCAGACAGAGTTCAAGAGGTCATGAATAAATTGCTCATTGCTCATATACAGTATATTGTGTGTATATATGTATACAGTATATATGCTATATATAGAGAGAGCATATATATATATATACTGTATTTATATAGCATATATAGTTTTCACCAATTCATTAAAGTACTTGTTTAAAAACCAGAGTATGAAACTTCAAAGTTTTAGCAGCGTCAGTGAATCAGTATTAGTTCTTGCTTATGCTGATTGATATTTTAAATGCCAAAAAATGGTTTCTTTCCCAATTTTTTTGTTTGTTTTAAGACAAACTGTAAAGTTTAAAAAGTCACATTTATGAGCAATTTGATCAACCTAAATGAATCTACATCCCCAAAGCAGCAGTGGCATAACTAATTTAGCTTCATAATATAATACAAAAATAATAATAATAATAATAATAATGTGCTCACTGACACCTATAGTGTCTTTAAATACATTTCCAATTCTGATTATTGAGTTTGTAATTTGAGTGTGAGTCATCTATTTGTGTGTGAAGCCCTGGTGGTGGTGAAGAGTGGTGGGCGGTGCTGTGAACAGGATTATTTTGGGCTCTTGGGCCTGCTGAGCCAAAAACAGCTCAAAGGGGCGAAGGGAGTTCAGTGGGGAGGCAGAAAGGGACCGAGGGAGTAGAAATACTCAAAACAGCAACCAAAATGGCCAGTAAAGGTGAGAACCTTTAAATAAAACTGCATAGTTTGTGTTTGTAGTTAGATTAGGCATGAAAACCTCTGCTAGGATGAATGTTTTTAAGCTCAAATCAAACAATGTAATCCTTTACATCAGATTTATGTAGAAACCTTTTTTCTTCCACCTTTAGCAGCTCAATCTTCAGCGTTGTCACTTTGGTTTAAAGGTCAGACTGTGGAGGAACCCAAGCTGAAGCTGATTTCTCAGCTCTCTGATCATTTTACAGTTTTAGCCTTCAGGTCAGCTGGACTTTAAACGCAGGAGCTGCTCAGATAGTCGGTACAATCAGTATCAGGAGGCTTCATTCAAACAAGTACCTGCCATTCAAATGAGTTCAAACTGTTGCTGCTGTTTGCAGACAGATGGTTTGGTGTGGAGCGGTCCAGCTGTGTTCCTGCACGTTTACTAATTTCATCCAAACAGCCGGTGTGTGTAGAGGCGTTTTGGTGTCATTAGACGTGTGATTGGGCTGATGAGGCCTGAGTCAGGTCAAACAGGTGAACTGATTAAACTGTGGAAATAAGGCGCTGCATTTTCTGAGTTTTAGGGATTAAAAAAAACACTCCACTAGACAAGTATCATGTAAATATCAAATATAAAAGCTGTATAAGAGAAATCATCTGGCTAATAAATTAAAAAAGACATTTTAAATATGTCCGATAACTTATCTTCTGAAAACTTTAGCCTTTGTAATTTTGCAGAACTTTTACTGAAACAAAGCCAGGGACGGACTGTCATACTGGGCATGTCCGGTGCTTGTCCCTGTCAACCCAGTGGAGGAAGCCTATACGGCAAGCAAAAAGTGCCACAAAACACTAATAAAGTGACTGTTCACCACGGGAGTAGCTGTGTTTCTCAGACTCACAATGGTTGCAGCTTAAAATTCATCCAATCAAGCAATATTAACACTAAAAAACACATTTATCTGTCAAGGACTGTAGCAGTGGTTTGTCTCCCTTTAACTTTACAGTTACTTTAGTTTTTTTCAGAGACTTGAGATGAGATTAAAGGGATACTCCACTGGGAAGTTATTTTTTGTCTGTTGCCATATTCCTCAGAGTTAGATAAGTGGGCAAAAACAATTTGTAAACAGCCCAGCTGTTTTCCTGATCCGGCAGACGGATATTCACCTCCGACGATACTCCTTTAGCATTAGCTTAGCGTAAAACAATATAAGTGAATGGTACCTAATAGCATGCTAGTAGGTGGAGTATCCTTTTAAAGCATAAACAGTCCTCACAGAATACCTTAGATTACATTATTTCTGTCCTATTAATTTCATTATCCACGTCACAGCAAATTAGGTCCTTAGCACTATGATGAACACCCCCAAAATAGAAGTTTCACTTGAAGGATCAGAACAGAGGAGATTCCTTTATTAACAGGCAAAAGGAGGTCATTCTAAACCCGTAATATGTGCATTTTGCTTTTAGTGTAACTATTACCCCTTTTGTAAACTTCAGATGTTTTGAAGGTGCTTGTGTTTGATTAAGACTCTTATTCTGAAGGACTGTTCTTCTGAAAACTGCACCTTGTCTCAATAAGATGCCTGGTTGTTTATCATTGCCTAATTAGTAAAAACACACCTTTAATCCTTGCAACAAAACATTGAAGGAAAAAAAAATCTGCACAATCCATCTGACCACGCCTGTGAGGCCTGCCTCTTGTATAGCTCTCACTTATAATATAGATGCTTTGCCACAATATTCATGTCTTTAAAGTAGTTTTGCACTCAGAATAGATGCTTCCAGCATTTGAGTGTTGCTGTTTTTGCCTTTTACATTAAATGAGTCACCTGCTGAGCAGCCATCTGCTGGGGATTCCTGTCCAACAATGACTGAAGCACATAGCCCCAGACAGGTGTATTCCATGGACACAGTGGGAGTTAAATGTGTTCAGTGATGCTTATAAATACCTTGACTGCTGTCAGTAAAATAGGCTTCAAGGTATTTTACTAAAGGCTGAATAAAGCTACCGTATACACGCCGTCATGTGATTAAACAACTCAGGGATGTTACTTTTATGATGCTTTATGTGTTTCAGCCCTTTTTTTATCACTTATTCAAAATGTAGTTTAGTCATTCGTGAACACTTGGATGTTTGGTAGAGATAAAAATGTGATGAAACAAGCCTCTGAGGACGCCTCTGTCTCCAAGGCAGCTGTTGCCAGGCGACAGAGAGGGAAACCAACAGGGTGTGGAGAAATGTCCTCTGACAGCCTGACGTCTGACAGCAGGTGCTGTGAAAGGCTGTGTTTAAATTCTCCTCCATGACTTGCTTCAGTCTTTCATCTGAGGGCTAAATTTATCCGAGGCCGGAGCCTGACGCGCCCCTGACCGCTGGCTGCTGTGTGGCTTCTCAGGCTTGAAGATGGAAGCTCCTCTTTGGTTTCATGCAGCTCCACCTCCCTGGACTTTCCTCTCCATCAGAAACACTACATGTTCTTACCGCTTTGCCTCCGGCTTTCATTTTAGAATTTGGCTGTAAAAGTTAAAAAGTCAAGTCAAAATCCTCACAAAATCTACTTTTTCTAGTCTGGCTGAAGGCTTTCAAGTTGCTACAATCTTGAATATTTTCATAATTTTATTCTAAATTACTTTTTTTATGATGAAATGACAGCTACACTTTTGTCTCTGTTCATTTTAATTTATTCTTATTGTCTCTCCCCCTCCTCAGTGATGGACCTAATCTACTGGAAGGACACAGAGCGAACCGGCATGGTGCTCACTGGACTGGTGGTGGGCCTGTTGTCCCTGTTCCAGCTCAGCATCATCACCGTCGTCTCCACGGTCTCCCTGGCCGTCATGTGCTTCACCATCTCAGTGCGCCTCTACTACCAGTTACTCTACATCCTCAACTGCGGGGATGGAGAACATCCCTTCAAGTAAGATGCTTTTATTTCATTAAGAAGCAAAGCACAGTTGTTGTTTTTTTTCTGGTCCCAGAGCTTGGTCTGTAATCGAGCCCAAAGCAACAGTTTTAGATTTTGAGGTTTGTCTGGGTTACTTTTTGCTCAGCTTTCTTTTTTTTATGCCATTAAAAAAATTGAGAAATCTGAATATTAAATGATGATCAGTTTGCATTTTATTTTGGATGAAATCTTAATTGTTTATGCTAAATTAGTAAGAACGCAGTCCTAAAGAACCAGGAAGAAACAACCTTGAAGGACATCCACCGTTGTGAGGAAGGACATTCATATTTTAACTTTAAATCATTGGTTGAAGTGAGTTTCTGTGGAAAGTTTATGAACAATTCTCATCTGACCTATTGATGGCTGTTTGAATGACCTTAGTTTAGAGAAGCAGAGATCAGTTCTGACCAGATTGGTGAGCTAACAGGGCAAAAACTGATTGCTGCCGTCTCAAAACAATGCAGAGATTTCCCTAATGGTTCGTGCAACTGTTATTTTGTAAACCTTTACATAGCTGTGTATTTTATATGAGACTTTTAATCCAGCTGATACATATATTCTTGCATACCTGCAGGAAATACCCCAGGCTGCAGCAGCAGTGCTACAGCTAGCTGCTGCTGCTATGTGCTCTCTCACACTACTTGTAACATCTTAAAAAATAGGATCAAACCCAAGTATCAACAGATTGAATGTGATGGTTTCTTTGGATTTTCTTCAGTTGAAAGAAGCTTTTTTCTTTGCAAAAACTGATTGATGATTTCCACCAGGTCGTACTTGGAGCAGGACATCAGCTTCAGTGGAGACCAGGCTGACCTTTTCATGCAGAGAGTCATCGTGATGACTCTGTCTGCTGTCGAATCTCTGAAGAGGCTCTTTTTTGTAGGAAATCTTTTTGAATCTCTTAAGGTAAGCTGATTATGTTAAGTCAAACTGATTTGTGTGTGTGTGCACGTCTCTTCAGCTTCTTAGTAATGACTTCATCTTTAAGAGTTGCTTTTTCTCGTTCAGAACATCACGCTGCCTCTGCTTTCATTTATTTTGCTCCCATCATCTGCAATCTTCCATCATTTCAGCTTCCTAGAATGTTTTTTTCGTCAAACTAAGAGCTGATAATCATGTTCCTAAATAAGGGCAGTACAAAGTCAGCAGCTGTCAGATCAAATATATGTTAAATGATAAATTAGAAAATGATTTGTCCCTTTTAAATTACTGAATTTCTGTTCTGCGTTTAAAAAAGGTTTTGCTCTTTTCATGTATTCTGTTCATCCAACTCCTGCACATGCATCCCATTCTCTACCCACTGGTTTATTTAAACCTGTGATCATTGATTATTTGTGCATACGATCACCTTATCTCAGTGCTTCTTACTTAAATAAACCATCGCAAAATTCTCAACTTATGACCCTGCTTATTTTCAGTTTGCATGTTTATTGATCCATTTGACCTCTGCTGTTATGCAACCTGTGGCTCTAGGGCCTCATGTGGCCCCCAGACATGAGAACAGGGCAAAGCACCATACAGCAAACTGTTCTCATAACAAGGAAACACAGAAATAAAGGCTTTTTATAGTAAAGGTACCTTATTAGTAATTTATTGGCAATTATTAGGTCATAAATAATCAACAGTCTGGTGTATTGGTTGGTGTGTCAGAACCAATCACTGTGTAGTATTTTAGTTTTGAGCAGCAGAATCAAACCATTTTTAGTAAATGTACCTCAGATAACCCCCCACCCCCACCCCACCCCACCCCCTGATCCCTAGACCTCCTAGTTTCAACTTTGACCTGGTCAGTATGTGAAGTGACACACAGGAGCCCCAGGAAGAGCTGGAGTCTTTTTCCGTCTGAGACAGAGGTATCCCATGTCAGGGCAGCTGGATCACAGAGACTCATTAGACTCAGAAAACACACATTAGACTCAGAATACACACATTAGACTCAGAATACACACATTAGACTCAGAAAACACACATTAGACTCAGAAAACACACATTAGACTCAGAAAACACACATTAGACTCAGAAAACACACATTAGACTCAGGAAACACACATTAGACTCAGAAAACACACATTAGACTCAGAAAACACACATTAGACTCAGAAAACACACATTAGACTCAGAATACACACATTAGACTCAGAAAACCCCACAGTTTAATGGACAGCTTTCTATAGGAATTAAATGTAAACTCTTTCAGATTTTCTCTTCATCTGTGTGTATCTCTGATTGAAGTCAAGCTAACTCCCTGCAGTTGTCTCCATGTTTGTGTATCTCTGGTCTCAGTTCCTGTTCCTGATGTACCTTGTGACGTACCTGGGAGACCTGTGCAATGGCCTTACTCTTCTCATCATCAGTAAGGAAATATTAAATTCAGGAGAAATGTGACCGTTTTAAAACCTGATTTCCTTCACTAATCAATCAACTGGCTTTTCCTCTACATGTTTTTTCCTCCTCAGTTCTGATTGCAGTCTTTTCTTTGCCACTTTTCTATCAACAACATCAGGTAATCTTTTTTTAGATTTTTATATCAACTAATTCTTTATTTCTATAAAAGCTGATGCATTATTTGTCCTCCCATCATAGGAGGAGGTGGACGGCTTCTTCACAAAAATCCAGACTCGAATTGACGGCTACAAGGATATGTGAGTGTACCGCCACCTGTTGGCACAGTGCTGGTATTACCATGTATTTCTATCTGTTTTATTTATTACTACAGTTTAAAACTCAGTTCGTCTTTAATGGATTAAATCAGTTTCCACAGTGTTCACAAACATGATGCAGGCTCAGCTGTTACAGTAAATGAGGGTGAACTTATTGATGAATTTAAAAATATATATATATATTTCCCCCAGGTATTTTTTTAAGTGCACAGGCCATAAAGATTTCAATATTTCCAAACTAAGGTCTTTTTTTTTATCATTTAACTTTTTTCCTTATTATTAAACAACTGATCTGCTTGCTGATCATACAAGAAGGCCCAAAAATCCTTCGTCCGCTCTGCAGCTGACGTCTTCTCAAACATTATCTCCACCTTATGGAAGCAGGAGGCTCCTTTTGGTTTAAATCAAACCAGCTGATTTAAACGCTAGTGATGGAATTTAGCTTCACACATCACCAAATCCTTCAAAATGAGCTCATTCCCCTCATGCAACAGGATCATTTAGTACACCGTGTGTTATGTTTGACTCTGTTATTAACACAACAAATCTGAGCTCCAAATCCTTCAAATAGACTGATTTGTGGCCATTTTTGTGTCTGCTGAAGTTGCTTAGCTGTGGCAGCCATCTTTGATCATAATTGTGGACTCCAAAACCTAATCAGTCGTAGATGTATATCCAATGATTACTTTCTGAGAGTTTCATCAAAATCCGTCTGGTTATTCATGAGAGATTTTACGAACGCTCACAGACACGCTTTTCCGTCTTTACTGTTTTTCAGCCATGTTGCTTTTTTGTTACGGATGTTTTAGTCACATAACAAACTGTTTACTACCTAATAGCTCATCTATAAGACCTCAGTAATGAAGCGTTGATATGGAGGCAGGCCGTTTGTTGATTTGCAGAGCTACTGACCTCTTATCTTCTTGTAGTTTGCAGAGACTAGCCCAGGGTGGCGGCCCTCCTCCTGACCCAACTCCTGGTGGAGCCAAACCCAAAACCCAGTAGACACTCGAGGACTCTAGCAGTGTTCCAGACCGACACTCGGATGTCCTACGCTGCAGCAGTGTGTCCTCAGAGCAGCTCCGAGGAATTAAACGGACGTTATTTAACAGAGCCGTGATGAGGATGGTGCATGTTTACTCCAAATGCATCAAACATAAAGGATGAGTGGGAACGCTCGGTGCTGAGGTCAGAGGGGAGCATCGTTATGGAAGGTATCATTTTAACAAACTCAGAGTGTCTTAGACAGAGCTGTAGTCCAAATGTGGTTCCAAGACTAAACGTTTGAACGTCTCACGCTGATGGCCTGAAAGCAAGTGAGACGACAAGAACAGGTCGTTATAAATCATGGCAGCATAAAACTAGCAATGATGTTCGTTGCTGAATCCTGTGTGTGTGTGTGTGTGCGTGTGTGTGTGTGTGTGTGAGATTCCTTGTAAAGCTTGTTGAAATGAATCTGCAGCCCACCAACAGTAAATATTTGCCCTTTCTTTCTAAAACCCTTTATATTTTGAACCCAGCTTTGACTCACTTTCATTCTCACTTTAGTTTTATTTAAATTCACTCATAGGTGCAGCTTTCTCTCATTTTCAGGTGTAAATAATAAACAGAGAGGTAAACTGAGCTCTGCAACGACATCAGAAAGCGATGGATCAGAAGTTCTGACAGGATGCTTTTAGTTGGATGAAAGGACCGTAAACGAAAAGCGCTAACATTTTAGCTCCTTTGTTATTTTTATCTCCAGCTGTGGGTGAAACACGTGAAGCTGTGAGGAAACCGATCCAGCAGGTGCCTTTCTAACTGCAGGTTTAAGTGCATGATCCAATTCGCTGTAGTCTCATCTCATCACTGAGCACGCCACTCTATCTGTGTACTCGACCAACCGTCATCTAGAAAACGCTGATATCTGTGTGTAGAGTACATGTGTACAAGGTATCTTCTAACTGTAAGTTAATCAGTTTCAGGAATATTCAAATAATTCAGGATACTTCAGCTTTTTTAACCTACGTTTGCTATCAGAGGATGCTTTAAACGGTTTTGTTCTCATGCCTTATTGTTGACCAACTTATGATCCATAAACATGGCGGCATGTTAGCCTCAGATATTGTGATGCCTTTAATGGACTCTCAGTAGTTGCACAAACACCTCCCTCAGCCTTCGTGGGTTATTTTTATTGATACTAACCTGAATATCTTCCAATATTGAACTTTACTGAAGAGAATGGAGACATTTCTAACCGTATTTACTGGATCAACATGGATCGGCATGTATTCATTAGCATCTGTATGGTCAAGTTGTATATAAGCTCTGCTGCTGGTGAATCAGTCAGATTCATTTTATAGAAATAAGTCACTCAGTAGACTTTGAGGTATTTAGGTTTTTTATAATTGGTGTAAATCTGTCTGAAAAATGTCAAATAAAACCAGAACAGTGATTTCAAACTGTAATAAAGAATAACAGAAGGAAAACAGATGTTTAAATTTAGACACTGTGATTTTATTTTATTTTTTTCTGATTTTTAAAAACAGACCATGCATTTATTTTGAATTAAATTAGATTTCACAGGCAGGGCCTGAATTCTGCTCTGTAAGTATTTGGTAACTAATAGAAGAGATCTAGTTTTAAAACAACATGAAAAGTTTTTTTTTTTTTTATAATTTCATAAAGTGTCACATGTTTTTGTGAATTATTTAACTACAGCACCATGGTGTCAAAATAAGCAAAATCTAATGAAAGCTGAATGAATGAACGAGCTCCTTCCATCTTTATCACCAATACATCCTGAGAGCATGATGGATGCTGTAGTTTTAAGAAAACATGTTCTGTAATTTTCTAAATGATTTAAAACTTTGGATTTGGTCAAATACAGAATAGTTCTCCACCTCACCTCTTAAATTAACTCTGGTTCAAGAAGAAAGGATCTTTTTTTCTGATCATATTTTCTTCATTTGTATTTATTTGTGCAGTAACGAGATGCGTTCACTGACATCAGGTTTTCATAAGTTTAACTGCAGCTTTGTGTTGCTGTCATCGTTTTCAAAATAGACATAAAAGAAATTCAATTAAAAAATGTTGATTTCCGTCATTTTTACCATCTCATTTGTGTGCTTTTACGATAATTATTTAAAATCAAGTATGAGGTTGATAAAATTATGTTATTTTTGACACATGACTTCTTTTTGGATACAGGGTTGTAACTTAGTCATTTTGAAATCAACAGTGTTATGCATTACAGTGGTACGCCAATTATTTTGTATTTTGAAAAAGCAGCTAGACTTTTAACCTTGGAAAAATAAATAAATATGATGGAAGCAATAAATTTATGATGTGATTTTTCTTTTAAAGAGTTTTAAAAATATATTTGTTAGTAACCTGTAACAAATTGTTACAGGTCCCAGGTTGAGAGCCCATAAACAGATAAGATTGTCCTGTAAGTCAACGAGAGTTCATACCAGGAGGGTCCCAAGGGAGAAGTAAAGCGCCACACTGCCTCCTACTGGTCGCAGTGAATATAACTAGTTCATCATTTAGCTAGAAGGCTGGGGGTTTACAACTTTACTGCGTATTTGCATATTTCTTCCACAGAAATAACATTTTCAATAAATAAGTGAATAGATAAATAAATAAAAGGAACAAAATTACATAAAATGTCACCTTACATTTTGTGAGTGTCACATATTCAAAATGTTAATTTAAAGCATTGGAACTTGATTCCTACAGTTAAAGGAACCTGCAGAATTTGTGACATGAATCCAAAACTTGAACAAAACTACTTCAAACAGAAATTCTCTGTTAAAATTAGAGTTGGTGTTATTTATATCAGTATGAGGCTGTTTGGGAACTCCCTCCTCTTCTGTGTGTAAATTTAGAAAACCTGATGAAGGAAAAAATGGCTTGATGACCTCCCAATTAACCAGAGGCATCAGCGTTCATCAGGACATGGATTCAGGCAGGTAGAGTCTGAAAAAAGAAGGAATAGAAAAGAAAAGAATAGAAAAGCCCTTTATTGTCACTCAGTGGGGAAATTCAGGTGCACCAGCAGCAAAGTTACAGGCAAGTCAAGATAAACAAATTCACACAAGACTAAATATGTATAAAAAGAAAAATAAAGCATAAAAGTAATGACAAAATATTATGTTATGAAAACTAGTCAAATATTGTACAATTATCAAAGTCATATTCAGATACAGTCACAGAAGCATCAGACTGAATAGGGTTATTGTTATGAGGGATGTGCAGATATACCGTATTTGTACATTGAAACATTGTGCAAATACAGCAGGGATATAAACACTTATGCAGTTTGTTTGGAGCAGTGATGGTTATACAGTCTAACAGCTGCTGGGGGGAAGGACCTACGATAACGCTCCTTCCTGCATCTAGGATGCAGCAGCCTGTCACCAAAGGAGCTCAGTTCTCCAACAGCATCATGCATGGGATGGGAGACGACGTCTAACACTGATGTTATTTTGGCCAGAGTTCTTCTGTCTCCCACTGTCTGCACGGTCTCTAGGGGGCATCCTAAGACAGAGCCTTCCTGGTCAGCTTATCTAACTGCTTCCTCTCAGCTGTAGATAAGCCACTGCTCCAACTGACTACACCATAGAAAATGACTGATGCCACCATAGTCATTAAAGGTCTTCAGGAGCACCCCCTGCACTCCAAAAGACCTGAGTCTCCTCAGAAGGTAGAGTCTGCTCTGACCCTTCATGTAAAGAGCACCAGTGTTGTGACTCCAATCTAGTTTACTGTTCAGTTTAGGGTTAGAGAGCCCAGTGAGTTGTTTACAAAATAAAATCAGATCAAATGAATGCTCTATATGAAATAGAGCAAAAAGTGTAGAAGGAAACTATCTGATCATAAAGATCAGCTGAGCTGCAGAGGAAGCTGGATCACACTGGTGATGTGAGGAAGTGTTGATTTGTTGTTGTTGCGCCTTTCTGCCACGAGGTGGCGACAAAACCAAGCATTTGATTTCTGAATATCCAGTTTGACAGATTTGAAATATGATCATATTTATTGAGATATTACACCTTGTAATTATATTATAAAATAATAATTCTGCATTCTATTTAACTGTTATATCTAATTATAGCCCGCGTGACTATAAACGGCTCCTTATTGGCTCAGCTCTCAGTTTAAAATAGGTCAAGGGGTCTGAGTGAGTTTAACATTTCAGCGCTTTATATGACGGGTTGTAAATTAACATGAAGGTTGTCTGACCCGGTTCAGTGAGGACAAGTCTGGACTTGTCTGAAAACTGACCTCACGTTCATTTGAACCTAACAGAGACAGACGAGTGAAGCAAATTAGAGACAAATATAAATGTTTCTTTATTTATGGAGATCTCTGTTATTATTCCTAAAGATAAAGAAGTTAGAGATTTAAGCCAGGGTTGCCAGATCTCGTGAGAGAATGAGCAACAGCAGCACCAGCAGAAACTCCTCATCCCCCTAAAAAGGCTTGTAACAGAGGACAGAGGTCACTTAATTTACAACATGTTAATTTATGTAGCATTTAATGCCAAATCCCTTTAGGGAACTGTTATTTTAATTCTTTGTTTGCTTATCATACTCTGAAACCCTCATATATAGTTCATAAAGCAAAACAGCTTTTGTCCTTTTTATCCTTTATAGGAAAAAAATCAACTTTGGGAGATCATCTGTAAAAAAAAAAAGTCCTCAGCTTTTGAATGATCAAACACTTGAGCTCAAAAATCCATTGTTTTAACCTCCTGAAATCCAAGCTTTAGTTCAGTGTGCAGTTTTTAAAATGTCTCTTTAGCTGGACCTCACAGACTGGACAAAATGAAACTAAAATAACAGAACAGACACTAAACTTTAATATATATATATATATATATATATATATATATATATATATATATATATATATATATATATATATATATATATATATATATATATATATATATATATAAACTTATAATTGAACAGTGTAAAATTAAATTAAACAAATTTAGACAACGTACATTTTTAAATATGGGCTAATAGCTAAAAGTAAACCCTCAATAAGCACTAAAGGTTTAATGATGCAGCAGGTTAATGTGTTGTATCAATCTGATTGGTTAGTCTATAGATTTATATAGGTTAATCTAGTTGAATCTGATTGGTTAATAAAGTCTATGAAGTGGTCTGATAGGTGGATCTTATTTAGCCACTCTGTGACAGACTGGAACAATTCTTAATACTAAACTAGATGTTCTGAACCAGCACTACCACTTTGAACCAAAACCAGCCCAAAGTCGCTTAGAATAAACGGACCTGGCAACCCCGAGCCCCCCTCCGTGGACTGTGGGTGGTGCAGTGGGTGGGGTTAATCCGATGGATATATGCGCTGACTGAGAGCCGCCCTCTGGCTGATAGCTGCAGGATGCTGACCCTCTCTGGGGACCAGACACGCTGGATTTGACAGGTTGTCGGATCGAGTCCCGATCAGGAAGAAGTTCTCATGCCGGTTCGCGTTTATCTGACGGTCGGTGGATGAGATCGAACGTCACCTGCAGTCTCGATGGATCCCGGTCGGACTGTCATCATGGCCCCTCCGGTGCCGCCGCACAAAGCCCAACCCGCCCGGCCGGGTCAGGCGCAGGAGCGGCTGCTGAAGTGCGTCCTGCTCGGTGACGGAGCGGTGGGGAAAACCAGCCTGGTGGTCAGCTACACCACCAACGGATACCCCACCAAATACGTCCCCACTGCTTTTGATAACTTTTCAGGTAAGAAAATTATGTTGTTATTTAAAAAAAAAAAGTTGATAACACAAATAAGACTTTAGCCTATAATTTAATTATTATCACAGGTCAGATGGATTCAACTTCAAGAACACTTTCCTAGAATAAAACCTGGTAGAGATCCAGCTCACCAGTTTCAGTCCACCACCCCACCCAAATCCTCCTGTTTCCCCTCTCTATTATCCCTCTGTGTGATGGATGTGTTTCCTGTTATCTGTGCCCCGTCTGAGCTAAAGTTCAGAAGCAGTCCTCCCTGATGTAGCCAGGTTTCCATTTGGCAAACTGCACAAACAAGCTGTTGTTTGTGCATGAAGTGCACGAGTGCATGAAGAAAAGACCTGAGCCTTCACCCTTTATTGATTTATGATCACATGTGCAAACTGTTTTCCAGAAGATATGCTGAATTATTTGACTGAAGCATTTCTGCAAACCATCTTCATCTTAGCTCACAGAAATCCCAACCACACACCGCCCTCTGAGGAGCTGCTCTGGTTCAGAGGTTTTGAATTGCACAACTCAGCCCATTGTTGTCAGCCTTGACCCGTGAGCCCTCATCCCCACACTGGAATGGGCACATCTGTTGCAGAGGCTCTGAGGCAGAGATTGTCTTTCGCCCTGGGACTGACAGAGAGCGATTGTGCAGTTGGGGCCCTTAATAGTGATGTCACTTCTTAGTGCTGGGAATCAGAGCTTGAAACTTCTGAACAGTTATGCAATCCCACAGGTGGCAGGGAGGCAATGGAGGGGAGGCTTAAAAAATTGTTTTTTGCTGCAGAAAATCAAAGGAGTATCATATGTTAGGCATTAGAAAATGATTACCCTCCCTTGCTTGTTACTCCTTTATGTTCTCACTGAGAACAGGGAGCTGTGACGGCTGTCCTGCTGCATGAAACGTTCCAGTGAACTTTTTGATCAGGTGGCTCCCTCCCTCCGTCTTTCTCTCCAGGCGCATGGTAAATGTTACCATGTGCCCGCCGCTGTGCGTTTTGTGTTCAGTCATCTGAAAAGAATAAATGTCCCTCTAATGAAACTGGCTGTAAGATGACTCATCCACTTCTCCAATCTGGAAATGAGGCCTATTGAAAATGAGTTACTGGATAAACAAAAGCTGCTTCGCTTTTACTCTCCTCTATTAGAGGCGTCTGCCAAAACACAGAGAAGAACAAAGATCTCTGAGCAACAGTAAAGGGTTTATATGGCCTCAACAGTTAGGGCAGGGTGGGTGGGCGAGACGGAGCAGGGGGTCTCTCTTTGTGTTCTTGACTGTCTGGCTTTGGTTTATTGTAGAGATGATTGTGTGCTGCTTTCATGCTCAGATGGAAAACTTTGTGCAGGATTCAAGTATCTGTTTGTGTGTCTGCAGCTGTGGTTCAGGTGGACGGGAGCCCAGTGAGGCTACAGCTGTGTGACACTGCAGGACAGGTAAGTACTGTTCTCTCTCTCTCTCTCACACACACACACACACACACACACACACACACACACACACACACACACACACACACACACACACACATTTCAGGTTAGTCCAGATCAGAGTGCAAAATGTTCATAGACTGATCTGACGTCTACACGCATATAAGGTTAATCTCTTAAAGTGATAGTTCTGATTCTCTTTCTGTGAAAAGTTTATGACCAGTTAATCTCTAACCTGTTGTAGATGGAGCTTTAAACAACCTCAGTTTGAAGAAATGGCATTTAATTCTAACAGGACTGACAAGCTAACAGCTAAAGTGTATAACTGATTCAACTCTAATCTCAAAAATTTCAAAGTTCATGCAAATTCTATTTTATAAACTTCCACACTGCTATCTGCTATTTACATTACTCAGTTATTCTAGAAAACATAATAATTTTGCTACAGGAAGTGCTCCAGGCTGCACTGTAAATGCTTCCAGCTATAGCTGCTGCTACACATAACAGTAGAATTCTACAAAAATAATCACATAAAGTTAAGTAAATGCAATGTGAAGGTTTATAAGATAATGTTAGCATGAATTACTATAAGATTTTAAATTGTTGACTTGTTTTAGGGCAACAATGTGTTCTTGGCCCCACTCAGGCTAGCTGTTAGCTTGTTAAACAACGTAGCTATGTTAGAACATTTTCACAGAGCTCTCTCCAAAATATCTAAACCATCCTTTTTAAGAGTCGAGCCCTCACCCAGAAAAGGCAGCTAAAAGGAAACCAGAGCAAATAATGTGTAAAATATGACTGATGAGGCTAAAAACTGATTTCACCATTTATATTTTTATTGAAAAGGGAAAGAACACTGAGCTATACATCTGTTCGCTGACAACGAGAGACTGACCTAAATTAGGATATTTAAAAGAAACAAGCACGTCGTGGACTCATGCAGCTCTTTAGAAGCACTGTTTCATCTGAGCGGCGCTCGTAGCACAGAGATGATGAGTTTGCTGCCCGACCTGGACTCTGTTTAAACATTCTGACCAATCTAGTCTAATTATAGACATAAAGGCTGTACTTAGACGTCTTCTAAACTTTTACTTTTAGACCAAATCTGGTCTAATTTTAGCCTAGACTGTTATGAACATGTAGATGCTCAACGGGTTCAGCTATTCATTTCGGAGATGAAACCTTTGACTTTTTATTGTAAGTTAAATATTTATGATTGTTTGTGAGGAGAACTCACTAAATAATAAAGCATTATCATGTAACACCCAGTCTTATATGCTGAACTTGATCTTAATGTAAGTGAATTAGTAGTCAAAATTTAAGGTTTTCTTTTCTTTTCCAGCATTGAATCATTTCATGATTGAGCATGTTTTAAATGTGCAAGTTTAGTAAAAGTCCTTCGTACTTAAGTATAAAAACGTATCAGTAAAGAACAAAAACACACAAAGTTTGCCAGGTACTCTCATTAACTCACTTAAAAAAAACAACAAAAAAAACCAAGGTTGTAAAACATAATTTGTAATTTCTGGGGCGTGGGAGGGGGTTGTTTTCTAATCCTGCTCAGTAAACGTAGCACCCTGCCCTGCGAGCAGCATATTTGACATTCAGGAAAGCTGCGAGGGCGCCGCCAGTTTCTACACAGCCTCGCAGTCAGTTTGGCTTTGGGAATGAAACCCTAAATACGTGTAAAACCTCACGGCATGCTGCAAGCTGTACGCGGCGTTAAAACTTCACGCGCAGACAAGCTGGGGCAAACGAGGTTAGATCAAAATTGACAAACCCTCGCTGAACTGATGCAACTTTTCTGAGGTGTGGTGGTGGTGGTGGTGGGGGGGGGGGGGGGGGGGGGGGGGGGGGGGGGGGGGGGGGCAGCTCGTGCCAGAAAGGAGTCGGGGTGTGCCAACGAGGCAGAGATGAGAGAGTGGATGATAACAGCCTTCGACGCGTCGTATAAATAAAGTTTTTCCTGCATGGGAGACGCTGTTCGTTCTGCAGACGGACTCGCGTCATCAGACTACAGAGCTTAAGCGTCCACCTCAACTGTTTCTGTTGATCTCAGCTGTGTTTGGAGATGAGATGAAGTTGGTTTGTGGAGGGAGGATTCAGAGATGAGCTGGGAAGAGAAGAGAGTCGGGTTCCTGCCAGCGTTAATCTGTGTACTCAGGGATGTGGGAGGGCCGTATCTGTCAAGGCTGTGTGGCTCCAACGTGTTCATTTAAGAGATTTACTGCAGATGATGTAAATGAGGACCTGTCTGTGCTGTGTAGTAAACACGCTGCTTGTTATTGGCGGTGATCGAGTGTACATTTTCACAGCTCAGTGTCTTTTCCTCTCTTCATCAGGATGAGTTCGACAAACTCCGCCACTTCTGCTACAGCCGCACCGACGCCTTGCTGCTGTGCTTCAGCGTGGTCAGCCCCGCCTCCTTCCAGAACGTCTGGGAGAAGTGGGTCCCCGAGATCCGCCGCCGCTGCCCCCTCACCCCGGTCCTCCTGGTGGGCACGCAGTGCGACCTGCGGCAGGACGTCAAAGTGCTGATCGAGCTGGCGAGGCGGAGGGAGAGGCCCGTCCCCGAGGAGGACGCCCGAGCGCTGGCGGAGAAGGTCGGGGCCGTCACGTACGTGGAGTGCTCGGCGCTGACGCAGAAGAACCTGAAGGAGGTGTTCGACGCCGCCATCTCCGTGGGGCTGCGGCACTCCGACAGGAGGGCGCGGCGGGAGAGGAAGGTCCGCAGCACGGCCGATAAGATGAAGATGCTGTCCAAGTCCTGGTGGAAGAAGTATGTGTGCGTCCAGTAGAAGGGAGGACAAAAACGTCCTGGAACTGAAGAGACTGATTCCAATGTGAGGACATTTTCTAATGTTCAGATGGACGACTGGAGTCGACCTTAATAAGGTGGAGGGGAGGGTTAAAGGAGGCGGCGAGGTCCTGTCTGAGCTGTGTGCTGGTCGAGGGTCAGTTTGACCAGAAAAGGACGCTCGTCGGTGCCTAAAAAGACAGCAAAAGGTTTTAACCATCGTCTGCTCCTCCTAAAGCGATGACTGAGACCCGCATTTAACCAAAGACACTGGTGCTGATGTGGCACAAGGACTGGAGGTCAAACTGGATTCATCCAAAGGAATGTGAGCCGACGTAGAGGATGGGGGGGCGATGTGGTGGTGATGTACTGGACATGTTTGTCTAATGTGGAAAGTAAAAGATTCGTGTGTTCTACGCTGTTCCTCACAACCTGAGATGACCGGTTTTATTTTCTCAAAACAGGAAGTTGGTGCAAACTCAAGATTAAAATCAATGATAAAATAATTCAATGTTTAAGGAGAAAAATGTGCACCCTTTTTTTTTTTGTCGATGGTAAATTACAAGAAGAGAAATCTGCTACCACTTTACAATAAGACTACCCTTATATATGATTTATTAATACTTTATAAATTGTTTATTAAATAGTTTGCAAACACCTTATAAAGCATTAATAGGTTTGTTAATGACACATTATTAGGCTTATTGTTTTGATGCTTATTAATGGTTTATAATGGGTTTACAGCTTGTTAATTAATGCATTATTAACTATTTATAACTCATTTATAAAGGCAGCTTTATTCTAAAGTGGTACCACAATTTATTAGATTTACACTGATTCATTATCTCTACAATCTGATGTATTTGTTGAGTAATTTACATTTTTGTTTAAACTGAACACAAACACAAATTTAAACACAAATTTACCACAAAATCTTTTGTGAAAATCAGTTTTTGTGACTTTTTGTTGCTGCTGCAGGAAAACACAGGTGGTGTCATTGTCATCACACACACACACACACACACACCATCCAGAGTGAGCGCTGAGGCTCGAGCACGCAGTGGAGTTTGGACCCAGATAAAAGAGTGAGAGCAGGTAAAGGAGGAGTTCTACGTTTATTCAGCGAATCAGAAAGCTGCTGTTCACTCTGAGGAAAGCAGCATCATCGTTAAGGAACGCGATCAGATGGTTCTCCATCAGTCAGTGCTTTGGAACCCCCTCCTCTTTTTGAGGTTACACCAAAATGGGCGACCTGACCAAAGAGACTGATCCTGTTGTTGCTTCTTATTTTTCAGAAGCCCGTCGTCGCTCCGCCCTGTTTATTTATCTCGTTCCTTCCAGACCAAAAACCGATCCGTCGTAACCGACGTCCTCGTGTCGGGACAGATCTGTTCATTCAGTCTAGAGTCGCCGTCTGTGGTGTCCAGCTCTACATGGTACTGAGCAGTTTGAGTGTTTCGGTGTCTGATTTTAACACGAGAGAGGTTTAAGGTGAATGAGCATAAATAAATAAAATGTGAAATTATATGAAACTATTCTGTTGTTTATTTAATAAATAATTCTCTGCTGTTTTACTCTTAGTTTTTTGTATTTGATCATTTTGAGCAGCAGGTAAAAGGAGTTTGAGTCATTTGTGCTCTAATGTTAAAGATTTCTGATCACAAACGAGTCCACAGACACGCAGATATGAACTAAAACTAGAACTTTAGTTGATCTAAATGTGATTCAGCCTCAGAGGTTTTGTCAGCCCTGAGGCTTCTGACTCTTTCCTCCTTTTCATAGCTGCACGTCTACACACCACAACACACAAACAAAGAGCAGAGAGCGTCAGTCTGCTCCTGTTATTGTTTAGAAGTGCTAATAATAGGTTCAACATCTCAAAGCGAGTTTGTGTCTGGACGGCTGCAGATGAGCGTGCTGTCCAGCCTCCCTCTATGGATGAAGCTGAGGTGTGAGCGGTGCCAAGAGGTTTAATTATTACAGTCTGGAATGGATGGCTCCACTTTCCACCAATCTTTCAGCAGGAAAACCCCATTGTTGTGTCTCGGGAAGGCTGCCATCCTGTGAAATGCCCTGTGATTTAGGATTGTGGCTTGTGTGATTGACTGTAATACCTACCTGTCTGCTAGAAGGGCAGGTTACCGTCTGGTCGAAGTCCTCCTCTGTCAGATATAAAACTAACAAACGGGATCGGGGAGAACGACTCACGGATCTGTAACATTTAGAACGTTTTATTTCACTCGGTTTCCTTTTTTCTGGTACTTTAGACTTTGATTAACTCAAAAATGAACAAATAAACTTACTCTACATTCAAGGTGAGCATAGTTTAATATGTTGATAATCATAAAATATCAATAGTGATCAGACCTTAGAGCTGTTTAAGAGTCAGTGGTTAATGTAGACGACCAAATGTTGTTCAATAAAGCTGAAAACTGATTTTTAGACAGAGAGGAAATAAAAAGTTCCCCTCACATTTCAAACAGACACACAGCTGTTCTGATCGTGTTTTCTTTCTCATAATACTCATAAATAAAACGTCATTCATGGCTGTTTGCTGCTGAGCTGCATCACGACCCGCCCACCTGCACATCAATCACCTCCTGTCAGGGGCAACAGCCAATCACGTGTCTCTGTGTTCCTACTGAACAATCACAAACAAAAATGTGTAAAAAAACATGTTTCAGACATGTTGTGTTTTCCTACTGAGATCTGTTTGTGCTCTCTGAGTGTTTGAGGGCTTAAGTGTGAGTCTTTGAGCGCTGGTTGTGAACTGGGTGGCCCAGTCCGCCGCAGCGTTCTACATCTATAACATCTCCAGTGGTCACTGAACTTTCCAGTCCTACAAACCTTCTCTTACATAACATCTGAGAATCGTTTTAGGTAACAAGTGACCTCTGACCCCACATGAAAGAGCCGAGCTGAAGTCAGTTTTGATGTCTTGAAGTTGATGAAGGACTTTTCTGGAACCCCCCCTCAGATAATTACCAGCGTAATGACTTGAGCCCGGCCCTCGGGGTGAGATTACTGATGAGCATTAACCGTGTTATACGGGCCTGTGGGTCGGGGAGGAATCCAACCAGCGGACTGTGGTTCACTTTGTCTTAAGGATTAAGAGTTGCTCAAGCTCTTGTAAGGCGATGCAATATGTCTGGGTCCCTGATTAAGAGACATCCACACAAGTATTAGATACAGTTCATTATTCCTGACTGGATCTGCCAACAAAGTATTTCAGGCTGCAACAATTCACCAAAGAACTTAAAATACCACAAAGATTTGTAGGAAAGCAACGGTAAAAAGGTATTTGGTTGGTTTTTAGACCTAAGTGTATTTGATGTGAGGGTTTGTAGCATCAGTCAGATTTCTGTTACGCTCATTAGTATTCCTGTAAACGTTGCTTTGTGCAAAGTCCTCTACAGACAATAAGGAAGTGCATCCTCTGTAAAGTTCAATGTCGTAAAGTTTATAAAGCTATTTTTATACCTGCTGTGAAGGTGTTTAATGCATGGAAATCCAGATCAAATATCCATCTGTTAAATTAACCCTTTGAAAGTAAAACTAGATCAAATCACCGTATTCTCTAGTTCGTCTGAAGTTTGTAAAGGATTTGAGAACTTTGGAGCATTTCTCCAGCTGTAACTTTGCTCTCAGTGATGCTGTTACCTCCTTCTATCAACATACAGTAGAAGCTACAAGAGCAGAGACCTCGAGTCTCTAACAACTTTTCAGGAACTAAGAAAACGTCTTGTTTTTACAACATGTTAAAAATGAATCACAAGCTCTTTGATGCTTTTCATTACCTGTCTATGAAACCACAGACAGTTTAGAGTGACCCATGGAGCCGCCTCATGCAAAAACATGAAAATTAAGATTAAGGAAAAAATGAGGGTTTTGCCCACAGCAACATTTTGAAGTTTTTATTTCAGAGTCACAGAAGTACCACTGAACCCATCGAGTCATCTTTTTTTAAATCACAGATTGACGTTTGTTTTTGATACAGTGCATCATGAGGGATAAAATTCATATCAAATTTACAATTTTACAAAAAACAGAATTTTTTACATATAAAAGCAGCTTTTTTACTTTTGAAATGGTTTTTGTGAGGAAAGTCCTGGTTCTGATGGGTCATTTAATGTTTTTGGACCTGTTTAAAACTGATATAACATCTTTGTAGTTTTCTCTGTTAGTGAAAAACTCAGATTTCCATCCATCCATCCATCCATCCATTTTCTGTAGCCGCTTATTCCTCCACAGAGGGTCGCGGGGCAGCTGGTGCCTATCTCCAGCGGTCAAGGGGCGAGAGGCGGGGGACACCCTGGACAGGTCGCCAGTCCATCGCAGGGCCACACAGAGACGAACGAGACAAACAACCACACACCCACTCACCCACTCACACCTAAGGACAATTTACCAGCCCAATTAGCCTGACAGTCATGTCTTTGGACTGTGGGAGGAAACCGGAGTACCCGGAGGAAACCCACGCACGCATGAGGAGAACATGCAAACTCCACGCAGAGAGGCCGCAGAGCCGGGACGCGAACCCACGACCTCCTTGCTGCGAGGCAACAGTGCTAACCAACTGCACCACCATGCAGCCAAACTCAGATTTTATTTTTAAATTTCCAATGATATCAAATCTTAAGAGGAAAAAATCTGAATGATTTGCAGCCTAAATCATGTTTTTAGTTAAGCATGAGGAATGTGTCTATTATTACTTATAAATATTCATTATACAAATGACTATATTCTGTTTTTTTACATAAGAACCACAAATAGAGATCAAAGAAATGTCATCAAACCCTTGCAGAATACAAACCTATCTCTTACACAGTCACAAAATTCCACAAATAGGATTGTTACACAGCATGCAGAATGTAGGCAGCGATGGATGAAATGTTAGCGTACAGGTTTATGGAAAAAATAATTAATCTCTCTCTGCTTTTATGGACTGTAATGGACTGAAGCCGCCAACCTGCTGTTAGCTAACTCTGAGGCTGCAGGGGTGGCCTGTCTGGCATGTTACAGTATGGTAGTGCAAGCAGGATTATGTTTTAATAAGCTTATATAAACACCCCCCACAGCGCGGTCTCATTATGGGAAGCTAATTGAGTTGCTCTGTCCCGGGGTCAGCGGGGCCTCTTTGAACAGCTCGGTGTTTTGCCATAAAGGGGCCCCATCTCTCTGGCTCTGAAACATCTGTCCCGTAGTTCTAAGGAACATGTGTCTTCCTCTGAGGCAAAGTTCTTGGATTTGCATGTTAGCACAGTGTAAACAAATTAAACAGTGCTTCATTCGTAGCCTACAGTCACATGTTTGGGATAAGAAGATAGAAGACTGTATTTACCAGCATCATCTCCCTGTCTTTGAGGCTCTCCTCTCTGCTTGACTTGATGTGTTTTGGTTTGTCTGTATGTTGTTTATGTTCTTAATTTTAGCCAAGCTTCCTGCATGAAATGCCACGCTGAAATATGTCAGCAGCTGGGTCTGAGTGTGAGCTGTCAAACTACGAATCCTCATTCTCCAGCAAGAAGTTCACCAGACAGAGGAACATGATGCACAAGTTAAAGCTGCAACAAAAATGGAACGCTCCCTAGTGGTTGGCTGCAGTATAAGTTTTAAATAAAGGAATCATAGGACATTGTTGCAACTTAAAATCATAAACTCACCTCATATGCATTTAGTTATTTTAAGCTTTAAAAAAAACACACCTGGATTTTGTGCAGGTGAGTAGGCGGGACTTTCAGCTCCACATCCTGAGTTCTCAGACTCTGGTTCCATAATACAAATGAAAGCAGGTGTTGATTGTTTGTTTTGGATAAACTAAATAAACTCCTAATAGATTAAGATACGTACATGTTCCTGCCCTTTTCTAATCCTTTGACTCAAACATGGGGTCAAAGTTCTCCAAAATATAATGAAATTGTTAAATTTATTCCTTTTTTGTTTTCGAAACATTCTTCAAAGCTGAGATATTATACCTGTTGATGACATCATTTGTTATTGTTGCCTGAATCCTATACAACACAATGCATTTATAAAGTTGTTTTTCTGTGTCAAACCCATTCAAAACAACTTTGATATCCAGCATTATAAATGTGTCACATGTGCAGTAAAACTCTAGTTAAAGAGAGGAGATGGTTGTGTAATTTCTCTCTGTTTAGCGTTGAGCTCATCGTTTAAATGATAATTAACCCGTTTCAGATAGGATAAGGAGATCTGTTTCTTATCTGCACTTCTAGAAACTTCTCTCCATCAAAGAGCTGCTGTTAATAATTGACTGGAGTTATGTCAGAGCTTCATTTATTGTCCTGAGAGACA
The DNA here is from genome assembly GCA_006937965.1 of Callopanchax toddi. NCBI lineage: Eukaryota > Metazoa > Chordata > Actinopteri > Cyprinodontiformes > Nothobranchiidae > Callopanchax > Callopanchax toddi. Next base: position 323,355 of record SSNR01000070.1, on the reverse strand, counting down.
AACATTTCAGATTTACGTCCTCTGCAGTTCAGACACCAACCAGATGCTTCTCGATAAGCAGAACATCTGCTGTTCTCCGGGCGTCTCAAGTTGCCTGCTGCTCTCGATTTCAACGCTTGGTGCCAAATTGTATCTGGGGCATGAAAAGTAGTCCTACGACGTAAGTGATATTGTTGATGAAAGTGGAACGCCGACGCTCGGACTTTAGAGGTTTAATTCAATAAGCTTGGGTTTTCCAAGAGGAACAGCTTTTCTCAGTTGATCATATTCCCTGTTTGAGTCCAACTGAGCAGCTGATGTCACTGACAGTGGTTGTGATTGGCTCACAGCTGCAGCCCACTCAGCTGGTGTTATCTGATTGGACTCCAAAGACGTTCATTGTTCTGTGTGCAAACGGCTCACGGGTGAAGTGACCTCCTTTACTCCAGGACATCAGTGAACATGTTTTTATCTCTTCTTCCATTGCCTCTGTTTGTATCACTCCATCCCCTGCTTCCTCTGTCTGTTGCTCCTATTCTTTTCTTATCAGCCCATTTTGCTGGCGTTCCCTCTGTCGCTGCTGACAGCCTGTGAGGCTTTGATCTCTCACGTGGGACAGATAAGGAAACTGGACGTGTGTATGTGTGTGTTTGTGTATCCATAAGCAGCATTTATGGCCTGTTTTCTCTGGCCTTGGTGTTTGTCATGATTTCCAACTGGTTAGTTTTTAAATCCAGCGACCTTCAGTTTAACTAACTTAGGCAAATCAAAGACATCCTAGATAACATTAGATTGATTTTTATTGTCACACAAACTTCCTGGACATTTCCTCATTCTTGTAGAACTGACGAATTAAAAACAACAAGCAGTATTAGTTCCAGAATAAACTGATGTTGAAGAGTGGTTCTGGTAGTTACTGATTATGTAGAAGAGGATTATTTACCTGCCTCTGTGACTCATTAGTGGCTCAGCAGCAGGCCCATCAGACCAAGGTGCTCCTTGTTACCAGGTAGACTAATTTTGACAGTCTGCAGAAAACATAATCCAGCAAAAACTCGAGCTATGTATTGACTGTGTGATGTTCTGTACAGCACTTTGGTTGATAGCTTGGCCGTTTAAATGTGCTATTCAAATAAATCAGGATTTGATGTCTAGGTATGAGTCCAATGCAGCCAATCCTTCTTCAAACCCTCAATAACTAAAGGTGCTTCCACACCAGGACAGTCCATGGGACAACACGTTTCACACCTTCATTTGGTTTAGGTAATTTTCACTCTGCACATTTCAAAGTAAACCAAACTGTCTAACTATGGCATGCTGTTACAACAGCTGCTTGTCTGGACCAATGTGGTCTGAAATGAGCACTGGCCATGAAGTGGGGGAACATGAAGAAGAAAACCACCTCTAGGGGCCTATGTCAAGCTGTCACCACACTCCCCTGCTCTCCACTCTGAATCCCGATACACAACTTCTATGATGATAAACCATCAAGACCTCACTGAAAATGTTTTGTGTATAATCAAACTGATCTGGAGAAGGCTTATGACGCTGTCCTCAGGGGCACTCTGTCAGGTGAACTCCTGAGGGAGCATGGGATGGACGGATGACCTTTTGATAAGATCCATTCAGTCCAAGTACCAAAGGAGCGTGAATCTCCAAATTTACCTGTTGATCTATGTTCCAATCCTAATGGTCATGAGCTTTGGGTAACGACTGAATACAAGCATCCTAAATGAGTTTCCTTTGCAGGTTGGCCATGCTCAACCTCAGAGATAGGGTGACACGCTTCAGAAGGAACTTGGAGTAGAACTGTTGTTACTCCATGTCAAGAGGAGCCATTTGAGGTGGTTATCTGGTCAGGATGCCACCTTGATGCCTCATTGGGGAGGTGTTTCAGGCATGTCCTGCAAACAGAAGGCCCCTGTGCCAACCCAGGACATCCTGGAGGGATAGGCTAGCCTGGGAACGCCTTGAGATCTCACTGGAGGAGCTGGTGGAGATGACTGGGGAGAGAGGACAGTCTGGACTTCTCTACTGGGGATGCTGCCCCCGCGACCCGGACCCAAATGAGTGGAAGACAGCGAGGTGGACTCGCTAGGTAGACTCTATCTAAAGTGATGGGGAGTCCATATCAATAGGGGTGGGAATTGAGAACCAGTTCCGATTTAGAACCGGTTCTAACAGACCAATTCCATTGGAATTGTACACCTCCAACTTTATCAATTTGTTTTAACAATTCTCTTGTTTCCGGTTTCTCGAACTTTGCTGGTCAGTAATCTTTTACCCCTGGAGGAGTTAGACTTTTATGGACCTCTCACTGACACACAGACAGACTGCACTGCTTCTGGACCCAAACTGCTGCAGCGCCTTCACCCCCCTGGGTGTGCAGTGTGTGATCTTTGAAAAAGCAGAGTGGGGGATCTGACGTTTGTCTGTAGACGCTGCAGCAGTTCCGTCGGGACCTCACCTCGTCAAGTCCCTCCGCTGCTCGCACTGCACTTGTCAGACAAAAACCGGATTATTGCTCTGTCGGACCCCTTCCGGGGGTGGGGGGTTGGTGACCAGGGGGAAGTTGGAGGGGCATCGGGGGACACCCCCCACCAAGAAAAAACAGATACACACACAAATTGCACCATGGTTGCTCATGGTGCAGAAGACCGCTTAACAACTACCGGTACTCAAGAATTTACAAGGGAATTGTTAAGAATTGAATTGATAAGCAGAATTGACAATGGCATTGATATTGATAAAAACGTATCAATTCCCACCCTTACATATCAATACACCTCATCAAGACAAAGACCGTCCAAGTTCTAGCTGATGCTTTGCATCATTTATGTTTTTTTATTTGGCAGACATTTTTATCCAAAGCAGCAAACATGTCTTTAACCTATAGGGCATGTTGGGATCTGTGGGGTAAACCAGAATACCCGGAGGAAACCCACGCATACATGGGGAGAACATGCTAACTCCATGCAGAAAGACCACAGCCGAGATTTGAACCTGCAACCTTCTTGCTGCGAGGTAATAGTGCTAACAAATGCATCACCATGCAGCCCATCACTGTGAGGTCTTCACCTTGTGGGGTGACTGTGGCTCATTGTCCAGTGAGATCAGGGTTCAATCCCTAGTCCAAGATACTGAACCCCCAACTGCCTCCCAGGCACAGTGAAACTAGCTGCTCAGGGATTGGTCAAATGCAAAGAACTAATTCCACTGCATCATACTGTGGTGTATATGTATGTAGCCTCAAATCACTTCCCCTTTGACCACTTGTGTAAAGAGGCCCTTGTCTGCGCATTGACTTGTCCATCACTTCTATCTTAACTAGAAAATCCAGAGATTGTATTGAAAGTTTGTAAAAACACTGAATTCCACTCCGTATCACTGACTTTCTTCTATTCTGACGAATGTTCTGCAACTGGAACTGATGCAAATATAAGATTCAAGAATGCTTGTCATCCCCTGACTTTCCCTTTAATGCAGTGATTTACGTGAAACCTGTGGTTGGTTTCAAACATTCAAACTGAGCATCAGCCTGTTCCTTCAGCAGTGACATCCCAGTGGAGCTTCTTACAGATTTCCTGTGGTTTTTGTGTGGAATATAAATTATGTATAAAGATTTTGGTCTGAATTTAGCCTGAGATATTCAAACTATGACTAAATAAGTGCTACGGTTAAACACATTGTTACAATCCGAGTGGTCGGCCGCGTCCACGGAGTTTTAAGATTTTTTTTTCTCCAGCTTTCCTCACGTCCTCCTTTCTTCATCCTCATTTTCCCGGTGAATCACCAAAGATATACAGTTTATCTCAAGCGGAATCTTTCTGTGTCTAATCAGGATCTGAGGCTGTAATCCATAAACTGTTTAAAATGAATGAGCGTATCAAAAGCGAATGGGATGTCTTTTCAAGTGTTTGGCCCTCGATCAACACACATGTTGTCCTGCTCAGTCTGAGGAGATTCATCTTGATGGGAAACAGAACCTCTCATGGCCAGGGACACTCTGTTCCCTCGCTCCGCTCTAACACACTGACTGATACAACACATAAGATCTGGATCTGGACCCATAGAGGCTTTATTGCTGCAAGCTAGGACCGATCCAGCTGTCTGCAGTTATACAGGACCACTTACGTAAGCTCGTCCCTCTCTCCCCATGAGGCAGAGCGTTTCTTTCCTCGTGCCACGCTGCGCTGAGCTTTTTATCAACAACTGAGATAACACCTGCAGAAGTGCTCCACTTCCCTGTGCCAGTGCTGCAGTTTCACAGCTCGTTGAAAGGAGCAGCAGGATTCGACTTGTACATTTGACGTACTTTTTGTACTTTGTTGCTGTTTCTTTCACATGCTTTGCTCTTGATTGCACCCTTCACTTTACAGTCATGTACATTCTCTTCTTTCACGCTGTTCTTTCACTCCCACATTTCAAATCTTCCTCCAGAGTCGTCCTTTGTCCCACTTGTGAATATCTGCATTCATTTTTTTTCCTATTGAATAAGAAAAACAATGCCTCATTTATCAGACACGGACCAGTAGGATGACCTTTAACTTCTCTTCTCTCTCTGCTCTTACATCTGCTTTGTTCATTCTCCGCCACCAAGTTCACAGCATATTTTTGTCTCATTTCATTTCTTTAATTTTTACACAAATTAGCCACTATGTTTAAAACACTTTCAGGTCAAATTTCCCTTAAGTCATAGGGTATTGACCCTCCTTCGCTCATGCATGGACACACTCCTTATTCCCCCCTGACGTAGTCCTTTATTCTCCAAAGTGAGCTCACACTGAGGCCTGTGTTTGTCCACTGAAGTCAGCCTGATGATTGATTGCTGAATAATCCCACAGAAACAACAAAAAATAAAATCATTGTTTGTGCTCTAGTGCTCAGCAGGAAAAGAGACCCCAGAGAGGCATCGCAGGACGGACAGAAATAACTCCCAACAATCACCTTCCTTCAACAGAGGGACATGAATGCTTCCATTTTTAGTGTTTAATTGCGGAAACCATTACTGTGATCCACAAGACGGTGGCTCTAACTAGAGCTGAACCACTACCCAGTGTGACCCCGCGACCTCAGCCCCGCGGCTAACTTTGAAACCCGAGAGCGCAGCCCTGAACTCTGACCTCCAGCCTCCCACCTCCCACGGCAGGAGGAGCTTTCTTTTGCTCCCCTCTTGGACAGGATGTGACCTCAGAGAGGAGCCCGGTGGGGGGGCCTTGACCCCAGACACTGTCCAGACTGAGTGTCTGGACTCGACTGATGAGAAACTGAAGGCAGAACCTAGAAATCCTTCAGATAAAAAAACTGAACATTATAAATGCAACTCTTATGGTGGATCTAATATTATTCTTTGACATATTTAAATAGTCATGTAGAAGTAAGTCACTTTTAGTGGCCATTTAGCTGATTTCACCTCATTTACTGGACAGCTGGTCTGATTCCAGACCTGTTCTTCGACACAGAGTATTTACTCACATGAGACTTTTCATTTAGTGTGTTGAAAAAAAAAACAACTTTATAAGGGTGAAAAGGCAGAAATTGGAGGAAAACGTCTATCAGTTTAGATTTTTTCGTTGAATCTTCAGCCTCAACAAAAGGTTGACTAAAAAGTAATATTTATATTAATGAACTGATTTCATCTTGATTGATTAGTTGTCACAATAAGGCCTTGGTGTAAAATTACAAAAAGAAAAAAAAAACCAAGTATGATGATTTAGGATTTATCTGCTAAAATTAATTTAAGGCTAAAAAGCAACAAAGATCGATTTAGACTGGACTGGTATTATAAATATGTCAGTATTAAAATAGATTGTGCTTAGAAAACATAATTGTTTGGTTACAGAAATTCTGATAATTAACTTTTTTTAATCATTAGTGATATTATTTATACATATTTTAAATATGCATTTTGTAGTTATCATAGGTGCTTGTACTGTTTGTAAACTATTTATTAAAAAATAATAATAATTTGTCCTCCAAAGTGGTAAAAATGTTCAAGTTAAAGCAAAAATCAAATAAAGTTTTGAATGAGTGATCTGATGCAGGTCCTCAAGTTCCCACTGATTCGGCTTAAATGAAGAAAAAAACTCTAACTAAAGTTGTTTTACTAGGTCTAAAGTTGTTTTACTAGGTCTAAAGTTGTTTTACTAGGTCTAAAGTTGTTTTACTAGGTCTAAAGTTGTTTTACTAGGTCTAAAGTTGTTTTACTAGGTCTAAAGTTGTTTTACTAGGTCTAAAGTTGTTTTACTAGGTCTACTTGATGTAATATTTTCTTTGCTCCTCTTCTTTTACAAACAATCTTTTATTCTTTATTCTCTTTTGAATTAAAATCCTTCACCAGGAGCTTTTATTTTCCCGTCCTCTTCCTGCCATTCTCGACCCTTTCCCTTCCTCGACTTTCTGACCCCATTCAGTCACCTCATTCAGTAAAGTTTATCAGAGCAAACAGCCTTTGTGATGTCAATCTGAATCCACATCATCCATTTGCTTTTGTGTCTCTGTTTAGCTAAAGCTTTTCTCCGAGCTCACCACTGAGAACCAGTCAAACCACACCAGTCCATCCAACCTTCCTCCGCTGATTCAGAGAAAGGCTTTGATGCTTTCTGCTCAGGCGTTTTGTCCGATTCTCTTTTCATTTTGGACGCTGATCCTTTTTTTTGTTGGCCTGCAGAGTGTCAGCCAACAAACCGTTAGGAGGAGCTCAGCTGGTAAAAGCAGGGAGGCTGTTTGGACACGTTAAACAGGGTCATGACGTCTGGTGTGTGTCAACTAAAGCTGCTTTTGGCCTCAAGAAGATTGAGAACAAAAACCTGCAGCAGGATTTCACTGAGTCTGCAGCTCAGTAATACGTTGTTCTGATAAATAAAACATTTCCGTCCTTCTGTTTTAGCTTCAGTATGGACTTATCTCCACAAGGTTTTATCAGTTTCTACAGTTCGTCTGTTGCTTTGTTGACAGTCTGCATGTTGTCAGGTTCTTATTGATCCTCCAGGTTTGAAACTGATGCTCAGCCAGTATAAAAGTTATAATGTAAATAAAGGTTCTTCTTGTTGAATTTTAACAATGATTAAAAACATTATATTATAAAATGTTGCTGTAAATTTTAAGCTATTCTAATAAGCTACAATATTTAAATCATATTATAAGAAAAGTTTCAGATTTCTTTCACAGTTTGACAAGAAAAAAACCTAAGAGAACCTAAGAGAAGCACCAAAATATAACGATTCCTGCTTTTTAAACAGTTATCAAACAGGAAAAATTCAAGAACATTTTTGTTGGTTTACATTTTATACTTGAGTGCAAGTTTATACTCCTCATTTGGAAGTATTTGCTCTGACTGGTTTATGGGGTGAGCTGTTGGATACATGATGGTAAATCTCCTGTATGAAATGAAGAGTTACAGGAGTGAGACTGAAGGGAGGCTCAGAGAAGAGCTGCAGGAGAAAAATCACATGACAGCTATACCGCCAAATCATGAGGAAGTTTTATTTATTGTTTTTATTCCTCTGTGAGAAGGTGGAGACAGAGTAAGGCTTTATCTCTGTTGGTATTTGAGAGACAGAGACAGAGACCCTGTTTCCAGCAGCCTCCTAGTGGTTACTGCAGGCCGTTCTGACCTTGGCCTTTGATATAGAGACCCATGGCGTCTCAGAGCTGTGAGCAGAGAGAGCGTAAAGGAACAAGTCACACACTGTGACCCACTGTGTGTGTTTGATTGAGATAACGTGTGTGTGTGTGTGTTTTCATGGGTGTTTTATGTTCTGTTTTGATTCAAATGAGGAGAAACAGGAGCCTTTGTTAGAGATATCGGTAATGTGTGTGTAAATCTGGTGCAGCAACAAAGCATATATAACCACGTGTGTCTGGGCTCTAACTCAGCCGTGTTTAGACATTTAGTTCAAACTTGTAGCTGCGACTCGCTCACAGCACACACCCTGGAGAATCACACAACACACCAAGGTCCTGCCATGTTTTAATGTTTTCTCTCCTCACACACAGTGGATATTTGTCTTTGCTTGAGGGAAGAGAAAAGAAAAAACCCTGAATCGGTCGACAGCGTGACTCAAACGTGTCTTGTCTCCTAAACCACGGCTCTCCTTTATTTTAACCCACATTTCTTGATTTCCACTCACTTTTTTTTACTCTTTCCTTGTTCTTCTTCCTCCTAATTCGTCTCTGAAATCCACCTCTCTCTGCATGTCCTTGACCTCGTCTGTGGTAACTGTGATGAGTTTTATCAGCAGTTATCACTCACAATATATCCAACTCTGTTATTCAGATGAGTTACGCACCATGATGTTTGTCAAAACGGAGACAGAGAGTAAAAGAAAACAATATGAAATGTCTGCAGATCCAGGTGACTTACTTTAAATTAAGAACCATGAATTTATATTTAAGAATGAGAGGATTACGCTGTATTATCTATAACGGTATGCAAACATTGACGTCTGTCTTCAGATGCAGTTGTAAGGTCTGAGCCTGACCCAAAGCTGGAAACACGCTGAGACAAAACAAAACAATAAAACAGTCGTCAACTGTGCTGGAAATCAGCATCATGAGTAAACACACATTTTTTAAAAATTATACAAATGTAACCCTGCAATTAAAACATCTTATGTTGACTTTTGGTGTTTTATCACTCAGTTCAGGGATAAATAAAACAAGTTTTCCCATCAGTTACCATAGTAACCCGGCTTGTCTGAGCATCACGTTTCCACTCAGAGTTAAAGTTAGTCTGTTATTCATGGAAAACCTGAGTCCAGGTGACGCCTGATATCTGTTTAAACAACGCTGTCATCACAACGTCTGTCTGCTTTTCCATGAAAAACCACGTGTCTTTATCACACCGACGTATCTCAGCAGGCAGCTTCTGTGTGTGTGTGTGTGTGTGTGTGTGTGTGTGTGTGTGTGTGTGTGTGTGTGTGTGTGTGTGTGTGTGTGTGTGTGTGTGTGTGTGTGTGTGTGTGTGTGTGTGTGTGTTGCTTTATTGAAACATTCAGAAAGTAATAACTGTACTTCTATAACTGATTAACGTTTGAAGTCATCCTGATTTAACCTAGAGGTGTCAGATTAGCGCGTTAATTACGATTAATTAATTACAGCCCTAATTAACGCGTTAATTTTTTTAATCGCGTTAATCGCATTTTTAATCGCTTGACCGTTTCTGCCTGCAGTCTGCCGCTGCAGTGATGTGTGTGTGCTGAGCTGGTCTCCTCGCGGTGTTTGTGTGTCACTGAGCAGCTCTGTGAGGCTCAGAGCCCCTCACTTTCAGGAAGTGATTACGTGACCTACGCATGAAGCTGAGACAAAACAGCTGATGGCCATAGCGGTGTTATGAAACCGGCATCAGCGCTATTTATCTGACCCCGCTACAACAGGAAGTGCAAATTAAAACGACCTGCTCATTTCACGAGCTACTCGACCGGAACCGATGACCACCGTCAGCCCAGCACAGCTCTGATCACTGATTACACGTAACTGTCAGCCGGTTCGGTGCGCGCGCGACCGGCTGACAGCTTCCACCGCTTGTGGAGCACAGCGCTGATCACTAGTAGCCTAAACCGAGTGATCTGGCGGACTACAACGGTTTATATTCAAAGTAACAGCGCGACGTGGCGCAGCGCTGATCGCTGGTGTATTTCAGCCTTAAATATCAGCTGGTCCGGTGCGCGACCGGCCGGCTCAGTTTCCACCGCTTGTCCAGCACAGCGCTGACCACTGGTTACCAGTAGGCCTAGTACACCACTGGACTGGCGGTGTTATGAACCGGTCCAGTCAGGAGTGCCCGATGGAAGACATGGATGTAGTTTGGGGGGGTGCAGGGGGGACGTGTCCTCTGCTCGTTTTTAAAGTCAGTTTAGAGTCCTGTAGTTTTTACTGTCTAAAACAATGTTGCTCTATATTAAATGGATTCTGGCTGTTGTTTTTAGGTGTAGGGTTGATATTATGGCTTTTTTTAAACAGTTCAGACCCTTTTCTCCACCTCCTCCCACCCCTGTATTCAAGTTGTGTCCCCCCCCCCCCCCTTTGAAATTTAAATTTCATTCTTGGTGGAAGATCAAATCAACTTTATTCATAGAGCACATTTCCTAAAGAACAACACAATGTGCTTTACAGCAAATAAAACAACCTAAAATCAGATAAAACAACCTAAAATCAGATGAGGGGTTAACAGAGCTGCTGCAGACTGAGTCCACTGACCAAAGTAATGGTTGCACTGGGACTGAATCTATTCAAGTCTGTTAAACACAATAAATGACTTCAGAAAGACACTTTATGTTGTTCTATATCAATCTACTGGTCTGACACAGTCATTTAATGAATTTAAATGACAATAACTCAAGAGGAGGGCTTTCTTTAGCCATTTCTTTAGATGCGATTAAAAATGCGATTAATTAGATTAATTAATTACAGATCATAATTAATTAATCGCACAATTTTTTTAATCGCATGACAGCACTAATTTAACCCTTTGACTGACAGGTCGGCTGATTGGTAGAGGAGTTATTAGTTCTTATGCACTCAACACAACTGGGAAGAAACATCTTAATTTAAAAAATTCTACAAAATATGGCAATTTTTTTATTAAAAGTTAAACATTATTACCTTATGTTACTATTACTTCAATTTTAATACCATTACTTTAAACACAGTATTGTTAATTTCCATTATATTATAACCCATAATACCCCAAATGAAAAAATGCAAGAAAGCTGTGGGAGTTAAAGGTTAAGAACAGCTAGCTGAACTTAGCAAACACAGAAACTCAGTCCGTTTTACAGGTTGAGCTCAGATTTGATGAGGTGGAAGACTCAGGACTCTTTCATATTCTTTGAGTCCTAACAGATTACACAGCATGAGGTCGTGCCTAAAGCTATTTTCAAGATCTGCTTCAACCTACCATGGTTCCTTTAAGCAAAGGAAAACAATCTTTCCATTTCACTCAAAGCAGCTTGTGCTTCTTACTTTACAGAAAAATAATCCCATTTAAAACGACATGTTTTCATGACAAGAATCTGCTTTTAGAACACATTCTGTTCTGTTTGTTCTCTTGAATGAGTGTAGGTTCATGTTGGTGGGTTGAGGCTGAGGGTGGTCAGTCGGTGGGAGCTGGAGCACGTTGACCGATGACATGAAGTGTATCTGTGTCTCTAAGACCCTTATGAGTTGTGTAAGAGGAGCTGCAGATAAACAAGAGGCAGCATTCTCTTAACATGTCACAGCGTGGCGAGGCATCGTACTGTACGCCTACCCTCATACTGTATCCCTTCACAACCCCCCATTACATAACCCACACTCCCTCTGCTGAACAATGAACTGACTGACAGCAACCTGCAGGCAAACTTGAAGATGTGAAGACGAGAAGTTACGTTTCTATTCCAACTGGAGATGTTTAATCTAAAATGTTTAAGAACTGCAAGATCAGCTGCTCCAGATCCACTGACTGGACTCTACATACACACAGTAACATAAATATAGAAAGATAAACAGAGCTGACAAGCTGCTGGATGAGGCTGCTGCAGTTATATAAAGCTAGTGGCCTATTTAAGTATCTGATGCAAATACAGTCTCGCCTCATCTTCTGAAACTAGAGATGCAACTACATCAGCTTCTCAGTTACTATCACTGTAAAGAAAATATAGAAAACAGGTCAGAGGAGCACAGTCTGCCTTCTCACAAGGTGAGAATCAGAGCATTCGCGCACGTTTCCTCAAATATTAAAGGTGAACAGCATAAAGAGGCCTTGCATTGCAACCGTACAGTGTATATGACATGGGTTCTTGTGTGTGAGTGTGTGTGTGTGACTGAGTTGATGGAAAGTGGGCAGGACGTGAAGAGTGCAGCTTTACGGCCTGTTGATTGACAGAAGCCTCGAGGCCACAGACAGAACGGATGACATAACGGGGAGGATGTATAAAAAAGAAAATGATGGGTACAACGGCGCAACTCCAGGCAAGACACGGTGAGCTCAGGGGGGAGGAAGGGGGGTGTAGGGGGAGGAAAAAGGAGACAGAGGCGGATACAGGGGGGAGGACAACAGACAAGAGGGAACAGAGGGTAGAGATAAGGAAGTGGGAGGTGAGTGAAAAAGAAACTGTGGAAAGTTGGGCTCAGGGAGGGAAAGAATAGAGGAGGTGGAGGGGTGTGATTATAAATCTTCTGTAAGTGAAAGAGACAAAGGCTCTAAAGCCCGTCCTCAGATTTAATTGCTGTGAAATAAACTCTTCAGTCCTGTCAGTGTTTTGTAGCTTTGACGTCAGAGCCTCTCAGAAAGAGTGAGAACAGTAAATATCAGGCCAGCTTTGGAAAGGTTTGGGAGGATTAGTCCTAACAAAGGACACCTGCTTCCCATAGCTGCTACAAGGGGGGGAAAGGCCACTTACTGGAAGGCACAAACACACACACACACACACACTTTAAAGACTTATTATAACAAAACTAGAGGACTTTGTTCTCCTGCAGGACAGGGGCCTTCCCTTCCAGCTCTAGAGATAAGGCCTCTGTGCCGTTGTGATCATGAGACCGTGTCATAAAAACTGCTCTGGAATGCTTGCAGAAGCCTTTTTGTGGATTTAAACCCACTTTCAACAACACACCTGAGTGACCACAGAGGTGTGGTGGCTCAGTTCAACCCGACCCGACTGCTGTGCTCAACAACCTGTGACTAAAGGAAACGGTTCTGTGTAACACTGTTCCAGTTAGTAGAACATCAGCAGAACCAGTGAAGTGTGAGCCACTGAAATCAACCTAAAGTGTTTCTGCTGAAGTGGAAAGTTTTCTATAGGTTGTCATTAAATGTGCAAAAGTATGAGCAGGACACAGGTACAGTTTCTGTAGCCCCTTTAAAAAAAAATAAAACAATGTTATGAGATAATCGTCACACATTTCATGAGTAGATCCTCTCCACACCCGCCTCGGTTAGAGATGCCTGCTTGATTAATAAAAACTCCCATCCTGGCTGGACGTGGACGGTCTGATGGGTGATTTATGAGCCTTTACAATCACTGAAATGCATTTTGAAAAGGGTTTACAGTATGTCTCTAGAACACAGATCAGTGCACGAGGATAGCGTGTGATGAGATCACGCTCCACCCTTATATGCTTCATTCAGCATGCTCAGTCTGAGATGAGACGTTGGAGTCCAGTAATAGAGCAGTGATGTCACGAGAAGTGATCATACTCTATATTTCTGCCTAGACTGTTTTAGTCGCCTATGCATGAATACCCTGAGCCTTAAGTAGTTACATTAAAGCATATTCTGCTATGATCCAGACGTAGTCACACAAGGTCACATGTCTGCTGCATCAGAGACTAAACATCTGTTAGTAGCCTGACTCAGGACAACTAAAGTACCAGAATAGATACCACTCAGGGGTCCATGAGCCTTAATAGCTCCACATATCTGAGCCAATAGCAGGACTCGTCATCCAGCTATTAAAGTTAGTTAAGCCACACAAACAAGGAAAAACAGCAGCAAATCAAAGAAACTCTTAAAGTTCTATACAGTGAAAACACACTAATAAACTAACAAAAGACAAAGTTTGACCTCCCTAAAAAGTTTAATTTTTAATCAACTGAAGGATTTTAGAATAATTATAGGGACACTACCTTAGCTTTGCTGCTTATTCCATAAACGTTTGATCCTTATAAGTTATACATAACAACACCAGCTGGTATTTTTGACTTGTGTTTATCGTTAACTTTGTTTTTTGCTGTTTTTCAGGACTTTTACATGCAGACAATATCCTGAAAATGGGTTTGATGGTTAGCTTTTATCTAAGCTGATTTTAATTCTTCTCCATAGGTTTTGCATCAGAAAGTGTCAGAAATGCGCTGCAAAAACTGATTTCTAAGAAAGTTTTTTAAAGCCTTGTTTTTAGATATTGATCTTATTTTGAGTTGGTAAAGAAAATAGATTCTTACCACTTGAAATTAGCCAGATTTTCTTAAATATTGCAAACTTTTTTAGATTTAAGCAAACAAATTTGCCAATGGGGTAAGGACAGTTTGCTTGCAATTTTTTTGTGCATTTATAATAATTTACAGTTTTAAGAGTTTTAGCCAAGCAACTTCTCTTACCCCATTGTCAGTTTGTTTGCTCAAATCTAGAAAATTTGACCGATATTTTAAATTTTTGGCTAATTTCATGTAGTGCTGTAAGAATATATTTTCTTTTTAGACTAAAAAAGTTCAAATGTGACGTGTAAAACGTGGCTTTTTAAACTTTCTTAGAAATCAGTTTTTGCAGTGTGTGACTCGACAAACAGCTTCAGAGACGTGATCCAAACAATAAACTGTGACATGAAGTTAGAGTTTTCATAAGCCTCATTGTCTCCCTTGGCATTTATTCTGATGAAGAGTTTAGATGATTTTTATTTAATCATTTCTACTGGATGATTTACGTTAACCTCTTGAAATGCAGTCATTCATCAATCTGCCAGTACAGGGTGCTGGTTTAAGGATGGACCCTCTTGTGTCAAAATCTCAAGACAATCCAGCAATTTTAGAAGAATTAATTTGTTTTCTGTTGTAGAAACATGAGAGCGTTCTAATTTAGCCACCTTAGTGTAAACATAAAGTCCAGGATAAAAGACAGAGAACACCCCTGCTGGGCATGAGGGCAAATAAATGTAATATTACACCACTGGGAGCAGCGTCCCTTTAATCCCAGACTCATGGGTTTATCCTACAGCTCAGGGCTTTAAACCAAATATAAATCAGGCCAAATATTAGACTTAGTGCAACATAAAGTGTTTGTTTTTCATGTCTTTGTGTGGATGTTTTATCCATATTGTCATATTTTAATGTGATCAAAGTGCTAAATCTGATCATATTCTTGCTGCTTTCTAAAAGCAGCATTTAAATAACCTCTATACGTCCCACATAGGCTTCAATCTGTTTGGCATGGACTCTGACACGTGCCTGATATGAGCCAAAACCATGTTTCTGTTCAAATACAAATAAAGAATAAAGTTTTAGACGTTTTAGTTTGTCCATCTGTTCCACAGCGAGCCCCCATTAGGTAAATAATCTTTTATTATTTGCTCTCTGACTTCACTGTTTGGAAAACAAAGATTTCATCAGCAGCCTGTTTGCAACGTGACCTCGTCTGATGGACTTTAGAGTTTATAGAAACACATAAACACGGCCACGTGTTGATGATCGCTCGCACGAGCAGGAGGACAGCAGGAGGCTGATGCAGAGGGGTAATTAAATATTTGTGTCTGTGCAGCATGAATCAGCTCTACTGTCAAAATGTTTAATGGTTTGAACTGTTCTGTCTTCGTGGTTTCATTCCCTCTCTGGTTATCACTCAGACGCTCGCTCAGGAGGAGATAAGGGATTCTCAGTTTGGGGAACTTTCATGCAAAGTGGCGAAACAAAAAAAACACTTCCTACATGTGATGAATGCAGCTGATTGTTAAGATTCTGCACTTTCAAATGTCAAAAAGCATACACATGTATGATAAAACACACAGACGTGCACCCACCCACACACACACACACACACACACAAAATGCTCCTCCAGCTGCTGTGGGTCACATGATTTAGTCAAACTGACCCTGCTCTCTTACTGCTGGGGAGAAAACCATGAGCTCCTCTCCGGTTAC
Organism: Callopanchax toddi; assembly: GCA_006937965.1. Taxonomy (NCBI): domain Eukaryota; kingdom Metazoa; phylum Chordata; class Actinopteri; order Cyprinodontiformes; family Nothobranchiidae; genus Callopanchax; species Callopanchax toddi. The sequence goes on along the minus strand of SSNR01000070.1, from coordinate 307,764 downwards.
TCTCAAACATCTGCCACATCTGATGCTTTTTGCACGCACGCACGCACACACACACACACACACACACCATCTCAGTTGTCTCTTTTTGACCCAGTTTCTTAAAAATTGGCTCAAATCCTTAAAAGCATTAATGCTACCTCTTGGAAATTTTATGCATAAAGTATAGCATTTCCTGAGCTGAAAATCCTCCAAAACAAAATAAACGAGGCCCAAAGTATACATGAAGACACCAGGATACGTCGTTTCTGGACTTTTCCACAAGATTTAGTGAGCCGCTTGCAGGGATTTGTTTCCACGAGAGAATCATTAAAGCTAAAGTTGGCTATAGATGCTGGCCATTAACGTCTGACTCGATTCATATCAAAGGTGCTGGCTAAGTTTTAGATCTGGACCAGTACCGGACCCCCCACCCCCACCCCGCCCCGAAACAAATGGGGGAAACAATCTGTCTTTGTTTTAGTGTAAAAAGAGGCTAATTCTTTTCCACAAACTGTTGCCACAAATACGAAAATAAACGAAAGTCCACAATGTTCTTGTATAACAAACAAGTTTCCTTTATTTTTCAGCCAAAGTGGTATAGCTCCATCAGTTTGTTTTACACCAAAATATTCATAGGAAGTAATGATAATCAACGTTCAATTGATCATTTCTTAAAATCACTATAAATAAGTTTAAATGGGGGTGCACTAGACAAATAATTTAAAAAATTACAATCAAAACTTTTTAAAATGATCATATGATTAATTTTCTACAACTTTTTAAAGGAGAGGTGTTTTACTGGGAAATTTGATATAAAACTTCCTTCATCCCCAGAGTGAGCTCTAATGGAGAAAACAGTAGCATTGCTCAGAAGAAAAGCAGACACAAATAAAGATTAATTGCATTGAATTTTTTACCTAAAACATTAGTTGCAACACAAATTTCAATCATGAATGTTTTCACAAGTAACTTTACACATTTTCCTTAGTAACTAACAAATTACATTTACTTTTATTTAGTAACTAAATTACTGTTACATGGAGCTCATTACTGGAGCTGCTGCCTGGAGATCACCACAGTAACAATCCTCCATTCACCTACATAAAACCTGTTGTACATATGTTTCCTGTTTAAGGGTCTGATACCATCCTAACCTCAGCACACAACACCTTCTGGAGGTCAGGACTTTGATGCATCATAACAAATTCTTCCTTTTTAACCTTGTGCTAACAATTTTTTCATCATTAGCTTAAAAAAACTATAAAAAATGAAGTAAACACATAGATAAATGTGAATAAATCAATTCACATGTTTTTTTACAGCGCTGAATAATGAGACTCAGTGTCTGTACTGCAGTTGTTGGGATAACACATAATAGATACAGTTACACATCAGATATCCTCACCAAAAAAAGCCCAAAAGATGTTTGAAAGAAACAGGAACAGAACATAATCTGACAGATTATTCTCCAAACTTCTGTTTGCTTCTTCAGGAAAATCCCCCTGAAACCAACTCTCCTTTAATTTGAGGAAACCACAGACGTCATGGTGTGTCTTCTTCATTATGCGTTTGTGCGTTTTTGATGTTGTGACATTAGAGTGGATCTCATTTGAGAGATTAAAAACTGTTTTTTTTTTTTTTATCAAGACATTTTAAACCCCACACAGAAGCCTGATTGTGTTTTTAGAATGCAACAAAATCAGAGACATTTCCTCCCAGTTTTCTCTTTGCATCTATTAATCAACAGCTTGTGTGTTTTGTGGACTTGCTCACAGACGTGCGCTCACACATACAAACATTCCTGTGTTGAGATGAATAGCAGCTATTGATGTTCCTCCCTTTGAGGCCTGCTCCCTCACCGAATGCTGTGCTGAGCAGGTAAGTAGTGGTGGGAAAACTGATCTACCCCTGGCTCTCCTGCACCCTCCTCCTCTATTGTCCCCCCCCCTTCATGTATCACTGCTTCCTGGGCCCCAGCTCTACCTGCTGGCACATTCTTGCCCCGCCGCTGTCAAACCTTTTTGTGTTTGTGCTCTTTGTTGCTTTGCTTCCTTCTGTCACTCTGTCTTTATTACCTTGTTTGACTACTCGTTTCTTCCCATGTTCCCCGTGTGTCTCATCTGTTATGCTCGGTGCACACGTGACCTGCCTCACACCACCAAACAAAACGTGACACGCGGTCAGGACGAGATAGGAGCTGCATGCAGGATGAGAGCAAATAAGATAAATGTGATGCATCATCAACAGCCAGTCAGCAATACGTCACTCATTTATAACTCACTGTTAGATTCTCAAATAGAAATGATCTTTAAACACATCTCATCAGAAAAGATTAGAAACATTTAGTCAGACTTCTTTTTATTAACATATACGACTTCACATGTGTTTTACCTGTATTTTTTACTTGTTTACATTAAAATGTGCATTAGTGTAAATGTCCACACTTAGCCCCAGTGGACATTTTAAGTGCAGTGGAGTTATACTCCAAGCCAGCAGGTGGCAGTAATGTCCTGGTTTGTCAGCTCTCTACTCAAAAAAAGAAGAAGAAAGACACTTTTTTTTCCTGTTTTTATCTTTGAATGAATTTTCCAACCAATCTCATCACATAATATTTCCTCTCAACAGTCGTTCTTGCTGTTTCACTCTCTTTGCTTCACTTGACTTTCCAGTCATCTTATTTATTGTGTTTGGCACTTTTTAAATCTAAGCTTTATCATTGCTGCTGCTGTGAACTGTCCACGTGCACATAATCTGCTGAAGGACTTTGTTAAATACATCATCTTATGGTTGAGTGGGAAGTATGAATTCAAAAATTGAAATAAAATCAATTCAAACCTGAAAAACAAAACCTAATGTTTAAGCCGAGCATCTCACACATTGTCGTCACTCTCAGCTCTACAATCATATCAGATTCTAGCTTAATGTCTGGAATATTTACAGAGTTGTAGATATTTTTGTGTTGGCTCCAGTGGCTAGTTGGGTTGACTCTCAAAGTGAATCAGTTGTAGATGTTTATCCAGTTATTTCTTTCTAAATGTTTCATTGAAATCCAACCAGGGATTCATGATATAACAAACCAACAGGGTTGACTACAGTTAAAGCGGCACTCCGGAGGATTTCATCAGGAGAGCAGTTTTTGAATCTAGCGTCCAAAGGCTCCTCCTCAAAACATCTCGACACGCGCGTCCGGTCGCGTGTGCGCGCGTGCACGCGGCGCATATACTTCGGACATGAACTGTACAGCTCAGTGTGTAGGGTTTAATCACTCACAGTTCACAATCTTATTCCAACAACACTACGAGGGTCTGAAGAGCCCTCTCTGTCCCTGCTGCTTCTGATATTAGCTCTGTTAGCAGAGAGCTGCTGCTGGACTCTGAAGCTGAACTTGACTCGGCTCTGGATGAACTTTCTGACCAAAATAAACGCGTAACCCTGTCAAGCCTTGCCATTCTGTGAGGTGAAAGGTTTAAAAATAAAAATAAACCCATCTTTATCTGGGGAATGGGTAGGTTTTTAGTAGAAATGAGCCGTGAGTCCTCAGTGAACGGCTGAGACGGCAGAGAAACACATGGAGCGTTCTGTACGACAGCGCCCCCTACTGGTACAGGTTTGGTCGATGCGCGTGCATGTTGAGAGAATGCAGACATTTGAATTTCATTGGCTAAAAAATGTCAGCGGCAAGAAATAATGCAAAGGGGTCTATAGGAGGAAGGAGGTCTTCATCAGAATGACAGATGTTGTGGAACTCAACCCATAGATCATAGTTTAGACCTGAAATATCATTTAAAACATTTAGAAAACTTTGATACAGAGAAAAATGCTCCAGAGTGCCGCTTTAATGACAAAGTTATAAACAAAGTTCTTGTGGAATGTGTAGTGATGGAGTAAGTTTTAGGCATGAGTATTAGGTGCATCCGTAACATGGAGTTAAAGCCATATTAATGTTGGACTATAATCAGCTACAGTGATAAATGAGGCTGATAGTTGATCAGATCAAGTTATGCTGCTCCTAGTGGTTACTTTCTGAACTTTTCATTAAAATCCATTCAGTGACTCATGAGATATTTTGTTGAAGCTACGCACACACACACACACACACACTCACACACACACACACACACACACACACACACACATACACGCATGCACACACACACACACACACACACACACAGAGGGAGAATAATAAACCTTCACACCACCTTCAGCACTCAGGAACTTCAACACTAAGCTTTTTTAATTAAAGGGCTTCAAGTTTTAGCTCTTGGTTTTGTTTTTGTTGTGTTGATAGAACCAGACTGATGATGACTTCTGAAAAAGTTGGGGAAAAACTTTACTGCGTTATAATTATACAAAAATGACAAATATCTTGTCTTAAATGAGAATTTGTGGACAGAGAATTTAATTTGGTAACTCAGTATCATTGTGGGGTTTGGATCAAATGCACATACAGCCACGTTTTCACCTTAACTTCCAGAATTAAATCCTTACCCTTACCATAGCTGGTTTACGCTGTGCAGGCGTTTCCAGTTAAGAGACTAAATCAGGCTGTCTCTTATCTGTCACACTCACTCCTGCACTAACGTTATCACTTCACCCTCAAGCACTAACCGTAAATGACCTAAATCAGTGCGCTCTTTCAAGATAAAAAGTGAAAATGAACATAAGTCTAGTGATAGCCCATCCTCAGGTGCAATATTGGAGAGACAATTATTTTCCCAGATGTCTCTTTGTCACGTCTCTGGTCATTTACTGAAGCACTAAATGACTTCAACACTGTCTTCCCATCCTCCGCTCAACCCAAAGACCTCCACCACCAACAAGTAGGTGTCTCTGATCTTCTCTCCCCTTCCGTAACCCACAATAACACTGTCTCTTTAGCCCCACTCCCCTGTGGCCGTCCCATCCACAGGGGGCCCCCTAAGAGCATGACTGGGTGGTCTCCCCTCCCCCACCCCACACTCCAGTCCACCCCCCCTCTTTTTTAAGGGTCAGAAGTCAGAGGTGAGCCCTGACAATGTGTGGGAAACGTGCGATGCCGTGTGCTGCGCTGGGCCAAGCAGGGAGGAGAGGAAGGAGTTCAGGCTGCCCCGTTTCCTCCCTGGACCGGTTAATGGGGCTCTGGGGTCAGTGGAACAGAGAAACACTGGTGTGGCGCTGGTGTCGGTTACAGTTTTGATTTATTGGACCAATTTCTTCCCCAAACGTGAGCTTGTTTGGTTTGGGAGGCAGACGGAGCAGACTGGTGTAGGCTGAGGGGATCAAGAGAGACGCCGTACAGGATAATGGGCGGAGGGGCTTGTTCATGCGCTTATGAGTATAATTGTGCTTGATGCGTGTATATGTGTGTGGCATCCTAGATCCCTTGCTGAGTGTGTGTTAACTTGAAGCGTTTATTAGGAGCTGTCTAGCCAGTGCAGTGTCAGAGGAGCTTAAAGTGATTTATTTGAGGCCCGAGTGTAGAAGCTGGTTATTTTAGCAGCAAATTGTTGTGTATTTTGGAGATGACGACCTTGATTCGGTCCAGTGGAGGATAACAAGTCTGGCTGGCAGGCGGTACCTGACCTGACCTGGAAAATCTTTCAATGGATAATGCTTTACAAAAGATTGATCCTATTATGGAAAATTAATACGTAAATATTGTTATCAGTAAACACGATACGAGACAACTTCCGGTCTCCGTACTTCAAGGTGGTGAATTATTTCTAATTCCATGCCTTGACAGGCTGTTCCGAGTATTTTCCTAATCTCAAAAGTATTTTAAAAGCCTGATCCTAACCAAACAGCCTGAAAGGAAAAAGAAAAACACCTCAACAGAGGTGATGTGCTCAAAAAAATCCTAAAAATTTAAAAGAAAGTTTTATTAGTTTTCAAAATTCATGATGAAAACTTGTTACGTTTACATTTTTTTATATAAAATGTCAACAATTGGTAAATGGCCTGTACTTGTATAGCACTTTTCTTAGTCCAAAGATTCCCAAAATGCTTTACACTTCAGTCATTCACCCACACACACACACACACACACACACACACCTTCACACGCTGATGGCAGTGAGCTACATAGTAGACACAAGTCCCTGGGACAGACTGCCAGAAGCTGGAGTCACCACAGCGTAAGGTGGGAGAAGTGTTTTGCCCAAGTGTCATGTTCTGCCCCCTTGTGTCCAGTTCATGCCTGTGTTCCTCCTCCTGTGCCCTGCACTAATCCCCTCCAGGTGTGTCTCATCTCCTTGATTAGCTCTCTCCTATATATCCTGTTTAGTTCAGTCGCTCCCTGTCGGTTCCTTGTGTCCTGTCTCCTGTGTCCCAGCAATAAAGCTGGTTTATGTTTTACCTCACCTGTTCCTGCCTCCATCCTCCTGCGTTTGGGTCCTGCACTATACCAATCATGACACCAAGGACACAATGATGTTACACACCTGAAAATAGGGGAGAAAGAATCACGAGAGTGATTTTGAGCTGCTTCTCTCATGCAGTAGTTTAATGCAATGAGGAGTGCGCAAGTTTCCCCCTATAGTGGGAGACGGAGCCACTACCAGTCGATCTCAGAAAACGTTGATTACTGACGCACAACTCACGATTTCTTTCACTAAAATAAACCAAACATGAATGTAACAGAAAATATTAGCTTTTTAACAGTATATTATTTACATTGTGTTATTTTTAGTTTATGTAAACTACTATATGAATCAGTATTCAATATATACTTTTTTGTATCTTTAAAGGTGTGGTTTACTGAAAAACCATTTTTTTCATGTTTTTTTCTGATTAATATTAGTCACTCTGAGCTTTTCATGCAGACTGAACATGAAAACAGTGTTCTACATGGATCTCCAGTGTTAGCTTCTGATAGGACATAGAGATTGAAACGCTAGGATTTGAAAAACCTCGCAGATCTACGTCACACTGTGAATTTGCATTCATGGTCTCGCCCATCTTGGCTCGCACCGCCCCACAGGCAGGCCTGGATAATGCACAGGCTAGATATGCCTTGAGCCTAGGGGCCTCGTGTGGTCTGGGGGCCACACTGGCCAGTAAAAACTAGGTTAAGTTATTTAAATAATATACATGCAAGAATATTCTTAAAGTGAGTTGGCCCACAAAAATGTAAGCGACCTGAATGTTTTGCGATCTTGACTCACGTTGTGTGACACATAATATTCATGTATAGAAACAGAACAGTAATTAACTGAGCTGTAACATAGAGGTTTAAGACACTGCCTATCATGTGGGGGATCAGGGTTTGAGTCCTAGGCTGGGCATGTGTTATTTTTACATTTTTCCTACAGAATACTACAGCAAGGACGAGAGAGCCTCTTGGAGCAGCTGTTGGGTAAGTTTGTAAAATATTTTTGCTGCGATATTAGCAGTAATTCTGAGGCCTTTGTGGTTAGCCACACATGCTAATGTTAACATAACAACTCCCATGTCCTTCGGTCTGCTTTCGTCCCGGTTCGGGTCTCACAGACAGCACAACAGGTTCATTTCACATTGCTCATTGTAAGTAGAAGATGAGGAACAACACTAACGTTCTTCTCTTTTAGGAGGAAATGTAAGTTCACATGTAGGTAGTACCATTCTGAAACATTCATTGACAAACACAGAGGAAGTGTCTAATTTCTCCTTTCGTCCTCGGATTTGGGATCAAAAACATAAGGCAGAATCTCGTCCAACATTTTGGTGTGATACAGTAATCTGAATAAGGGGTGAAGTAGTGACGTTTCTGTTATCCAATCAGAAGTGAGGGGGTGTGCATATCATTATGAGGAATCCTGTTGTTTCAAGCACTCTTCTGCATCAGCAAACGTCTGCATCAGAGAATAGAAGCATCATAGCTTTTTTCTTTTAAAAATGACACATTGATTTCCATTAAAGAACACTGCAAATGTATTAATTAGAAATAAACCCACCAATCAGATCCTGGGATTTTTATGCTTTTTGTTCTTAAGGAAACATACAAGATTTTTTAAGCCATATCTACAAAGATTTATTGATCCTATACTGCTAAAAACACTTTCAAAAACTACAATATTTTTATCTGTTCATAAAATGATCTTTAAACATTTTTAAAAATCACAATAACATAATTTTTGTGGGACGTTGATGAATTTTCACTTGATGATTTTGGCCCTTGCCCTAAAAACTTAGAACACCTCTGAGTTAGGTGCTTTATTTTAAAGTGACAATGTAGGAATTACACAATACAAGTGATAATGTGGCGCTGTGATTCATCACTAGTTATGAGAAACAGTTCTGGAATTTAGTTTGTCACAAATGATTACACGTGCAGTTTCTTAACAACCTCGGTACCAGGTTTTGAACTGGATCCATCAATCTGCCAAACAAAAACTGGTGTGTAAAACCCCAAACGTCTGTGTTTACTTTGTCAAACTGTGTCTTCTTTCATATATTTATAGGTTTCACTAGAGACATGGGAATAAATCGTGTCTTCCCTACAGGAGATTTAAAATAAGTTGAGTTGCTTTAAGTGTGAGTGGGAGCTTTTAGGAAAATCTTCATAAAAATGTTCAGATTCTGGACTGAAAATGAGTGAAAATGCAGTCAAAATCATGAAAGACCCCCAAAACACATGATCGAGATCATTTTTATTACAGCAAAGTTCGACTTCTTAGAAGCAACTGATGGATGACTCAAGACACAATCATGTTGTTGAACAGAATCACAATCAATTGTTGGAGATGAAAACAATCCATGGAAGTCCAGAATCAACTTCCTGAGTTTCTCCTGTTCCCTTTGTCTTCACTGAAGCTCACAACAACAAACACCTAAAAATAGATCGGCGTTACGTGAGACTCGTGGCGGCTCTCCTCACTCGTGTGTTTTGTTGTTATTTGGTTTGAAATTTTGAATCATTGTGCTGAAAATCACTGAGTTTTATCAGCCAGTCAGTCTATAAGGTGCCTGTTATTGTTCATGGATGTGGATTTATTAGTGTGTTTTTTCTGTGGTGGGGAGTGACATCATGGAAAGTGACTGCTGTGCAAACAGAGGCTGCAGCCCCCCAGGTGGGATTTATGATTAGGAGATTACAGAGGAAATGAGCGAGCCCCAGAAACCCCCATGTGCACATGCAATAACTCAAGCTGTAGTGTGTGTGTGGATGTCTGGAAAACAGAGAAGGTGTGTGTGTGTGAGTCAGTGTACGTCTCTATAAGATGAAGAGAGTCAAGTGGAGTCGGGGTTTCCTGTGCTGGCCGGCCGCCACCTGCAGCTCTGACTCAGGTATGGAGGGTTGCTGATTCAACGTAGCTACAGGCAAACAAATCCCAGATAATCCTGCTCTAACATTCATTCAGGCACACATCAAAAAGGGGTTGTCACCACCTGGTTTCCCCTGAGACCTTCATGTTTCCATGCTTGACAGCTGAAGCACCATCCTGCTCTGACACTCACCATGGGAGCAACATTTCTCCTCCACCGTATGAAGTTTAATCAGTTCCGTGTGCAGTGTACTCATCCTATTAGTTACATCTGCACTGATCAAACAGGAGGCCTTACACACTCTCCACCGCAAACACAACATCAGGGTGAAATCTGCTCGCCTTCTAATCAAACCCAGATTCACACCAGGGAGATGTTGTGTTTTCTTTGAAAACCTTTCTTTGCACGTAAGGCAACAAAAGCAAACATCTTGTGAGGTGCACTTCAAATGACGTCCATATGCTTTTGTGTTGTTTACTCCAAGGTGAAGTCACACTTTAGGAAGAGAAACGCCAAAAGGCTCTCCTCTCTCTTCATCAGCTGCTGGTCACGGGAATGTGAACTGCTGAAGTTTCCTGCTGAGAAATCCCAGCAGAGGTTATTTGTTTGTGCCCTGAGGAATGGGGGTGATAGTTAGGGAAAGGGGACTGGGTGCTCTGGTGGCGTGGGACGGCGTCCTTGTGGAAAAGCTGTCAGCCTGAAGGCCTGCCTTTGTTTCAGGAGATGAGCAGGTTAATCAGACGCTCACCCTGTGAAAGTTCCCAGGACAAAAGCCTGAAAGCAGTTCAGAGGGGTCACATTATGGTGAGGAGATTATAAAGTGATGCATGTTTACACTGAAAGAGAGGCTTTAGAGGATTGGCCAAATTACCACTTTCCAGGGTGAGATCTCATGCCCTCCCCCGTATTAAAACGTATCCATTCTAGAGAATATAATCCCTCTCCTGTACTTGGTCAGTCACATTTAAATCCCATGAAGACTCTGAGCAGTGTCTGTTGACCTGCAGTCAGGCAAAAAAACTTCATATGTTCCTTTCAAGAAAAGAAACTTTTTAAATAATCTTTTAAAGCCGTCTAATCATCCACTAGTCCCCTTCCTCAAAATAGTCATTTAATGACATCACGGTGTTCTAGTGGAGAGCACTGACAGTGAGGATGAAGGGTTCCCCCCTTTAACTGAGCGGTTCACGGCTCTTGTTTGCAGCAGGAACACGAGGAGATGATGAAACGATGGTTTAGGCTCACAGACACACTCCCAGGAGAAATGAGCGCCAGTTTGTTTACATACACCCCGTGATTTGAGGTGAAGGACGATGACAAGAGAGAGGACGTTAAGACAGAGCTGCTGGGTTCCCTGGATAAACTTAGCATCACATCTCACCACAATGAGGTGGATTCTTCATCCTCATCTGACCTGCAGACGATGGTCTATTGTTTTATTTAGACTAACGTCTCAGAGAGAAGACTTAAGGCTTCATATCGGTTCTGACTTCAGGTTTAGTTCACTTTTGTTGTTATTGTAGGGCTTGCTTGTTTTTTCAGTTTTAATCCATCCTGTTGTGTTTTCCATGGCTTTGTATTTGAAATGTATTTGTTATATTACGTTTTGTCTTTTTTATATATAATTTTCTTAATTTATTTCAATTACACTCAAAGTCAAAATGGGTTTTCTTTTGGTTAATAAAGTTTTTAACAGAGTGAAATGACTAAGAAGTAATGAAGGGAAAAAAATCACCAACTAAAGAAACTATAAAGGAAGGAGCTTCAGTGATTTATTTATCTTTATTAACATATAAACTCTTGATCTTCCTTTATTAAAAAAATTTAAATAAAAGATTTTTTTTCTTGTAAAATAAAAGATTTGTACTCTGTGTTTTCACTCAGTGTTTAATATTTTTCCCATTTAGAGCTTCACCTCTTAGATTTCAGTCTTTCTGATTCCCTGATTTTAGTTTCTTCAGTTTTATTGAACCAACTTCATTGATGTTATCTTCTAAATTTGGACTTTGCACCATCACCACACATCTTTGTGTGAAAAAAGCTGACAAATGTCATTTTTGTGTGTTTGACCTCTAAAATCACATATATTTGAATTAGCAAAAATGTCAAAGACAGGTAATATTTTAAAACAAACCTGCAACATATCATAAAATCAATAATTATTTACTTATTTTGCAGCAGGAAACCAGGGTTTTCTCTCAAATTAACACATTTTTTCAGTTGCTTTAATCTTTTGTGTTTTTCCTCAGGTTTAATATCTATATTTAAAAACAGACACAAATGACAGGCTTATATTCTTACACTGACAGTCTGAGCTCTGTATTTTATAAAAGGACTGGAGCTGCGTGAGGTGGAGTGTTTGGAGCGTTGCAGGAGGATGTGGGCTGGAAACACAATTAGAGGAGCTTTAAGGGGAGGAGATGAGTGGTTGAGGAAGAGGTTGAGAATCATCCACAAGATCACCTGCATGAGAAGACTGATTAAAGTCCACCTGCACCTTTAAGTGTCCCCACAAGCCATCGGATTAAACCACTTCCAGTGACACTCGGGTTTAGAGACGCCCCAGTCAGCCTCTCACAGCTCTGATTACACCACATAAGGAAGAAGTGCATGTTTAGTTGTTTTTAATTTAATTATTTTAGACGTCATAATAATGTCAGTGTTAACCATACAAGCTGAGTCAGACAACACCGAACAAGTCAAAAAGGTGTCAGAAACGGGTCGACAAACATTCCTGTGGTGATTAATTCTGTGAGGATTTATAATATTTCTCCAGAAACAAAAATAGTGTCTTTGATTTGTGGATGTTGTGGTCATCCATCAAGCCCCCTGACATCATCCTGTTATCTCTCACTCAGTCGCTGCAGGACAGACCAGTATTAACTTGCAAGAACGCAGAAATGATCAACAACTTCACCTAAACTCTTCCTAGATTTCATTAACAAAAGATTCTGCTCTGAAGCACACCGGCTACATTTGTGTGCAACTATATGATAATTCCCATCATAATTACCCCTCCTGGCAGGGATTCATGTTACTAATCAGAGGTGACAAAATGCAAAACAAGTTTACATAACAAAATGTGAAGATCTTATAATTATGGGATTACATCTGGATGAAAAGTCTTCTGACCGAGGAAGGAGAGGGGTTTGGGGTTTGGGCCTGAGGGAGGTGTGAGATAAGCTATGATGAGAAAGCCATGGTGACAGAGTGATTAAATGAAGACGAGAACAGATAAGGTAGAGATTTGATAATTAGTGGTGTTAGAGAGTTCCTCCACAAAGACAGTAAACTGACAGATTGGAGGTAAAGTGGTTTTGTGGGGAGAAGAGATTTCCTCTCTCCTCTGCAGGCACTGGGAATTTTCTTCCAGCAAACATCAGCCTTTTGTGCATTTGTGCATCCTGACATGTTCATAAAGGGATTGGCGTCTGGTGGGATCTTTTAAACTAAAAGCCTGTTGAAATCCAGATACAGAAATTGAGAAATGTACCGTAAATCTTTTTTGCAGCTCTTGAGAGGGAAAAAGAGCGAGCTCTGACAGTTAAAGAAGTGAAGACGTTCCTCCTCTGACTTTTATGTTTCCCCCCTCCAGCAACCTGAAACATGATCTTCACAGCAGATCTGTTTGAATTCCACACTCAGAGGATGACATCATGCAAAGATTCCTCAACAAGTTGCATCCAGCATGCATGCGCTCCGAGGCTGTGATTGATCATTTTAACAGGAAAGAAGACAGGGACACATCAGGGCATGCTGCTAATTGAAAAACAATGTGATTGTGGTAAAAACCTGCATGATGAGTCCAGAGTTTGACACAATTATATAATGCAAGATGTTTTAGGATTAAGATGAACTTAGTATAAACTGTATTTGAATAAAAGTTTTCAATATTAGGAGCTCAGAGCAGAATTTAACCTGCATTTGATTTTTTAAATTTAATCTTACGTGCAATGTCCAGATATGCAATGAACCCTTTGGACTTTTTGAGGTCCTTAAAAATGTAGGAAATGGAGGGAAATGAATAATGTTTACAAACTGATCATCATGGTGTGGTTTCACAAGATTTTTGATAATTTACCTCAAAAAGTAGAAGAAGCAGAGATGATTTTTAGTATTAATTTTCTTTCTTACTATACTTGTTGTTTAATTGTTATTTATTCTGTCTTGTAAGGGGGATCTTTTAAAAAGATATTTTTATTGTCAGTGATTTTTTTTCTTGGCTAAAGTGAAGTGTATATACATATATATATATATATATATATATATATATATATATATATATATATATATATATATATATATATATATATATATATATATAATTGTATTTGTCTGCTCAGGCATCCATTAAAAAAAAAAGACAATTTTTAATCTTGACAAGGTTTTCTTCATTAAATAAATGTAATTTTACATGTTTGCACATGTAACTTAAAAATCTTAATTTCAGTGGGTTTCTGTTTAAATAAAAATGTATTTCAATTTTATTTTTAATGAATTATTATTATTTTTATTTTTTTTTGTTTAATTTTGGTGGCTTTGTAAGATCTTAAAAACTAAAGCAGCTGTGTGTCTTTCTTTGTTTAAAATGCTGTTTGATTATTACAGGATTTTAATAAGTTTCTTAAAGATTAACTTTGGGTAAAAAGCGAACCCACTGGAGGGATCAAATATCCTCTCTGGCCTGGAAACGCCTCGGGATCCCTCAGAAGGAGCTGGAACGATCCAGGGATGTCTGAGCTTCTCTTCTTGACCTGATGCCTCTGCAACCCGACCTTGGATAAGCGGTTGAGAATAGATGGATGGGTGGAAAGAAAAAAATGAAAGCTGTTGATGCAGCTCAGAAAAAAAAAACACATAAACCCCATTTGACTCCTCCAAACACTTGACCACAGTCGACCTTTGGCTTCCTCCAGGCTGTGGTTTGACAGTGTGAAACGTGGAAGGAGAGCAGATTTAGTGCCGAGCTGAAGGGAATGGGGTTCATGCTCAGGAGGAAGATAAACGGGGAATACAGTGAGGATTTAGATCCTAATCTGCCACCAAAGAGGTCAGCTAGACTTTAGATCCTAACCTCAGATCTCTCCTGTCCACATCTTTACATTAACCAGCCTGTTGCTGTTGTCCTTTGATAATTCTGCCTTAAAACTGAGACCATTTCAGACATGCAGCTGCCTGGGCTCCTTAGTTTGTGTTTTAATTTACTGCAGCGTTTCTTAACTCTGGTTTCAAAGGATCATAAATCCTCAGTTCAGCCAGTCAGCTCATGTGGAATGGATTTTGTGTATTGTGCAATTACTGCGTATGTAAAGAGATGAGATCTGGTGTCTATCAGCGCCTTGACCTTGTTATTTCACACAGGAACACAAGAAGAAATGGTTATTAGTAGTACAGCCAAGTACACAAACACCAGCCAAGGCATCAAGTTGTTATCTTCACGGCAGTCCAAGCAACAAAATCTGAGGTTAATTTGAGGAAAGTTGAAGATTTCTGCACTGGGAAGTTGCAACAGGAAACAACAGCGACTGAAAAACGTCTCTTTAACAACATGAACTGAACATTACAGATAATAATGAATAAAGAAGATCTGGTCAGTTAAAACTCAGCGAGCATTACAGCAACGGAGGGTGTATCAATTAAAAATATCAGAATGCAACTGCAGCATAATAAAGTAGAAATTTGTGGTATGCACATATTTATGAAGTATGTTCATCTTCAGCATTGTGCAATCGCAGCATAAACTTTGATGTGCATCATGTTCAGTGTTGTGATGCACACCCAGGTTTTGTTCCTGGTGTAATCAAGGATTGGTCCAACGCTCTCCGCCTCTGATGAGCTGGTACTTGTTGCATTGCTACAACACATGGGATGGTCACAAAGAGGAAGATGTGTCATGCTCTTGTTAAGTTACTTACTGTCTTTTTCTAAATTAGCCAACTAGATATGCAGCGATGAGAGCGATGAAGCAAACATCCAACACGAGTTACTACAAGCAAAAAGACAATATTTGTCCTCCAGTTTGAAAGGTTGAAGAGAGAAACAATTGTATTAAAATACAAAATAATACTTTATAATCTGCAGACTTTTTAATCCCTTTATTGATAATCTGTGCTTCAGGACAAACACCAAACGGATCTTTTTTTAGCACAGGTTTGGTTCTTTTAAATCATATTAGGATTTATTCACAGCAACTGACACACAGACACTGAATTTAAATATGAACACATGACTTTTATAATATTATTTTATAACAGCACATGCCTTTATTGTTGATTTGTGGATGTTTGACAGTTTTATTAGTAAAAATCTAAAAGACAAAAATGTTCTTCCTTAACCTCTGCTGACTGATTGCATGCATGCTCAAAATAAACCATTTGACACATGTCCACTATCTGTTTATAATAATGTCATGTCTCGAGTATGAGTGAATTACTCCTTGTCTGTTCCTGCCAACACAACCGTACTAACCTAGCAAAGTACGACTGATATTCCAAATAAGGACAGTGTTTAACCACTAATTCGTTTACCCTCCCATATCTGCTATTAGAAAAAGGAACAAGTGATGACAAATTTCTGTCAGATAAACATATTTTAATCTAGTTTTCTATGGTTCTGAAAAAAGAAGGGTCAGGTTTGGGTGTTAGGTTGCTTGTTGATACCAGAGCCATCACACACTGGACCACTGAGGGCTTTTAATTTGTCAGTACAGGTTTGTTTTAGATCACATGACTGTTGCTGTTTAGGTTTTTCCTGGATCACTGAACTCACTGAAGTTCTTCTCTTCCTTTGAAACGTCACATTCGTGGCCACCTACTACAAATGCTGCCTGTTGTTTTCGTTGTTTGTTCGAATCTATTTCCTCATACATATTAAACGTTAAAGGGATATTTCAGTCATTTTGAAGTGGTGTTCTGCCTGTTCTTGGACCACACTCATTGGTAGCATCACTCAAAGCGAGCGGCGCCTCTAGAATCAGGAAGACTTCCTCTGACTGGAGCAATAATAATGGCTATTCAGATCAGGAGAGACGCTGCTGCTGAACTCCTTTAAGAAGTTGCTCTAGTTTTATTCTTTCTAGTAAAAGTCTAGAGTTCTTATTCTTGTGCTGCAGCTTACTGCAGCTAAACTTACTATGACGTGCAAAATAAAGCACATGCGGGGGTGAGGTAACTGCAGAAACCTTGGTGTGCAAACAAATAGTTGCACAAGCTGCACTACTGGGCATATGTAAATACCCCCCCTCAGTCTGAATCAGAACTGTGTTGTTTTGTTTCCCACTTCATCACAAATATAAACGTCTACATTCTTTTCTCAGTTTATAAGATTATTCAAATTTGCCGCTCTGCAGTCACAGACCCTTTATTTGTTGAAGCTCATACAGGTGTTTTAGCTCATTAATGCGTTTAAACGTTTCGTCTGTTCACACCACGTCATGTCGTAATGGCCCCTTTACTTCATAGCATCACAGCTTTGTTCCTGTATATAAAACAGCAGGTCATCAACACGTCTCTGTGTGTTAGTCTCTGTATAGGAATGACTCATAAATGGGACAAACACTTTAAAATGTTCTCCATCAACAGAGATCACCTGTTTGAAGAAGTGATTCACCTAAATAATTCCCTGGAAAATGACTTGTTTGCTGTAAACATGTTGTGTGGTTTTTTTACATGGGGCTTCCCTAATGGGCTCCTTTGTTTTGATCTGGCATCGAAACTGTCTGTGCACTGCCTGCTTGCCCCTCCTGAGTCATATTTGTGTTTTACATGTGTCTCTGAGAGCATGTGAATCCACCAGGCCTGTCTGTTAATCTGAACTGTCAGTAACACAACCCCCACAGAAACACACAAATGCTGTGTTTGCTGTGGAGTCGAAACAAATATCTGCTCTGGTGATGACTCCCGCAGTGGACAGGAGGACAAGAAGGAGAACAAAAGAGACAAAGACTGAAAGGAAAGCACCTAACGGAAGGAAAACCCCTCCTTTCTTCTTTCAGCCTGCATGCTGCACACCTTTTGCGGCCTTTTTCTTGTAGCCCACCTTAGGAAAACATCCGTGCCCCCACACGATGCTGAGCCTAGTGTTTCCTTCTGTCTTTAATCTTTGTGAAAGGAGCTTTTAACAAGGCAGGGGAGGATGAGTGGATCTGCCAAAGAAGAACAAAGGTAGGGAGGAACTCTGAGGGATGCTAGCAGAGTGGAAAGGCTCTGTAATTTATCACCTGTTGCCCTTGGGCAGCCCAGTGCTCCACGCCCTGGGCTCTTTGTGAATCTGTGTGTGTTTATGTGTGCAAGCATGAATGAATAAGGGATGAAAAGGGACACACTTATTAGTCAGGATTACGCAGTCCTCAAGCAAAACTTCCAGCTCATTTTACTACAAACAGACTTTGACATGTTTATGTTCTGATTTTAAGAAAGCAAAACAAACCTAAATTACTCAATGGTGCTATAATAGTAACATTTAAAAGAAAAAAATATATTGTAAAATTTAAAACACACCAGTTTGTGTTATATGTGGAAGCTTTCATCTCAATAGTCTATCAAACTAGTTAAATCTACATGCTGTTGTTTTTTGAAAACACTGAAGTTCCATTGTTGTTGTCTGCCACCTTGTGGCAAAGGGATGTAATCACAGAAATGCACACAAACCTTTAGATTGGACACAAAACACACCCAAAGTTAATCAGCTTATAATTTTTATCATGATCTTTAGTCTAGTGCTGTCATATTGTCTCTGTGTTGGACTGCTGTTTCTATTCCTTTTGAGTCACTTTATAAGTTGGGGCCTTATTGCTGCTCTTTTGCATCGGTTTGCAGTCCTTTTGCTTGTAGTAGTCTGTATTTTGCTGTGGTTTTATTTGCATTGTAATTCCATTTATTTGCATTTGTTCTGCTCCTGTTTTTGTTGGTTCATTCTCTCCCTTTTCCTATTGAATCTCTATCATGGCATGTGTGTCATCTTACGTCAGAATATATTTCTGGTCATTTTCACTGACAAGCATTTCACTGCATATCGTACTGTGATTGAGTGTGTATGTGACAAATAAAATTTGAATTCGATTTTTTTTCCCTCATTAGAGTTTTTTTAATGTTGTGGTGTATTTTTTTCAATTGCTTTGTGTGGTATTGTGTCTCTTTGCGCTTGTTTCATATCATTTTCGTATTTCTTGATTTTAACAGGAAATCTTGAAACATTTCAAATAGAGGATTTGTACCTTGCTTTGAAATTAGATGATTTCAAAGGTGACCTTGGGTGTTTTGAAAGGCACCTGAAATAAAATGTTTTATTATTATTATTATTATTATTATTATTATTATTATTATTATTATTATTATTATTATTATTATTTTCTGTTCAAGGCCCCCATGGTCATGATTTGGTTGGTCAGTTAAGTAATTCATTCTTCCTCCTACAAGCATGTATAGTTTAAAAAGATAAATAATAATTTAAATACATCTAATAGTCTAGCATTTCATTTTCTGAATACATTTAGCTTTACTTAAAATGTTTTAAAAGTGGATTGAAGAATGACGCCTTTCTATGCCCTTGTTAATAGTTTAAACATAAAATCGGAAAGTTCATAAACCGAAATGCAACACCAAAACCTTTTAGTGTATTCTAACCGATTTTAAAATATGAACGTAAATTTTGTTGAACTGGTAAAAAAATTCGCAATTCGAACAAACTTTTTGCACATTTTCAACGTAACTTTCCACACTCATCCTACTACGTCTATCAAAATTCCAACACGATTACAAACATTTGAACGCAACACAACTAGACACCAATGACGTAGCACGCTACTGCCGTGTTTGGTTGTGGTCGGAGCAAATGAAGCTAGGAAGGGTTCAAGGAAGCCTCCAGCATCGTAGATAAACACCCAAAAGAAGTGTGAACCCAGCGAATACACAGCTGTCACAATACCAAAAGATTCTTAAAAGGGTCCTTCACACAGCGAGGGTCAACATGTCTGAGACATACGGTATGTTTGTCCGTTTACAGATACAGTTCGCTGCCCTGCTGTGACAGACTGTCCTAGCTACGTTGCTAGTTAGCTTGTTTAGTCCACCCGATTATGTCACGTCTGTGGATTTTATTGGGTTGTTTAACATTCGCGACATTTCACTGTGGAACCCCCCAACTATTAAAGCTTTGTCTGTATTTTTACGTTATACATTTGTCCTACGATGGCGGATTACACTATCCCGTAAACGAGTTTGTAACGTGAGCAAACATATGGTGATACATTTCAAGTGAAAGTTAGCCAAACTTTACACGAAATGCAAAAGGAGCCTGTCAATACACTGAGGTGGTGCGTAGAGACGCTCAGATAACGAGTTTGTTGAAATTCAAGCCGAATGTGTGACCTTGTAACCTGAACTATGATGGCATTCATTTCCAACTTATATTATTTGCGAGGTAGCTTTTAGCCACAAGGCCACAGCAGGAAGTTAAAATGTTTGTGTTTTTTATTCCCCACTTACCTGTCAGCTGCTGTTAGATGTGTGCATCCTGAATCAAAACAAGATCAGCCATTCTGCAGGGATTTCTACAAGATTTAAAGCTGAATGAGATGCTTTTCAATTTAAGTAATGTTTTTTGTAAAAACTAAAATAATTTGTACTGTTGATGCACATTTGATTGGGAGGGGGAATCAGTGGGTTTTCAAATATAAAGAAAATACATTCTTAGGAGTAAAGCATCAGTTTTCTCTATTAAGTTTATCGTGAGTTCTCAGTCAATGCAGATCATTATGCATCTTATCTTCATCTACTTAAAGCGGCTCTCTGGAGCATTTTTCTCTGTATCAAAGTTTTCTAAATGTTCTAAATGATACTTCAGGTCTAAACTATGATCTATGGGTTGAGTTCCACAACATCTGTCATTCTGATGAAGACCCTCCTTCCTCCTAGAGACCCCTTTCCATTATTTCTTGCCGCCGACATTTTTCAGCCAATGAAATTCAAATGTCTGCATTCTCTCAACATGCACGCGCATCGACCAAACCTGTACCAGTAGGGGGCGCTGTCGTACAGGACGCTCCGTGTGTTTCTCTGCCGTCTCAGCCGTTCACTGAGGACTCACGGCTCATTTCTACTAAAAACCTACCCATTCCCCAGATAAAGATGGATTTATTTTTATTTTTAAACCTTTCACCTCACAGAATGGCAAGGCTTGACAGGATTATGCGTTTATTTTGGTCAGAAAGTTCATCCAGGGCCGAGTCAAGTTCAGCTTCAGAGTCCAGCAGCAGCTCTCTGCTAACAGAGCTAATATCAGAAGCAGCAGGGACAGAGAGGGCTCATCAGACCCTCGTAGTATTGTTGGAATAAGATTGTGAACTGTGAGTGATTAAACCCTACACATTGAGCTGTACAGTTCATGTCCGAAGTATATGCGCCGCGTGCACGCGCGCACACGCGACCGGACGCGCGTGTCGAGATGTTTTGAGGAGGAGCCTTTGGACGCTAGATTCAAAAACTGCTCTCCTGATGAAATCCTCCGGAGTGCCGCTTTAAGCAACTAGTCAGCATTTAAAAGACAACTTAAATGACTACTAAAAGCAGAGTAAACCTTAAGACTTGTTTGTTAGTGTTGACGTGTTTTGTTGTTATTGTCATAGATTTATTTGTGTCTATTTGGCAGGGATTTCTTTGACAGGACAATAGGCCTGACACCACAGATCCAAAAAATGTAAAATGCCACACCATTATCCTCTTTGGTTGCACTCTCAGACTCTCACCATCTGCTTCTCTTTGTATTCTCTCTCCTCCTAATTTCTTGTATGAAACTTTATCCATGTGGGGCTATATATATGGAAAAGTGCCAGCTCTAATAGCCTCCTATTGATTTCTGTCTCAGTCTCCTACACTGTCTCTTCTGGAGGATCTAGTGGAGTTGGCTAAAGCATCTTGTACACAATAAATTCATGTTAAATGGTTGCAGATATAATCTTTTAGGTTTTTTATTTACTTGACATTTGCCTATAATAACATAAATTCATTTGTTTGTTGTGTAAATTTGCAGAATGTAGCATTTATGGCAAAATTAGGAAATTCTAATTTTGTAGAATATTTGTAAAAGCTGCTGAAAACAACATACATTGATGTTTTGTGTGTTTTGCTCATTTTTCTTACTGTAGGCAACATATGTTACTGTAGTTTGTGTGTTGTTTAATTAATTAATCTATACATTTAAATAGTTGCATATAGTCATGTAAAAGAAAACAACAAAAACATTTTTGTCCTTTCTTTTTCATGTTTTTCAGATTTTGAACAGCTTATAAAAAGTAGATCCGTTAGTGGATCTGGGTCTGAGTGTGTAAAGTGTTGTCACAGTCTGACTGAACATAGGTTAGGGTGTTATTTGGTTCCCTGGGGGATTACTTAATATTGATGTGTAAAGAATCCAGCAGCCTGTGGAGAGGGCAGAGCCACATTCCACTTTCACCCATCGCTTTGACATATTGACAGCTGGATAGTTGTTTGCAGCTCTCATAGGGAGATTTATATGTTGTCTGGGAGGATTTTAAAAAGCTGAGGCAAGAGATATGTTAGCCTCAGAGTCTGTCATTTCTTCTGTCATGGCCCCCGTGTGGTTGAAAAGTTCAGCTGGCTGCAGGCGCATAAGAAAACTTTAATGCTTCTCATGAATTTGACCTCTGAGTTTGTGCTGAAGAAAATCCTTGAAAATGGATGATGCACCAAGCTGCTGCTGGTGTGTGTGTGTAAACTGATGGTGGGCTTCCAAGAGCACTAGCATAATGAGTTTAAAATGTCATAGAGGAGATGAAGAGCAATCTGTGCAGCTAGATCCTATCAGAACATTCCCCTGCTTGGTAATATCATCACCTGTTTTCCCATTCAGCACTTCTTAACTGTGCAGGCTGTTCTTCATCACAAACTCAAATTGCTGTTTGCCTTTTAATTTCTTTATGACTCTCAGGAGGAAAGGTGTCATTGCAAGTGAACTTTGATCTCATAGTTTTAGAAACATAAAATCACTCCTGATTGTTTTTTACTGATATCAGCATCTATATGATTTTACCACCTTTTTAAACTTTAACACAAGATTTTCTTCTCCTTTTTTTTTTAGAATAACCTGACTTGGCAGCTACATAAAAACCTGTTTTAAAAACTTATACTACAATCTTTAGTCACGTTCATATTTTTCATGTACTGTTCCGTTATAAAGTTTAGTCCTGGTACAGATTGCTTTTGTTTTGCTTTTTAACACTTAAATATTTCAGATCAGCAACACATTTCAATATAAGACAAAAATAACCTGAATAAATACAAAAGGCAGTTTTCAAATTATGAGTTCACTCATTAGGAGAAAAAAGCTGTCCAGACCAACCTGGTCATATGTGGGAAAAGTAATTGGATAATTGAGTCCAGTTTCACGAGCCCGATCACTGCCAGACTTGTAAAATTAAGAAATCTTTTCAGAAGGATTTGAAGATCTCAAAAAGCAATACATCATGCACAATTCAAAATTAATTCAAAGAGAAAAGAACCCACAACATCTAAAGCACTGCAGGCCTCACTTGGTCAAAGTTAATGACGCAGCAGTAAATGTTATCCTGGGAGAGTTCCGAGGCCCAAACCTCTGCTGACCAAAGGTCCGTCTTACATTCCCCAAGACTCTTAGGGAAATATTTTGTAGACTGACCAGACAAAAGTGGAACTTTCTAGAAGGTGTGTCCTGTTCCATCTGGAGCTAAGCTAACACTGAATTTCATAAAAACATAACCGTCAGGGCTGCTTTGCTGCTTCAGGACCTGAATGACTTGCTGTCATTGATGGAACCATGAATTCTGCTGTCTACCAGAAAATCCTGAAGAAGACCGTCTGACCTTTGACCCTAAACAGGCCGTTCATATTAAGAAAAACATTTTAACCATCTGTCTTTAGTCATTCCATTAACTGTTAATATGCCACCCTAAGTTATGTTTAATACCTTAACATTGTGTTTTACCCTTATAATCCCCACTGATTTCACATCAGACAAACAAGATGATTCAATTAGAATCATAACTTACGCAGATTTTCTTATTACCCACAAAGCTTTGTGATTAGCTGACTAATTTGAGTTTGGTTGAAAGTAGTGGCTTTAATGGGATTAAGGGTTTATCTGAGGACTGTCTCTGAGGATGGAGGTGCAAAGAGCAGCAGATCTGCCACCTGCGTTTGTGTTACACTGAGTTCTATCTCCTTCCATCTGTTGCAGACTTCCTCTTCAAGTTCCTGGTGATCGGCAGTGCTGGGGCGGGGAAATCCTGCCTCCTCCACCAGTTCATCGAGAACAAGTGTAAGTCTTAACCCTGGTAATGTGTGGATGTGGATTCTCAGACAATGATTGGCACAGAATTGATGCTGTCGATCTTAAGAGCCGTTTTGCGCTACACGCTGAAATTAATTTTTTTTTCAGTCTTTTGTGAGGTTACACAAGTTCCTCAGGAGAAAAATGAATCATTGACTGACTGCTGTGTGAAATGAAACTATAATGATGTGGTGAAGTGTGTGCCAGTCTAGATTTCTGACACTGAAAGCAGGTAATTAAGTTGGTTCAGAGTTATACAGTACCACTGTTCTCTGACTCGACTCTATGTGGGACTTTTAAAGCAAAATGCAGATTAAATTAACCCA
This sequence comes from Callopanchax toddi, assembly GCA_006937965.1. Classification (NCBI taxonomy): domain Eukaryota; kingdom Metazoa; phylum Chordata; class Actinopteri; order Cyprinodontiformes; family Nothobranchiidae; genus Callopanchax; species Callopanchax toddi. Next base: position 283,912 of record SSNR01000070.1, on the reverse strand, counting down.
GTTCTGAGCTGTAATTTTATATTGTTTGAGTAAATGACACTTTTTTTAAATGTAGTGTGGTTTAGTAATGTGTCCTGACTGAATTAAAGCTACAGATTTTAGACTGAATCAACAGAACTGAACGTCAGGTTTGTTCCCAGCACTGTGGAGGTCTAACTAATAAACCTGTCATTCAGTCCCCAGAGTTCATTTTATAGCACATTATTTGAACTGTGAAACATTAAACCTGTCAAAACGTAGCAAGCAAGACCGAACGCTCCGAGGATGGCTCTTAAATAAAACTTCCCAGTTTAAAAGCTTAGTACTTGGACGAATTTCAGTTTTCTGTTTCATTTTGGAGCTCATTTTGTTTCTGTGCAGTTAAACAGGACTCCAACCACACCATCGGCGTGGAGTTCGGGTCCAGGGTGGTCAACGTTGGTGGGAAGACGGTCAAACTGCAGATCTGGGACACTGCAGGCCAGGAGCGATTTCGGTAACGGCTTATAATCGTTCTTGTACAGGTTTTGGCAGTCTGTCAGAGCAACATATTTTACTGAAGCCAAACAGAGAGTCACAGTTGGATCACTCTGAGATATTCTGCTGCTGCAATGAAGTGTTTGGTTGGTAATAATTTAAAGAACAGGCAGTTTTTGTTTCACCCTCCTGTGCTAATTTTCTCTGTTTATTTTTTACACAGTTCTGTAACACGAAGCTACTACAGAGGAGCAGCTGGAGCGCTGCTTGTTTATGATATTACAAGGTAAAATGGTTCATTTGTTTGACAGCTTATGACTTTATTGTGGTTTTCATGTTGCAAAATAAACTTCTAGTTTTGTTGTTTTCGCCTCTGCAGGAGTATTCTCCAAATACTCGCTATTTCTTTTATTCACATTACAAAATATTGTTTAAAGTGTCTGAAAACCACAGAATACATCTACTTTTATTTACTTATTAAAGGATAAATTACTAACTGCTGCAGTTGCATTTAGTTTTACTCAAAACAGAAGTTGTGATGCATGAAGCTGAACTGCAGATACTTTTGATTTTACTCGCTATACTTACTCCTTTTTATTACCGTCTCTCATGCTGTTTCTATTCTGTGAGGAGTAATATCCTAAAGGCTTGGTAGCGTATCCACACCGCCTCTATAAGTGGTGTGATTTAATGACGAGAAGCTGGACTGGTTCCGTGGGATTCGAGGCCTGCATTTGGCAGACTTCAGCTTGTGATCGAGGAGTTGTGAAATCAAGATGGACTGAATCCAGTAATGCAAAGAGACGGGAATGCTTGACAGTTTGAGGAGGTCGAAGGTGGCGTTCAGGGCGGCAGCCCCTGTAGAATAATGCAGAGGCATCTGCTAGAGTGCAGGAAAAGCAGAAGTAGGCAGCAGGAGGTGGATAGTTCAGATATTAGAAGGAAAGAAAGAGCGTATGATTCGCCTTGTTTCATGATTGTGTGGACTAAGAATTACGTCAGTCTTTGCTTGTTAGTGAAAACAGCTGTTAAACATCACTGTGCAGACCCACACCCTTTTTCTTACCTCACTGACCTCATGTTACCATGGAAACTAGGGCCCTACTTATATGGTAATTAGTGGCTTCCTTGAAAGTTTTGTGCTCATTAATCTAATAGTCCACTCGATGACGTTACTGCTGTAGATTTTCTGATCAGTTTTACAGGAATCTTGTCCTGAGGAGGAAATCGTTACATGTGTGATTACAGACTTTTTAGATCAACTTAGATTCACATGGCTGAAAATACCATTTGGCTGTAGTCACTGTCAGCAAACGTTAAATTGTTCCATCCTTTTTTTTTTTTTTTTTTTTTAACCAGTCGAGAGACGTATAACGCCCTGACCAACTGGCTCACAGATGCACGGACACTAGCGAGCCCCAACATTGTTATCATTCTGTGTGGCAACAAGAAGGACCTGGACGCAGACAGAGAGGTGACCTTCCTGGAGGCGTCACGTTTTGCTCAGGAGAACGGTAACTAATCTCAGATCTGTTATATCTCACAATTCATCTTTGCTTCTAATTCTCTCCACTTGCTTTACATAGACTACATTCTCTCTTTATTTTCACTTTTATGATCTTGCATTTCCTATTATCTCCACAGAGCTGATGTTTCTAGAGACCAGCGCTCTGACAGGTGAGAACGTCGAGGAGGCTTTCTTGAAATGCGCTCGGACCATCCTCAACAAGATAGACTCAGGTAAAAGTTGTTGAAGATCATTAGGGTTTTGTCTGAGCGTGTAGCGCGTATCGGTGACATGTTTTTCACTTTGAAGGAGAGCTGGACCCGGAGAGGATGGGCTCAGGAATTCAGTACGGAGATGCGTCGCTGAGGCAGCTGCGGCAGCCGAGAGGCACGACGACACAGAATAAACAGCAGTGTAACTGCTAGGGATCAGCACCATCCTCCACAGAACCCACACAGACAGGATGCCCCCTACAGGTCTGTGATGTCATCGCAGCATCCTGGTACATAAATAGAAGAAAATACTTTTAGCTGAAACTAATTGTCTGTGTGTGTTTATGCAGCTCCAGGTTTTGTTTGGTGTGTGACTCGTCTCACTTCAGCTTCATGCACCTCAGATCACCTGGTTGAGTGTTTATGGAGAATAATACAGCCCTCTGGTAAGCGTCTCAACCTGAGCAGCTCAGTTTTGCCCCTACACCTGGACATCATGAGGAAGAGCCATCCTCTGAATCAGTTACCAGACCAGGATAAGTCACGGGTTATTGTTGGGTTTGTCTGTTTTGGTTTTAGGAAGTTGATTTCTTTATTTGCACATCATTGTTGAAGTACTTTGAGCATTTTTATTTTTCAGTCTCTCCTCGTGGGATTAGTGATGACTTTCTGTTAAAATAACTCAACCTGTAACTGATGAGTGACAAACAGCTCCGTTGTGAACTTTTCAAAGAAGTCACCTCGCCCAAATTTGGGCTGAAAATGATTGTATTCAAGTTTACACCAAAATGAGTGTCCCTATAAATTTCATAGAATTAACCACAAATTGTTACTTGACTATATTTATAGAAATAGAACATTTTTGTGAAAATTATTAAGTATGTTTCTTTTTTTATCTGAAAATTGAAACTTTTAAGAGATATTCGACATGTAGAATCATTGAATCTTAAAGTGGGAATGTTTGGTTTTTGAACTACAAATGCACTTTTATGGCACATAGAATTATTTGTGAATTTCTAGTATAAAATGTCAAAATTGTCTTTAAACTGTCAAAGAGCAAAAAGTATATTTAGTCACTCCATTGACAAACAGAAAAAGCAAACCTGTGGGATGTTTCAAAAGCACAAAGAAGAGGAAATGTTTTTATTATCTATATCTAAAGATCCCAAAGTATAAATTGAGCTTTATTAGAATCACATGGTATTGAAATCCATGTATTTTTAGATGTAATATTTGCAGAAAGGGCAGCAACCCACAGTTGTTCTAGCCTTGTGTTTTTGAGGTTTTCATGAAGCCCGTTCATGATGTTATTCTGTCTGTTTGTGAGTTAGCGGTGATAAATTTCAGGTCATCTTGCTTTGTTTTGCACAGACATGGCAAACAGCTTCTGTGAGCCAGCCTGTTTTTGTTTCTCCCTCAGACAGACTTTAGGAAAAAACAAAATATTTCCACTAAAATATGGGTTTCTCTTTCCTTGAATCACTGACAGCATAGTTTGTGGTGCTGCTGGAGGAACACGAGGTTCCACGTTATTACCGTTCCCTACCTCTGACCTCTCGTTAAATCACTGACAACTCAGACTGACCCGAGCATTAGCGTGTGTCCCTCCAGCCAAACCGTGTGTTTCAAACCCGAGTGAGTCAGCACACTGAAGGAAGAACGATTTTCACAAGTGGATAAGGATGTAAGGATATCAAGAGACGGATGGCTGAAATGTTGCTTTTGAGACTTTTGCATTCTGTGATAGTTTGTCTCTTCTGAAAGTGCACTTTTCTTTTTAAAGATCTGTTTTGTTTATATGCTGTAACTATAGAAATGTACATTTTATTTTACTTGAAGAGTATACTGTAATAAAGATTTTAATGTAGATGTTATTGGGGAAAAAAACAGATTATTGATTCAGTTTCCTTGTTTCTGCCGACACAAACGTTGTGGTTCAAACTCCTGATGTGGACTGTGTGAGCTTTAGGTGGCTGACAGCAGCAACTAATCACTCCTATTCACTGGTTCCTATTTAGGTATATGCATTTATTAAGTCACTGAAATGGTTGGAAACTCAAATCAAGAGCTAAAATGCAATGAATCTGTATTTACAGTACAGCTCATAATAAGCAGACATCAGAATAGCCATATTATTTTGTCACATGTTCCAGTCTGGATTTAATCAAGTTATGAACAGCTGTTCTCTGTAACATATGTGATATAATCAACCCAAGTACTGCTGTACATCTCAAGTAACCTATCCTGTAAATAAGATTTGCCTATTGTGAGTGTTGATTGTTGTAATTATGCAATTCCCAGTAAACTGTTTTTCATTTAATGTTTCCCCTGATGTTTTCTTTAATATAATGTATGTTTGAATGTGATCTCATTCCCTTCTATTGTGTGCAGAAATGAGAATCGGCTACAGTCCAGATTTATTGGCAGCTGACTTGATGGAAAGTGAAATGTAGCCATTTGATTTACGTTCTTCCTGTCACTCTTCAGTCATTTCATTCAGAGGAATTGAGGTGAGGGTTTCAGACGAGTCGTGCGATGACGGGTAAATGCCCTCCATGTCAAATCGTCTGGATTTACGCTCTCGGGTCGATGGAGTAACGACTAGAGGGGCTCAATGTGGCTGAAGTGGATATATTGATGGATCCATTGATTCTACGCCGGCTAGCAGGATGACCTCATAACCATTTTACTTGATTTATGATTAAATTCTTTTCACCACTAGATGGCGGTAAAATACTGGAGACGGATCATGACGAAGCTGAATCACCATCTGTTTATTTACACAAAACAGGAAATATAGGTATTGAATTTTGGAAAGTAACACACATTTCCATCAACAAACTCTCAGGCTGACAAGAGGGGAAGCAGGATATATTTCACCAATATAAAAAAAACAGCATGAAATCACCTGTGTGACTGGATATGGTTAAAATGAGGAGTTAATACCATGAATAAAAGGCCGTCAGACTTCACATTTTACAATGTCATTTGTTTTATGCTAATGAATATAGGAATGTATGAATCATACTCAGATTAGTAAGCAACCCATTTTTTTCATTATTAAGTTTTACTATATTTGACAATGTATACACACACACAATGCAAAGCAAACATCACTTCATGTAAAACTAACTCCATCCAGCCTTTGTTCTGTGTATTTAAGTGTTTTAAGAGGGAACGATGAGCACCATTTGATGTAATTCAAAGCAAACCCATCAGATTGAACACGACCTGCGCTCTCGTCACCCATGAGGATGCCTGACACAGCACAGGTCACCATAACACACCACTGGAAAAACTCCTCATTCTGAGTACACTCCATGTAATGAACTTTCTCTGCGGGGTCAATAGCTCTGAAGAGCTTCCTACTTGTAGTCTGCTCGTGGATGGCGACTCAGCCCAGATGAATACCGTAACACTCCTAAGACTGCTCTTTGTGTGGATTTATAGAAATGACTCCGAGGCCATTGGAGGGTCATTATCTGTGGTTTATCTTTATGGTGCTTGTTAGTTACAGTAGTGCCATTAAATAAATGTTTAGGTTAATGAGATAGAGAGGAGGAGAGCAGTTTCACACTGATTTCCACAGTGCACGAGGATAAACGCAGAACAAACATGAAATAACTCTTCCGTAGCCTCTGGTTATGTGAAGAGTAAATGGATTATAACATTGGCAGGATTATATGAAATGTTAAAAATCTACTGAGTCTGTAGGCTTGTTGATAGATTGACAGAATATTGCAACATATAGACTTCTATGGCAAACAGCTGAACTCAAACATCCATATGTAAACAATATTTTACATTTTTATTCTAAACAGCCACCTCTCTTGAAGAGGAGAGTTGGCTCTGTAGAGGCAGGGAAACAATGTGGTTCTTCCAGAGTGACAGAACGAGGTGAAGGTCGAGTTGGGCAGCACATACGTTCACAGGAAGGACAGATTTTTACTCGAGGGACTGGAGCATGAGGAGCTGCTTGAGGACCTTGGTCTGACTGGTCTCCCTGATCTCTCCTGCCAGGAACATCTCGTCCACCACCGTATACACCTTGAAACGCACAAAATAGATTAGATCAGAGGACAAACAGTTCATAGTGAGGTCAGTTTACATCTTTATATGACTTTCAGTTCAGAAGCTGAACAGCTGGACTCTTTTCTAAGCTTTCATGGAACAAAAAAAAAAAGAGAATAGTCATTTAAATCCACCATGAAAAAAATCCTGTCCTTCAGAGAATATTTGATGACTCACCTAATAATCTTTCCTACAATAAAAACATATATGTGTGCCATTTTTTTCTCCACAGTTCTTTCTCCTCGTGGTTTTTGTAAAACAGTTGGAAAATCTGAAGATAATCCCCTCATGTCTTTACCTTGTAGAAGTTGAACACAAGGTCCAGTTCGCACACATTGTGGAAATATTCATTCAGCACCTTCCAGGAAAGAGAATCAGAACATTAAACTTTTGATCCAAATAATCAACTTTATTAACACAAGGACACAGTGACATGCGTTATGTTAAATCTATAGTATCTTTATTTTGTAAAGGTGACTGCACTATTATATTACTTTAATATAATAATATTACAAAAGTGGCAAAACTGCACTGAATATTTGCAATTTCTGCAATATTAGACTAAATGCTGTGAACAAATATTCTGTTGACTTGATGGTTCTTATTTAGCCAGAGTAGTGAAATGTGGCTCTGCAAAACTCAGTGGTAGACGAAAACAGGAGAAAATACTAAATTCAGTTTATATTACAATAAAAAACTAACATTTAAGATTTGTGAGTTTTGCTGTAGGCTTCTTAGTCTCAAATGGTTTTATAGCGCTTACAAGTGCAGTTGTTGTCAACTATTGATTTTTTCCACATTATTCTGGTTTCCACTGCTACCTCTTTGCTTTCCACTTTGTGAGAAACAGTGGAAAGGTTGCAGCATAACAATAAATGTAGAAATGGCTCGTTTTTATATGTGCAAAACTAAATAACTCAATAAATAAACCCCCCAGAGACTCTATTTCAGAGGGAAACCATGGAAAAGTCCAGTTTGAACTATAAAATATCTGTATCTGTAACTCCAACTTGTATTGTGAATATTAATTATTGTATATATATATATATATATATATATATATATATATATATATATATATATATATGTATGCACACAGATTAGTTTGTAGAAAGTTAGTGCAAATCATATTATAGTGATTTAAATCCTAACTTTAATGGAAGTGACCACATTTCTGTTTAAGACATGAAGCCAAAACATTCAGCTGCTGCCAGATCAATAGAAAACCATGTTTGCTTGAATGGAGCTTAATTATATGTAATGCATTAGTGGAGAAAATTATGTTGTATCAAGCAGCAGAATCCAATTAATAATTGAATCAAGTGATTTATAAATCACTAGGACAGCCAGACAAATTGTGTCATTTTAAATTAAGTGTTTTGTTTCATCTCTTTACACACACAAAAATCACTTTGAGATATGATGAAGATTTGTTTACAGACACAGAAATCACAGCTGTTTAGGGACATTTCTGTCATTTTGAAGCGACATTCAATCAGTCATTTCTCTAAAGACCACCCCCACTGGTGGCATCACTCAAAGTGAGCTGAGTTTCAACAAACAGGAAGGAATCCTCTGACTGGAGCACTACTCATGGCAAGCCCAAACTAGAGAGACACTGCTGCAGATTGGTGCCAAATTAGTGTCTAATTTTCAAATACTCAAAACAATCTTGCTCAGAAGACGTCACATCGATACATCAAAACGTCACATTACCTGTTTTCTGTTTTTAAGCCCCTATAATTTTGCATAAGGCCGTTTGTTTAGTTTATGGTGTTTATGAAGTGTACAGTAACAAAGTAACTCATACATTTTTCTGTTTGAAACAGGTAAACAAACAGTCTCATGCAAACTTTCAGAGGTAGAACGCTACTTCAAAATGACCAACATATCCTTGTAAGGATTTGTTGTAGTGGATGGTAAAATCAGCTGTAAGCTAAGCAGTTCAACTAGGTTGTGTTAAAAATTGGTGCTGAAACAGAGATAAATGCTAAATGATTAAAAACTGATAAAAATGTTTATCCTTACACATTCTGCACTAGACAAATGTTACAGAAATTCACATTTTTATTGCCACTTCACACAATTAATATAACTGCCTTATATGTATGGTTCACTACACTTGAGTGCTGAATAGCAATCATGTTAACCACTAAATGTTATTTCACAGTAATCGTTAGTTCCCACAAGAATGCTGCCGGTTTGACATTTAGGAGCTGCAGGATAACAAGGAACAAAAAATGTACTAAATGACTCATGAAGACACATTCCTAAAAACCATCAGACCACGACAACTGAATCATCAAAGTTCAATTAGCATGTTTATAATTCGCACGTGTTTCATTTACCTCAACAAAATTGTGGATGGCCTCGAGGTATGCCAGGTTGTTATCAGTCACATCCACACAAATACAGAAGTACAGACCAGCATAACGCCGGTAAATTATCTTGAAGTTCCTGAACTGTGAGAAGAAAAAAAAACATGAAAGTGATGAGGACATTTTCCCATTTGATTGTATGTCAGTGGGAGAAATCATGGTTGAAACTCATCAATTTAATTTGACTTAGTGAACTTAATTCTTTGAAACACATGTTTATGTATTTAGCAGATGCTTTTATTCAAAGCAACTTACAAATTATAATGTAACCAAGAAGTCACTAGGCTAACAAACAACTAACCCTAACTCTAACAAACTACTTATATGGACAAACACTAGTCAGTCTCTGAGGTGACCGTGAGGGGAAAAGAACACAAGCATAGAGTGAAGTGCATAAAGAGAGTACAGTGGAGTAGGGGAAGGCATGTGCTAGTCTAGAAAATGTTCTCTGAAGAGCTGAGTCTTCAGGAGTTTCTTGAAGATGGACAGGTAGCGCTTATAGGTCATTCCACCATCGTGGAACAAACGACACATCAAAAGAGCATGGCGTAGGCACTGCTAGCCGATGATCCTTTGATGACCGGAGTGATAGAGCCGTAACGTAAGCCTTTGCAAGAGGAATCAAGTAGATGGGAGCCGTTCCTTTCAGGACTTTGTACGCTAGCGTTAGCAACTTGAATTTGATGTGGGCAGCTAAAGGTAGCCAATGGAGCTCACCAAACGAAGGGGTGGCATGTTCTTTCTGAGATATATATATAATTTTTTAATGTTTATTTTCTGCAGATATTGATGTACAGAAATGTATAAAACACAGAAATCCAAATAAACTAAAAGCAAAAATAATTCTGCTGTTTCACTTATGCTACAATTTGATGAAATATTGCATAAGCCATGACTTTACTGCAACAAAAGTAACTTGTATACTTGTCTTAAAGTAATCAGAATCCTTTAACACTCCTTTGATATCAAAATAAGTTAGCAGAAGATGTCTCATCTTGCCCAACAGCCTCTCCTCTAACAGAGTTAGGTGCACTACATAAAGAACTAAAGTTAGAAAATGTAATTACTGTTTTTTAATGTTGTGCTCGTGTCTAGTTGGTATATCTGCAGTGTGTACAGTCTGGGAAGACACAAATACTGAGCTTAAGGTAATGCAAAACATTCAAGTAAGACCCTTGTGTTCCTAAAGATTTAATTATTTACTTCCCACACAAACCCTGTGAACACTTTTGGACAAATGAGTTTGGAAACCATGACTCAGATCTTAACATACTAGAAAATAAACTGTTTGTTCCTATATTACAGCAACAGCTAATTTATAGTTTTCCCATATGCTAAAGAAGTTTTTTTAATTCTTAATGAAACCTTATAATTACGTTAATCTTGACTCTTATGCATCAAAGACAAAAGGTTATTGTGAAAATGTCACGCAAAGTGAACATTGCAGACAGACAACCACACATTAAAGGATTTATATATAAACTGTCTAATCCCATACCTCCACAAAGTTGGTGTGCTTGGCATCCCTGACAGTGACCACAGCATGCACTTCCTCTATCAACTTCTGTTTTTCATCATCATCAAACTGCATGTACCATTTGGCCAATCGTGTCTTCCCTGCTCGGTTCTGGATGAGGATAAAGCGGATCTTTGGAATAAAAAAATAACAGAAAGAACCAGCATTAAAAGCATGTAAAAACCAGTCCAGACAAATACAAGAGAACAAATAAAGACAATTCATTCCTTGGATGAAAATGTAACAGAGTGGCTAGTATAGCATTCCAGCGTAATATTAATTAAAACATTTAGATTGCTTTAGATGAGATGTTCACATTTGTGAGTAATTATCGGAAAGTAGCTGTAGCTAATACTGATAGCTTGGCTAATGTGACAGATAGTGGTATAAAACCACACCTAGCCTTTTTGACAACATAATGTGCAACAAGTATTTTTACTATAAATATTAACTACTATATATTAAAGCTAGGTGGTGATTTATGTTCTTAAAACGTCAATTAAACCCCTACGTTTTCTACTGACTGAATGAAGAGCTTATCTGTCGAGCCCCAAATGCTAACACAAGATGACAGCTGATAACAACATTTTCAAGTTTAAAAATGATAAATTTACCATTTTCGTGTCCTAAACAGGCTCCTTAGGGACTCCAGAATATTACGTTCCTGAGTAATAATGTATCACTTTTACATTAACACATCAGTATTTCTTTTGTCGACCGTTCGTCCGCTACCTTCCCAAGCTAACAAGAAATGCAAAACTACGCCGAAATATGTTGAATTCTGGGAAATGTAGTCACAAATGATCTATTGAGAATTCAAATAATTTCTCACAGAACTACAACAACCAGCGCTCCTCTTTGACGTAGCTCGTTTTGGATCACATGAGACGAGTCGTTGCTGCTATCGAGTTTGGCAAGCCAATTTATCATGTAATAGTGAATGGTAAATTTAAGCGGATTTCAGCAATTTATTTCTCGGTGAAAATAAAATGTTTTGGAGCCGTTCGTTCTAAGCACAATAAATATTTCAATATCTATTTCTAGGCAGATAATATCACTTTTCCATTCATGCACATAAGATTTCTTGAGGACATTTAGATATCTTAGCTTTTTAGGACACAATAACAGTTAAGAACACCTTTAAATATATTTCTTTCTTGCAGGAATGCTATTTTAGATGTATTAATACTAAAAAAATATACAGTAAGTCAATTTGACAATAAATATGATGGGTGTGTGGCTTGATTTTGTTACAACAGCCAGACACATTTCTTTTTTGTGTATGTTCCTAGGCTCCGAGACATTAAAAAATCAAAAGCTTGAACAAAAAGCCCTAATGTTTCAAATAAATATTGTGATGTTTTAAATACAACATACAATTTTATTTATTCAAATTTAAATAATAAACACTTCAACTATTTTGCACACAAAGTATGTAGAACAAATTTTTGTCACTATGCAAATGTTTAAAGGTCTGACTTTTATATTTCTATTTTAAAAAACTGCATCTGAGGGCTTTTTAATATTAGTTTGTATGCATAGTTTTCACAGGCAGATTACAGATTAATATATGTACATCTGCAAAACTTTTCAAGTCATTTATGTTTGTTGTCTACAGTTTCAAGGCTCAGCGTTGTTTACAGGTCAGGCTAAGCAGCCAGTTCACCACAGAAGTTCACCACAGAACACCGCCCAGACAGTTTAGACAGCTTGGATATGAGCTCTCTGGGCGTTTAGGGAGTCTGATGGGGGCGGTGGAGGTGAGGAGTGGGATGGGGGCTGTGATTGTCAGGGATTGCACAACTGTTGAGTAAAGGAATGCGCCTGCCCTTGGGACCCAGAGATATTTCAGCTGTAAATGGTGCAAAAGGAGGAAAAAGGAATAAAAGAGGAAATAATCTAACATGTAAACTAAGGAAAATCTTTTGTTCTTTGTTGTTTTTCTTTTCTTTTCAAGCTATGTTTGGGTGTTGATGTGCTTAGATTCATAATACTGTGGTAATGTTTTGCATTACTGTGTGTCAAAATACAAAAAGAGTTTTATGATGAGGGAGACCCTCAAAAAAGAAAAAAGAGAAGGAATAAAGGGACATAAAACAGGCAGTTTATTCAACAGAAACTTTGACCCAGGTTAATCTTTCTCTGTGTGATTGAGGTCATGCAAATATTGCTGAAAACAGTAAACAGACGCAAGTGGATTTATTTAAACAACACACCTTGAACCCTGCCTGATATTTATGGTGAGTCATCTTTCATTCTGTCAGATAACACATGGGGCACTTTGCATGTCTCATGTAAATAAGGCAACGTCTTTCCCCTTATGAATGAATATTTATTGTTCTGGTTTTACTGCGACTGACTGTGATGATGTCTCTATTATATGATTCATATTTTTTCTGGATTTAATGCCCCTTAAATAAACTAATTCAGCATCAAAATTCCCTTATATGTATTGTAAATGCTATATATATATATTGTTTTAATATTAAACAGAGCTTAAATTGACACTCTTGACAAAATTTCAAGAATCAGTCTGAGCTCTCAGAGACCACTGTCTTATTCTACACAGCAGCCATTTTTCAAATATGAAAGCAGAGCCTCACCGTCCTCCTCGGAAGATTCAATTATTCATTCAGTGGCTGAACTAATCAGAGTACAAACCTCTTCATAGTAATTCTTTTATCAAGTGGACGACTCCGAGCACAACTCAAGTAATTAGGACTAACCTTTGAGATGATTGATTTTCTCAGGAAGGAAAAAATTTCCGTCTATGCTGCTGGATGAGGCTTTTAGGTCACAGTCTTTGGGTGCTTACAGCAAATCTGTTATATGTGATGCAGCCATGGGACATTCAAATATATTAGAGGGTGACTAATATTTGAATTTGTACGTGTAACTGAGATCAGCTGTGAAGGAATGGAGGTAGTGTGGCAGTTAATCTTTTTGAACAGCTTTGAAATACGGTTACAGTAGAAATACATAATAAGAGAATGAATCAAAAGCTGTTTGTGTGGTGTACTTAAAATAATAGGTGAAGGACAAAAGAAAATGGTCAGTTTACCACAGATGAACATTATTCTGAAATTCATATCTTAAGGAAAAAACAACATAAAATACCTGAAACCAGCCCTGAGATGCATCATCCCTCAGGTGATCGTCTACTTTCAGCTAACAGGTCTTTGGGAATCACCTAGTTGGTGTTTAAATATTCTGTGTTGACACAACACTGATTCATCCTTTGAGTTTATGAGTCTTATTCTGTCTGAATGATTCATAGGTCAGAGTTAAAAGGATTAACAAGCACACACAAAGAAAAATTCCTCTGAAAATAGTCAGGTAATGTACTGAAAATGAGTTAAAAATGCTGACAACATCCAAAGAAAAACTTGGCAAGGTCAGGAGCACCTCCAGAAAGTGTTTGAAGGGGTGGAGAGATGAGTACCACAGATAATTTGGGGGTGGCACACCAAAATCAAAAGCAATTTCAGGAGATTTACTATACCATGCCTTCTGATACAGGCTTACTTTGCCTTCGTTTTTCTATAGTTTTGTGTATTTTGGCAGACAAAAAATGGCCAACAAACATTGCAACTTGTACTCTTCGAAACCCTGCATCCTCAACATCAGCTGAGCTTTCCCATAATATATTTAATTTTATCAACTTAGACCTGTTGTCCTCATTTAGGGAGACTTCCTATTAATTTTGAACTCATAATTTGTAATTAAATTATTTGATAAATTATTTGTTTCTTTAAAGTGTTAAACAGCTAATTGTCCAAAAACAATACATTTTTTATGTTTCTGTGTGTAGAAATCCAAAATAACTCAAAATGCACACCAAATTGTCATGTTCCTAAAACAATATGTTCATAAGAATGTATGGCCTTGGGGTCAGTGTGGGGTCCAGTAGATTGATAGAGGTGGGCATTGCCCTTACTAGCCCCAACTTAGTGAAGTCCTTGTGAAAACCATTAGAAAGTCTGAAGATTTATTTATAAAATGTCTCATTTGAAGCTAAATGTGAACAAATATGGGATGCTTCATGTTAAATAATGTAGCCTCAAATTTGAGAAAAATAATTTCAGCGTTTCATTTTTTTCCCCATCTTAGTTTATTTTAAAAAAAACCCTAACATTTATTTACACATATTTTGACCGCTGTGAATGTATACGTGCTTCCTCTGTGAGACGTTCATGATAAATTTCCTCAAAACCCATTTTAAATGATGTTTTCCTGTTTTCTGCTGGGCAGCGTGTGAAAGTGTAATTGTGTCCATAAACCGCTGGGAGAGACTCTTTCTGCTCTGAGGATAGGAGGGGAGATGCTCGATCCACAGGAGAAGGTCCGCCATTATTGGGAAGCTGAAAAAAAAGATAGACTTGAACACATCGTCACACATTTATAGCGAGGAGCTGAACAACACGAGAAAGGAGAACACGGCGCTTCTCTACGAGCTGCCGGACTCTGAAAACAACGTCTCAGCAAATCGACTCTTTTTTCTTTTCTTTTACATTTCTGACACAACAAAGGAAATAACAACTGGTCAAAACAACGTGGTGGTGAACCAAGAAGAGAAAACACACCGAAACAGGGCTTTACGCCTCCCCCTTTTCTCTCTCCTCGCTTCCAGTCGTGAAAGGAAAGGACGGGAGTTTCAGCCTCATTTTTTCCCCTCCTCCTTTCTCTTTCTCTCTCGCTTTCGGTCAGAATTTAACAAGATTATTTTTCAGGTAACGAGGGAAGGAAACTAATGTGTCTGAAAACTTCACTGACTGGCGTAAAAAGAGAGAACACTTAATGTGGGAAGCGATGGCCAGACAGCGTGTTTACTAGAAGAGCGGAAAATAATCGATGTGGGGAGTGTTTTCTTTTTGGTCTGCTTTTTAAAAAGTCTTTCCCCGGCTGTTGGGTCGCTGCTACAGGAAGAGAGGAGCGGACAAGACCTGGAGAGACAGGAATGATATGGTAAGTTGATTATATGCCGGATACTCTTCTAAAATGCGGAATTTAACAATGGTTTGGCATATTCAGACGTTTATTTTAGGTACTTTCTCCCTACATGATGGGCTGCACTGAAGTCCTGTAAATAACAAGTCTACCTCAGCCCCCCTCAGGGCTGGCATGATGATTTGAAGCCCTTAGTAGTAATAATAATGATTATTCTAATGGTAATGCATGGGTTTGGTTAAAAAAAAACCCCCAGCAACATTATAGCTCCCGTAAGGCATGATAATTTAAACGTTTATAAATGTTCTAAAAAATGTTTTTTTTTCCCTAAAGCATGTTAAATGATTTGGTCCTTTTATTTCTGATGAAACTCTACGTCATTCCTCCAATAGAGCTTCTAAAATGAGTATAAAAGCAGCATGGGATTATATTTAAACAAGTAGGTATTGGATGCCTTGGAATTGCTATGATGTTATTGATTAGAAAACTAATTTATGTGACTTATATTCAATTTTGCCTGTTCTAGCTTTTACATTTACAGATGTGCATGTTTTAGTATTTTTGTTATACCATTATAATCAGCCCTCACCAGATTTAGGTCCTAATTAAAGCCCTTTTTTGGATTAAAGAAGGATTTTATAAAATGTCTGTATTCCTTTGCAAAAGTTTGTACATCCTGGGGACACAAGTGTGTCTACCAAGTTTCTTAATTAGAGTTAGTCATAAATTTTCTTGCTATTTTCCAACAGACACCTTTCTGGACACATTGAGCTTGACTGAGTTCTATTTTCTAACCACAGTTTGCTCTATAGATAGGACGACCAGAATAACCTCATGTTAGAACAATTAATGCTGCCATTAGACTATTTTTGTGGCAGTAGTAGTTCCCAGTGTGTCAGAGCCACTGCAGAGTGATCATTGCTGTGGCAGCCACTCCCTTTCAAGCCTTTCTTTCCTCTGGACTTGACTGCTTTCTGTTCTTACAAAAAGAGACATTTTTACATCTGAAAAGCTCTTTTAATATTGACTGTGAAGGATTTTGGGTGGATGATAATCAGCGTGAATGCACGTTTGTGGCCTTCTAACACAGCTGCTGCTTACCAAGGACTTTGCTGTGTAGCCACTGCTGTGTCATTGCCAAATAAAAAGCGACATTTCCAAAAATATAGGAACTTTGTGATTTGATTGCTGTGGATCCTCTTTCAGCAAATACAATGACTCATTACCTCCACATTTGCCGGCTGTGTATTGACTCACAGCTTTCGATAAGTTTTCTCTTTCTCTCTTAGATTTTAATCAGCTTTATTAGGAGAAACATGCTGAGGAGAAATCAAACATTTACAAACACATTTTTCTGAGAGAGACGGTTCTTTAGCTTTCAGGTAAATGAATTAGCCGCTGTCAGCACTTCTCTTCCCTGCTTGATTGGGCCTTTTGCAATGCAGTCACACTTCTTCAGGAAGCTTCGTCGTCCTCTAATAGTTGTGCCATTTGTTCAGGCAGCAGGCTAGCTACCAGTGCTCACCCCTGTCATTCTGCCCTCGGGGCTGTGGATCAGGGTTATGAGGCCTTGGGCTTGACCGTGTTCCTGGGATTAGAGCTGTGCAGGCTTTAAATGTCAGGATCTAGGCCAGAATTGCAGATTTTTTTGTTTGTTTCTGAGGAATCTGGATGGGAGTTTCTGCTCTGTATATTATGTGAACAGACCAATGTATAGTTTTGCATGTGATTTAAGTCACCAACTCACTTTGTTTCTCAACATTAGACTAGTTTTTGAATGAGAAAGGTCGTTTATGATTAGTAAAGTATCCATGTAAAGCAGATTACTTTAGGGATAAATGTTTCTTTCAACAAATCGCTGTGGTATTTAATAAAACACTAGACTCTCACCTATTCATTTGTAAATTTCACAGCTGGTACACCTGTCAGCATGAGGTGACTTCTTATACAACAGGATGGGAAATTTCCCCACTTGTGAAATCATGCATTCACTAAAAATTCTCCCCTCATGTATCGCAGCAGAGGTTTGCCTGGAAGTCCATGTTGGATGGTGAAAGGAGCTAATTATAGCGGGCAGCTTTGGAGTTCGGTGGACCAGATTACAGTCACTCTCCCTCTCAATAGCCGCCTTGTTCTAGTGTCTGATTATTAGGCAGAGAGAAGTGCATTCTGGGATGATTGTATCTGAATTTCCATTAGAAAGTGTGCCTGCCTCACTTGAACTGAGGCCCTCCTCTGTCCTGACTGTCTCTGTTCTCTTGCTCATTACAGATTTGCAGATGGGGAATGGCTGATACAAGGCTTCTGTAGAGAGCTCACTATTGTAGAGCCAGTGTAACTGCAAAGCTTAAATGACTGATTCTGTGAACGGAAAAAATACTCAAAGACTTAAGATTTTGCCCATTGTCTTTCACACTAGAGTTTTAAACTAAGATCATTTTATGCTGAGTGATGATGAAGTTCTAACCATTTTGGTGAAATTTTAAAAATAGGATCTTGGGGTCTTGTTGATGAGTGAGGGAAGGAGGGAGCAGGAGATTGACAGGTGGATCGGAGCAGCGTCTGCAGTGGTGCGGATGCTGAACCAGTCTGTTGTGGTGAAGAAGGATCTGAGCCAAAAAGCAAGGCTCTTGATTTACTGGTTGATTTATGTTCCAGGCCTCACCTATTGTCACGAGCTTTATGTAATGACTGAAAGAACAAGATCATTGACATTTTTTATATGTGTGTGTGTGTGTGTGTGTGTGTGTGTGTGTGTGTGTGTGTGTGTGTGTGTGTGTGTGTGTGTGTGTGTGGGACCACGCTGTTACGTAGAGTGAAAATGACAGTGAGTCGCTGCAGCTGAGAGATGTCTGTTTCTCGCTCTGTGACCACTGATAGACACCTGGATCTCATTTATAAAACGTGCTCATGCAAAAAACGGGTCTGAAAGTTGCGTATGTCATTTCTTTGCATATTTTGGGATTTCTAAAAGAAAACGTGACAGAAAATGTGGTAATTTTATGCAAACTTTGAAGCTTGCATAAGCACATTTTGTAGACAGTCAGACTAAATAAAAATGGATTCAGTCAATATTATAACGTGTTTTTAACGAGGCAGGGCAAGTTGTAAAAATAGACGCAGTGATGCGGGGCGGTTTGGTGCGGGTCAGAAGTTTTCAAATGTGCAGGACCCGCGGGTCGAAAAAACCCTAACCTGCGCATCACTAGTTTAGGCATCTGGACAGGATGCCTCCCTGGGGGGTGTTTCAGGCATGTCCTACCAGCAGGAGGCTCCCGGGCTGACCCAGGACATGTTAAAGGGATTATATCTCTAGGCTGGTGTGGGAACGCCTTGGGATCCCACCAGAGGAGCTGGTGGAGGTGGCTGGGGAGTCTGGGCTTCCCGGGATGCTGCCCCCATGACCCAGCTCCAGACAGATGAGTGGAAGACAGTGATGCAACGCGAGCTAGACAATATGAGGATCAATTGGCACCCAGTGTTCTGAACTACTCAGCTATTAACACACAAAAGTTTAGCTCAGTATATGTAGATTTGACTGAGTTTAGTCATTTGTGTGTCAGCTAAGGTCATTTAGCTGTGGTGGCCATCTTGAGCTAGATAAAATCAAAAAGTCGATCAGTGGTAGACATATGTTCAATGATTATTTTCTCCAAAAGACAATAAAATGCATCCAGTGGTTCATGAGCCATTCCAATAATATTATGGACAAATGAACATGCACATAGATGCAGACAAAAACATCACCACCTGCCTTTTGTCTTCCATCAGCAGGTGATAATTAACAGTATTGCTTGTGTCCAGAGTCAATCAGGAGGAAACAAAGAGCAAAATGCTGTCTCAGTATTTCTGTGGATTAAAATAAAAGGGTTAATCCTAGAGCTTTGGAAATAATTAAGAATGAAATCAATGAGTAACAAAGACTGCATTCACTCTAAAACCCACCTTATTATTGTCTTGCTTTTTCAATACAGATGCATTATTAATGGCTATTGGAAAAGTCGGGACCTAGGTTATGATTAATGGTTTAAATAGAAATCATGGTCTTCTGTGATAACACTCAATTAATCTTCAAATTGTCTTAAAACAATGGCGAGTTTGTTTGGATTCAGTGTGACTAAGGAGAGGAAAAACCAGGATGTACGCTACAGAGGAACGACGACGTCTGGAAAAGAGTGGCCTTGTTTTACCGTTCCAACTACAATTACACAACAGAGGATCAAGACTAACAATAATTTGGAAGAGCTGGACAGAGTGTACATGTGGGGATTTTGGGGGGGGGAAAAAAAAAGGTAGAATAAGTAAGAGTGTTGGAGGGGAAAGTGGTGTTAGAGGCTGTGAGAGTGAAGCAAAGCGTGAGACAGTTTCAGCTTCAGGCTGTGTTCCTGGTATGTGCCCTTTCAGATTCATGCTCATGGATCAACCAATCAATGCCTGCCATCAGCAACCCCACTGCTTGGCTATTGGCCGTGGCTAAATTCCACGAGTCAGCATATTCTTAGATAAGATGTTTGGATTGAGTCCCTGCCAGTGAAATTAGGCCTCTGTTTAGAGTTCAATAGGTTGAATCTCTTTTGTACTTTGAGACATGTTTGATTCCTCTGCATGCAGTTCCAACATGGTTTGCATCCCTGCCATGCGTAAACAGATGCTCCATTACATGTTATGGGTAAAATAGTTACTTGATTGTATTGAATGAGTCAGTGTTTCTGCTGACTGTTCTTGATATGTTGATAGCCTGGATTTCTCAGTAACACAGGGGGACTGCTGTGAAGTCCACCTACACAAAAACAAATCGGAGACTGTTCCGAGTCGCACTCGTCTCATTCATTAACCCGATGTTCTGTTTTCATATTTAACTCGCTGCAGTGACCTGCCCTCCTTCCCGTTTGTAAGTCCCCATGCTTTCTTGCCTGAATTGGAGCTGGTGTGAACAGGAGAAGGCCCTGTGTGTGTGTCTTTTGTTTGACTTTCTCGCTGGAGATTCTTGTTGGCGCCCCTGGCTTTCCTGTAGGAAGTCCACCTACGATGCATGGTGGATGCGTGGGAGGGAAATGGTGAGCCAGAAGAAGCAGAGAGGGTGGAGAAGAGGAGAGCTCAGGGTCAAAGGTGAGGAAGAGAGTCTGAGAAGGCCAACAATGGAGTCTATTTTATTGCGCCTCTGTACCGAAAAAGGTCTGACCAGAGGCGTCCATCTGGGGTCACCAGTCCATCAGACTCTCGTTAAGGCAAAAAACTTTTGAGTGTTTTCAAAACTAGCTCAGATGTTCACTTCTACTCAGTGATGTAAAACGTAGTCATGGTGAGATTTTTTGGTCAGTTGGCTGATTTTTAAATGAAGCAAAAACCTAAAACTAAACCTAAAATAACTGACTCTTAAGGGCATGAACACATGACCTCTAGAGGGGTCATCTGGCACCGTGAGGGTGATATCTGATGGGTTCTGTTGGCTTTGAGGTTGAATCTCTGTGAATACATGAATTTGATTGATTCGGTCTTTATGTGAATGCTCCAAACAGATGCAAACCTTAGGTGTCAGTTTGTTAGGAGGAGTGTCAATTTCACGTTTTATTATGAAAATCTTCAAATTTTGGCATTCCTTTCTTTTTCTTGTACTTTTTCAAGTCGGTTTCAAACCACAGCTGTCGACAAAGATATTCACAAGTCATCAGGGCATAGCTACATGGAGATGAGAAGTAATTTCTTTTAAAATGATCAGCGATGTGAATTCAGTTGTCCCTACTTCTTTGTTTCTATTTTGATTTATTTTCAACCATCTTGACATTGTTAAAATATTTTTTCTCCCACTTATTTAAGTTTTTTTTTTTTTTTTGTCTTTAGGGTTAGGCCTGGTTCCTGCTTTGGTTGTTTATAATCGCATATGACGCAGTCATTTACAGCTCAACCAATAAACATGGTTTTCAGAAAGTAAACAGGGAGGGCTATCTTTGTTCAAGGGTAAAGTACCAAAAATAATCATCAGGAATTATTTTCATTGATTTATTTGAGAAAAATCAATGATTTTAAATGCAGCTGATCTCAACACTCCTTTAAACAAACTTTGACCCTTTGAGTTTAGCTCTGGTTGGTGAGATTCATGCGTGTGGTCCCTTTTATCCAGTGCTCAGTCAGGTAGGTTTCTGGGGTGTTTTAAGGCTACTTTCACACCTGGGGTCTTGTTATATCTGAGTATTTGTTGCATTTTGGTAAGGAGCAGGTCCCTGCTATTAAACCATGGTGGCTGTGCTTCAGGGGGAAAGAATTGGTGTAAAATCTGCCACTTTCAACTTTTTTGAAGCTTCATCCAAATTTAAATCTGCAGTTCTGACTTTATTATTTGCATTTTGCCTGGACCTACTTTAGTGGGAAAACATCAATACACTTGACTATTAAAATCGGGATAGACACGGATGTAAACTTCAGCCCGACTGGCAGGGACATAAAGCAGCGTGACGGAAATCTCTTTTCCACTTGGAAAACAGCCTGCCTGTAAATAACCATCTTGATCAGAAAAACGCCTGGCAGATCGATCGGAAACTCATCCTTTAAACAGGTGGTAGTTCATCTGAGATTTAAGTTTCTCTTTTCTAAAAAACTTCACATGCATGCCTAATGCTCTGAATCATAGCAGGTGGCGACACACCTTATTTTTATTTGATTCATTTAGCAGTTGATGTGTGTTTTCATGCAACTTCCTGCTTCAGAAATCGGGACAATTGCACACTCATCCTTGTTCTTTAAACAGAAGTAGTTCCTCAGGATTTTGTATTGTGTGTATGTGATCTTTGTGATTACCTAAAGAGGACAACAAAGAGGCTCCCCCCCCCATAACCTGGGTGTGTCAAAGAGACCGAGACTGTGGCTGGAGACTGGCTGGAAGCTGTTTGTCAGGTATGATGTTACAACTAAAAGCAGGAACTAGAATGTGCACCTTTACACACAACAGACATCAGAACGGACAGCATCGCGGTGTGTAACTTAAAGCTGTGGAGCTATTTCCCATCTCTCATCACACATCATTAACTATAATCAGATTAGTAGTGAGAGAAATGTGGAACAGAAGTCTGTTTTTTTAGGGTTTGTTAGTCCAAAGAATAGTAAAATGTGCACAGAGCCAATTAATTCTCATTTTAGCTTTTACAGGACATTTAGTTTATGTTCTATCTCCATGTGCTGTTTATTCATCATAATGTAAGTGCTGCTTTCTCTTGGATTTTGTTATTGGAAATGTGCCATTACACCCGCTGCATTCAGACGGAGATGAGCGAGGTGGAGAGTGAGGCTCAGAGGTGTCCTGCGTCAAACATATTCTAATTCAAGTTGGCAGCTTTAATCACAGAATGACATGCATTTGAGAAACAAGGGAGAGGGACAGAGGTAGAGTGGCGAGAGGAGGAGGAAATTATCTGCAGATGCAAACATCCTGAAACCCCTGAGAGAAGTGTTTCTGACTTCCCGTGAACTCCTCACCGATTCCATCGATTGTTCATGTTGCTCTCGTGCCTCTTTTCCTCTCGTGTCCTTTGGTTGTCACAGAATATCTTTTGTTTCTGTTTACTTCTGTTCCCATGGCACCTTTATTTTATTCCTTTTTATTAGGGGAGAAAAAAGTCGGTGCGAGTTGTGAGTGAGGATGGAGGAAGGACGCCACCTTGTCACTGAATGTTTGCGTCAGACTCCACTTGAGGAGAATCTAGCCACCTTTTTGTTGCTGTTTGGCACTTCCCCAGTGAACAAGTGCTGACATGGTCTCTCTTGCATTTTAGGACATGTTTTACAATGTTGTGATTACATATTCCTAACTTGTAGCTTGCTGCAGGCGTTTTAGCAAGAGAAAATCATTACCTGGCTGTGAGTGTTTAGCATTCTTATTCGATGCAACTCAACTTTGAATGTTGTACAAATTGGCACAGGAAATGTTGGCTATTGTGTTCATTCATAAACGATTACGTGCAATTGTAAACAGCAGTGGCCGGCCCCTCGTCACCCTCATAGCATAACTGTCGGCATCTTTCTGGTCGTTTGGCTGCTGTGTGACAGTGGGCATCATAGCCTCTTTAAGGTGAGAAGATAAGGTGACTGTTCATAGCCATTTGTTATCTCAGGCACTGAGCCCACCCCTGACACCTTCACATCACTTATCTGGCTCTTTCCCAGTTCTTGGCCCTAGCTAGGGTTTGTGTGAGCCCAGCAGGGCTGATGAGTAAGCAGTGTTCTGCCAACGGACGGCCGGGTCTGCCTTTATCGATCTCGTAGCCGACGCCTGTCATCCAGCCACCACTTAGCTAATGATGTCCAAGCCATTGTCTCACAGCAGGGAAAATGGTCATAAAACAGAGTGGTGGTGGCTAACGGCGGCGTCGGAGGAAGAGATGGATTTAATAGATAAGTGAGGCACACCTGAAGGAGCTGAGTGAAGCCATGGTAGGATGGTAGTGTTGCCATCCCTTCTGTCTCTGCCTCTTTTATTGGTTCTGCTGTCTGTCGTGGTGCCGTTCGGCCCATCTGTATGAATAAAAGAACAGATCTTTATTTCTGCCAGTCTGCCAGTCTGTGTGTTGGCCTGGTTTTGACCTCGTTACTGTGATTATCAGTGCTGTTGAACAAACAGAGCATTTGTTTTTGCTAAACAAGTGCTCTTAGTCATGAATCAGATGGAATCTCAGCATTTTCAAAAAATAAATGCTGTAACGCTATACCGTTCAAAATGTTTAGAAACTTTAGTTTAATCTGTTGGAAAAACGCAACCATATAACCATTAGGTGACTGTGCTAAAACTTACATTGTCATAGGTTTGTATGAAGCAACTGTAACATTTCTTTTCCTAAAAACAAAAATCTGGGAACAATAACTCAACTTCTAAGTACCTCAAAAATTGGAGCAGTTTTAAAGATGTGTCCATTTTAAATGCATGGCAGTGCTTTGTTGATGGTAGAAAATTATTAAATAAATAGAAACCATTCATGCTTTTGTTTTTGAAAGCTATCTCAAGTGTATACAACTTTTTTGCACGTCACTGTGAATGTCCGCTGTGGCATTTCAGAGGGTTGCAAATGGATTTTCCTGGGTTGCATTTTCAAGGGGGTGACATGGGTGACTGCTCTTCTCAGTGCCATAATTTCCCAGGATGCACTGGTGGCCCCAAGGTCCATAGCTCTTATGTCAGAGTTCATTTCCTGTTGCAGCGTTCCAGCGGCTCCTGAGGATCCACCATTTTGTAACATTCCTGACAAGGACTGGTGAACTGTGTTGCAATTAGCAAGGTTGAAAATGTGACTATAAATTGTAACTTGTGTAAAATGATATTTAGAATTACATCAGTTGACTTGAGCAAGGTTTCACAAAAAGAAAAATTCCAAGAATCCCCTTAAAGACTCAAAAACTTATCATGTCCAGTCGGTTTTGCAGTGAAGTGAGTTTAGTTGAGGTCACAGTGTGCTTGATACAGCAGGAATGTGTGTAAGAAACAGTAACAGAACAGAGACAGTGAAATGGTTTAAAATGAGGAACAGTTTTTTTTTTTTTTTTTTTTTGCAGTGTTTCTCTTTCTAATAATACTTTTAATGTGACAGCACTGGTTATGAATCACCTCAAACCACAAACCTGAGTCTGGACAAGTCTCGTCTCTCCCTTTTGTGTCTTTGCTGACTTCCATTTATGTCCCAACTGAAGGAGATAAAAGTAAGGAAAACATGAGTGAAAAATGTAAACATTTCTGTGAGTTGCTTTTGCTCAGAAGGTTATTCAGAGACGACAGCTTCGCCACACCATGGCTCGTATTAGTCACAGTCGTTGGAGAGATTAGAATGCAGACCTTTTTTACCCAATGAGGGAAAAGGTCGCCGGGAATGCAGTCTGTCAGGTCAGGATGAGCTGAGTCTGCTTTAGCTTAAATCTATGTGTTGGCTAGAAAGGAAGGGAGATGGTGAAAGGTAAAACCCCAGCTAAACATCATAAACCATGAATATCAGGACACTGATGACAATAGTTTGTGTAAAAAGAACTCTTATTAGTTGGGAGGAGGTAAGACTTGTACTTACAGATGTGCTCTTTCAAAATAAAAGGTTCAATATTTATTTTCTAACCAATTACAAAATGATTTCCTTAATCAAAGATTAGCTTTTAGTAGGAATGATAGGCTACTTAGAAAATAAATACAGAAAGATCCTTTTAGAAAATGTATTTTTAACATCATAAAATCTTGTGCTGCTCTGTTTTTATAAAACATCTTACAGATGGTCCACATAACTCTACAATGTCGTCTGCTAGCACATACTAGCTACTTTTCATTGCTGCATTCACTCATCAAAACAAAAAGCTTTTTGAGTTTTGGATCAGCCAGTCACATTTTAAGGTGGTCTTCTTGATCCTGATGCTGAAAATGGTCGGATTCTGATTATCCGATGATTAATTAGTTCAACTTTTTTAATAATGTAGTAACATCCAGCCTCATCGTAGAAAAAAAAGCACCTGACAGATTTTAGATTTCTACATCAGGAATCACCATCTAAACAATCTGGGTTGCTAATTAGTCCAAAGGCCAAAGGAAAAACAAGCATATTTGACTTTATTATAAACTTTCTTTTTGACTCACTCACATCCTGCTTCCAACAAATGCTGTCTGTGGAGTGGAGGTGATAAACTGCACTGGCACATAAAACAACATATAATTCATAACATGAATCATAACGACTCGACTATTAATATATTAATTTCGTGATATTTCACCATGTAAATCCTGAGTTATGTGCAGTGTATTTGTCAAAATCTAACAAAAGACAACAGCAGTTCAATACACTAAAGCAGCTTTTCCAATAATATATCCAACAAATAGCTTCTGGTTGTGTGTAGAATATCTTATTGAAGCAACGTTTACCATAACTATTCTGTCTGAATCCCTTCCATGGCAGACATTGTAAAGAACGTCGCTTGTATGAGTTTTTTTTCTGAGTAGAAAGCCTGAAAGGATACAAAAACATCAATAAAGAGCTGCTGCTGCTCCTATTATTTCTACCACCCGCTGTGCCTAAACTGTGAAAATATGTACACGAGTCTGTGAGATCAAGACCGAGAGAAAAGTAATTTGACTTCATGAAACAAGGAGGATTATATCAGCAAAAGGTAGAAAAATGGATAACATCCCTCAGCATAGGTGTTGATGTAACACCGTCAGATCATTTGAGTCTGCATGTTTCGATTAAATACTTCTTTTGTCTGATAAAATGAACTAAACAAGAACCAGAGAGTAGTTCTTCTGAACCAGAACTCAACACATGTTCAGGCTGACTGTTGGACCGTATGCAGCTGTTTCTACGTATTGCAATGTAATGTATGTCTCCTCTTATGGTTGTAGTGTCAGACTGCTCAACCTTAAGTGGGTCAAATTCTTGAAAATTGTGCAATTCTGGGAATATACTGGACTTCCTGCTATAGCCTCGCCCTCTTCTCTCTTTCTGTCCTTCAGCTTGTTGAGGTCAGAGTTGACAGGAGACATGAGTGGGTGATGTCAGAACTTGTTACTGAGGGTTCAGGGATCCTTAGGGGCCTGGTGAGGTTGGGTACACATTAAAACAATGCCTGAGCATGAGGTTTTATCAGCATCGCTCATGAATGCATGGTTAATACCTTCCATAAATGTGAAAAGAACAGTAAAGTCATGTTCTCCAGCTGCTGCTTTGACTTCACAGTCATGTTAAAACTCAGTGTGTTATTGTTGGATTAAGCAGACCAGACGCCACCCTGGCTCTGGATCGTCAAACATCGAGGTCACAGAGTTTTCCCTTGTCTTGGTTGGTCTACATAATCTAGCCCCGAGCTCCTGACATTAATTGTTTCTTTGCTCTGGAACAGCAAATAATTGGTTCTACAGTAGCACTGGTTTTTGTGGCCCGGGGCTGCAGCTTTTGCAGGCGAAACAGAAAGAAGCAGTTCTAAGGAGGCCACTGGCTCCAAACCAGTACTGGAACTACTTTGGTGGGAGAGGCCACTGGTAAAGTTTGGGGTGTTGCTCCCTGGGTTCCTTAATGATCAGAGCACAGCAAGGAAAACACTTGATTGGATCATGCAGTGTAGAGTATAGGAAGTATGGTGGAGGGAGGACTGATGGGAAGGCTGGTGGAGAAAGTGGGGTTAGGGGTGAGCAGAGAATGATTGAACCAATAGAGCGGTGGAATGCTGCCGGGGCCTTTGGGGCAGAATAAAAACTACAAACCAAAAAAAAGGACAAGCAAGTGCAGAGGAAACAAGCAGAAAACTGATTAGAAATGGCAAATCCCCAGCTCTTGCAACCAAACAGTGTTAGCTGCCGTATCCCGAGGGTTAGAAATTGCAACAACATTAGCTCAGACTCCAATTCTTGTATGTATTTTCTGTGCATGTGTTTGAGTACCTTTGTGTGTTTGGTCTCTTTAAATTCAGCAGGCAGGATTTTTTTCTCTCTCCCCTCCTCTGTCCTCTCTCCATCCTCTACCCTGCGCTCGCTGCTCGGCGTTGATTGGCTGGAGGGCATGGAAGGGATGAGGTCTTGTCGTCTAATCTGCCAGCAGATCGCCACTGATGGGCCTCTGTAGAATGGCTTTAGTAAATTACTGTTCCAGGGCTGGGCAAATCCCCTCTATCAGATATCAGCTCTCGCTTCATCTCTCCTTCCATTTCTAGTCCAACTTCTCCTCACATCACTCACCGGCTCTGACTTTATCTTTTGATCGTTGCTCGTCTCTACATCTGCTTCTTACTTCTCTTTCATTCATGCCTTTTGCAATCTGTGCACCTATTTATCGTGTCTGCACATTCTACCTGAGCAGCCTGTGGGCTTCACACCTGGGGTGAATTAGATGAGCTGGTGTCAGGAGACATTCTGTGGATTTTGCTCTAAAGCTATTGACATCAGCGCATCACAGTGTCTGTGTGAACTCCCATCTCCTGGCGTGTTTATGCATCCAAACAAGATGGACCAGTTTTGAGCGTGGCCATCTTGCCCTGTGCAATCTGAAATCACACATGCGATAATAGCCCACATCCCGTCGCAATACCAGGAAAAGGGTGTTTATGGATTAGAGGGGATTGTTTTCTGCGTGCGTTTTTTGTTTTGCATACTGATGTCACAGGAGACAAAAAAGACAAAGAATTGGATGGAGGTTGACAAAAAGAAGGGAGTGTTTCTTAATACCTGTACAGTAACTTGGTGTGGGGGGGGGGGGGTTGTTTGCTTTAAAAATCTGAGTAGAGCCAAACTCCAGCTAACCTCCTGTGTTTTGTTTCTTCTCCGTCCGACTCTTCCTCTAACACTGTTGTGGCTATCCGCTCACATATGGCAGCCAGGCCTGTCTGATGTCACAGAAAGCTGCTATTGCTGTGATGATACTGCAGCTAGATAATTAACAGGTGGTGCTCAGGGAGAGGAAGTGGTTAGGCCACACATGTTTTTTACTTTAGGTGTTTTTATTTTTAATGGCTGCTCTGTTGTAAAAACTTGTCACTTGAGTTTTTTGTTCCAAGCATAAAGATTTTCTGGCATTAAGCTTGTTCAACCATTCTGTTTTTTTTTTTCTGTGAAAGTTACAGTGGTAGTTGAGGATTGACCCACTTTACTGTCTGGCTGTCGAGACACGGCTGAACCACTCATGTTATTGCCAAGCTGAGAGATTTCAAAAGAAACATGTCCTGATGATGTTCTGGTCAGCATCTTGGTAGAGCACAGTTATCTTACTAAATAATGCACTAAACATAACAAAAACAAACCTAAAAAACCCGGGACAATATTTTTACCAAATAAAAACATATTCTTTGTGTGTGGACGTTAAGAGTTAAAGTGATTTACCACTGACTGGCCCTAAAGGCTCTGATGGATTCTGATTAGAAAAGTGTCAAATTTTCTCATAATCTTATAAGTCATTAAAATGTAATTACAGTACAATATTACGCAGCATATGATAAATATAAGGCATTTCATTAGCAAAATTAAGTACATCTTGTTATTGTGGCTGCTTGGTGGTGGACTTATTTAATGTTTGCTTGGAGTAACAAGATCGTAGGTTTGATTCCCAGCTGGGGCCTTTCTACATAGATCATGTGCATATATGGGTTTTCCCTGAGAACTCTGTTTTCCTGCTATAAACCAAATACATGCATTTCAGATTTAGTTTGGTTTAGATTTATTAGAACGTGGACAGCTCAAAAAGCTATGTTATAGGTAAGACAACCGTTCCATTGGTTATTGGCTGGACTTTGGTGAATTGGTGATTTTAGTGCATATATAGTGAATAAATATGTCTCTGTAGCCCTGTGATGGACTGGTGACCTGCGGCATACGGGTAGTTATTATCATCCATTTATCGTTATCGAGGTGAACTCTTCGATATACCGTGATATTGGTTTGAGGCCATATCACCCAGCCCTAACAGGGTGTTCCTCCTGGAGAGCTCCGACCCTGCACAGGAACAAGCAGCAAAATGGTAATTTAACAAATAGGTGATATCGCAGTGTCTATTTAACCTTATGGCCTGGATGCATATTAGGTAATGACCAGCAAATTTAGAAACATGCTGAAAAAAATAATGTTCCACATGAAAAATCCCAGGAAAACGAGACTTTTTATAGTATTCCTCAAAGTGACGTCAACTCCAGCTAGTTGTGTTGATCTGTAGTGGTTGGTTTTGGAAATTTTTTTGGAGTTTCCAAATTGGAGAGTTCTCATTAATCAGTTTAATATCTAACATTTGTTGTGAGCACTATAGCTGTCCTCCCATCAGCAGCAGAGCTGTTGGCCTTCTTTGACACAGATTGTTTGGTTTGGTGATCTGATATCTAGGAATTTGATCTTGATTTCTGTCCAACTTTGGTTTTAGATTGATTGATTGAGAATCTTTGCACTTGCATGTAACACCAAACAGTATTGCTATACAGTATTTCTTGTTTAATTGACATAAACTTAGTATTTTCAGTAAAAAAGAAGCACTCTCTCTTCCTTTTTTCATCCCTTCTCAACTATGCTTCCTCACTCCATCTTCCTCTTCTTAAAAAGGTCCTTTGGTGATTATGGAGACCATTTATGAAAGGCCTTACGATAAATATCAAGCATTAATTATGATTGGCTAATAGATAAAAGCACATTTACTTTTTTGGTTTAATTCCATTAATAGCAGCGTTACCTGGACTACATTAGGTAACTCTCAGTTTTATCTGTTACCTGATTGAGGATTTCGAGTGACTCTGTTTGCGGAGCGTATGGTCTAATTCTTTCTAACACTCATTAAATGGCAGGACTCAGGAGGAGTTTGTTGAGCCCCACCCTGCAGTCCTAAAGGGAGCATCTGCCTGCCTTTCTGCTCGCCACACATGCTCTCTCTCAACCCACGCTGCAAATGTTGCTGCTGCTAGCTATCCAGCTCGCACCGATGTCAAAGCCTCTAATCTCTCCAGCATAAAGGCCATGCAAGGGAATTCGTGTTAGCCTGCCACGGAAATGAAAGGAGAAGCGGAGAATCGTTTGAGCAGGTTGACAGATAAGGCTCTTGTGCTTTCTGTGTGGTGCATTTTAAGCCATGTTAAGCTGCTTAATTAGACATAATCTACAGACCCCAGACTGAGCCGGAACTAATGAAGTTAAAAGACTCAAATCCCATCCTACCATCACACTCTCATCTATGCCACACCATCACTCATGTGCCTCATCACTCCTCTCTCACATGCTGAACTCCCTTCGTCCCTGTCATCCCACTCTCTCCTCTTTACACCATTAATGTCTTCCATCACACCCAAACGATCTGCCCAGCCTTCATGACAAACCTTAAACCATTAGGCCTAAATCTCTGACTTTATGATCATTATTATCATTCATATTTTGACAGAAGATTTTTTTGCTAAGCAGTAACAGTATTATCAGAGCAAGTTAAACCTATAAAACATTTAAACAATAAATGCACATTTCTACTCTGTTTTATAGAAAACGCACCACAAAACACAAGTTATTGTGAGGATTATGACAGTGATGGTTAATCTTTAAGGACTCATTGTTTTAGCTACTGAAACATTAGAAATTCAAATTGTTAAAAACTAGCAAGTTTTGAAAGATTTTTATTTGTTTAACTCATGGATTAGGCAAGCTTCACTCAATGCATGATAACAGAAATATGAAGGATTTTATCATCAATTTTATACAGTACTGTGAAAAAGTATTTGTGCCCTTACAGATTTTTTGTGTTTTTGTTTTTTTGTCACACTTATATGTTCAGATCAGCAAACACCTTTCTATATCAGACAAAAATTATTTGAAAAAATACAAAATGTGACAGGTAATGAGTAATTCTCCATATAATAATTCTCATATAGTAATTCTCCAAATAATAAATTCTCCACAATTCTGCGGAGAATTTTTGTTTTGCTCGTCTTTGCAAAAATGTTTTATTTCAGCCATATAATGGGTTTACCAGCATAAATGACTCATTTCAGTTCAGAGGTCTGACAGTCTCCTTCAGGACTTTCTGCTAGAGACCAGAATTAATGGTTCCATCATTTACAGGAAGTTGTCCCAGGCCTGAGAGGCAGACCATCACACTACCACCATCATGTTTAACTGGTATGATGTTTTTCTAAAATACAGTGTTAGTTTTACTCCTGATGGAACGGGACACAAACCTTCCAGAACGTTTTACTTTTGTCTCATCAGTTCACAGAATATTTTCCCAGAAGTCTTGGGAGTCATGTAGATGTTTCTCTGACCTGAACTCATCTTTAGATGTTCTGGGGTCTTTTTGTTCTTGAATTTCTTTAGAATGTGGGATGATGTGTTGCTTTTTGAAATTATTTAGACCACTTCATGTTGTCACAGGTTCTACTGAGGTGATTTTTTATTTCAGCTTTACAACTTTATGTGGTTTATTCCAGTTAATTCATGATTTAACAAGGAGAGAAGTTACCTTTTCACACAGTGTTGGTTTGGATAAATTTGAACTCATAAGTGGAATCATCATTTTTGAAAAGTGCATTTTGTAATCACTCGTGTAATTTTTGCTGATCTGAAACATACAGTACATAAGTGTAAAAACAGAAGACATTTGTACAGGGTAAATACATTTTCACAGCACTGTATGTTTGCCAAGCAATCTTTGGCAGCTTATATGTACATATGTTTTTCTCCTGTCATATTTACTGAGTGTCTCTATGTGTTACTTTGTGCATGCTGTGAACCAGCCTGTAGTTCATGTATCTAATTTCTACCAGCACATAGATAGATCTGATCTGAGTAATTGTCACGGTCGCTCGAGCTGAAAACCGGCCCGTTCCAGTCACGGACAAATCAGTGTATCTCAAGTACAAACGGTTTACCGAAGGCAGTTCTGGAAATGAAGTTAACAGCTCCCTCTCAGGGTGACAAACTCAATATTTCTGTCCATGCATGTCATCCTCTCTTACCAGGACTCGACTGCAGCACCGAACCGACAGTTCAATGAAGCTAATCAAAAACAACATTGGCTTTCTGACTCGGGGCTGTAGAATAGTTGCTTCTGCAAAAATTGAAACTGTTGAATGTGGCTCTTCTTCTAGTCTTTTCTTTGTTCCTATACTTAAACCTTTTATTTTTCTTTCCAGTTTCTTCCTTTTGGAATCCTTAAAGTTTCTTCTTCAGCTATAGAGGAATAATTATCTGTAGGTGGAACAGAGATTTCATGTTTTTGACTTCACTTTGTTCTCACAGAGCTTTTTATGATCCTCTCTATTGTTACTGTGGTGTGTTTACATCTCTCTCCTGTCTGTGCATCTTGAAGTACCAGTTCGTTTGATATGTT
This sequence comes from Callopanchax toddi, assembly GCA_006937965.1. Classification (NCBI taxonomy): domain Eukaryota; kingdom Metazoa; phylum Chordata; class Actinopteri; order Cyprinodontiformes; family Nothobranchiidae; genus Callopanchax; species Callopanchax toddi. The sequence continues at coordinate 251,039 of SSNR01000070.1, read as the reverse complement.
TTGGATCTCTCTTGATGCCGAGCAGCAGTTTCTTTTCTTCACGGGGGGGGGGGCTTCAGTGCTGGTGTATAGATGCTTTTCTTCGGTCCAGGAGGAGATTGCAGCTGACCATTGTTGAGTTTCATCATCGTCATGAAAGCGATGTCTTGCCGCTGATAGCCTGTCTGAGGATTTTCCTCACCCCGTCATCTCCCTCCTTCACCCTTTTGTCTCACCTCATTCTCACCCTCCTGTACTGTGCACTGGAGCGTATTTACATTAATTTAGATTAAATGCAATAGCAAACACAGACGGAATCTGAAGAAAGGGAATAGGCTCTTATCAGTTTAAAAAATTCAAGAGATATTATTCTCCTCACCCCCTCATCTTTCCCTCCCTCGATGAGACAAACTACTCTCCCTCCTTTTGACTGGGTCCCATTGCTGCTTAGTATCATGGTGCTGCTGAGTGGATCTGAGGGCTGCTGCTGCATTGTGGTTTTGCTTGATTAGCTAGCGTGTGATGCTGTAGGCAGCTTTGTTTAGTTGCTGAATGGGCTGTTCCACTGAGAGCACAGGAGACGACAAGGAGCAGAGGGAAGGAGTGGATGGAGAGCAGAAGGGTGGAGTGGAAAGAGGAAAAGCAGGAGTACACCCAGGGAAGAAAAAAACAGATGAAAGCTAAAGGGGAAGGATATAAAGAGAGGTTACAAGTAGATAAACGAAACGGGAGAGAACGCTGGAGCAGAGGGGAAGAGCAGAAATGAGGGAAGGACGGTGATGCGGAGAAGAAAAGAGGAAAGAAATGACCTCTCCTCCTGTGGAGAGGAAAGATAACTGTGAGTGTTTAGAAATGCTGAGGTGGACAGAAGCCATATCTTCCTCTTAACACAGCACCTGCTAGTCTGCCTGGCCCCTGCTATTCACCGACTCACTTTCTATTGTGTCTATGTGTGCGCATACAGCGTGTGAGTCTCGCTGCCTGTGGAAGTTATCAGTGAAAACACGTTGCTATTCACACAGCTAGTGCACCATTTTTGTTTCAAGCCTTAACAACCTTGGAAAAACGTTAAAACCCTGACATGACAAATCCCTGAGTGCCTCCGCTGCACCGCTTTAGCACACCTACAGGAAGCATTAATAGCTTCTGAAACATGGAAGGTGGTCTGTGCAGTTGTTTAGCTGTTTGTGTCTGCAATTACACACACCCAGTATTATTCCCAGTAAACCTGTAGACTCCACGAGCATCGAGTTCCATTAAAAGTCTGACTCACTGGTCTGATGGTGGACTGCTCAGTCATGGGCGTGGCCACCGAGCAGGCAAAATAACAAATGGCAGTTACCATGTTACGTTAATATTCTTTATTTATTCGAATTCTCTGTAAAAATGACATTTTTCTGCCTTGAACTATGACTGCCACAGCTATCGGTTTCACTGAGTGAAAGGATGAGCTGTTTTCCAGCTTTGTATCAAGAAGAGCTTACTATAACGTGATCAGCTGTAAGAAATGATTTGTGCTTAAAGGTCTCAAGTACCAGCTGTCAGTCTTTCACGCTCAATAACCCTGCAGCTACAGTAACTCCCTGCTGCAGCTGAAGGAAATGTTCGTCACTCATTTGTAAATTGAAACAAAGACTTTTCAATGTAACACATAAAGGTTAAACCTTCGTTTAGACATCAAAAGGAGCTTTAAAGGAACTCCTTTATTTAAACAAATACATGAATTGATAATGTATAAAAGTGTTTATCACATGTGTGACAGCAGCTAATTAAATTCACTTGCAATGACAACCATTATCTTTAATCAATAAAATCAACAGTTTAGTCTCATATATGTACTTGCAGAAGCTTGTTATGACACTAGAAAATATATATCTTTCATTTTTTTACTTCATATTAATGATGTCGATACATAGGCATCAAAGAACTGGCCGTTCTTCTGTTTCTGTTATGATTTTTTGGTTCATCCGTCTTTCTAGTTTGGATAAATCAGCACAAAAACATAAATCAGTACATGCTTCGTTTCAGATGATGTGGGACATCATATGACGTAGACTGACAGACAGTTTTTACATCAAAACAGACATTTTTGTCTCTCACTGTTATGGGTTTCCTCCAAATCCTCCCAAAGTGCAGAATGCACACAATCTCACTGACTCCCATTGAATCTGAGCTCTCAGTCTGGAAGTGAACGGTCTTTTTAACTTGCCATACCCCCTACATAAAACACTGTAGACACATAAAAATGTACCTGTGGGATGACCGGAGACTTCTGCCTGTCATGGTCTAACAATTTGTTTAGGTTCAGTTCTGTTCTTGTGTGCCTTTCATAATGTTTGCTGTCGGGGAGTGAGGGACACAGGTGTGTTGTCACTATGGTGACATTATTGAGCCACTGACAGCAGCTTTAACATTTATTTTTATTTTTTTTTACGTATGCAGTTTATATCCCATCTGAGGGCTAATGCGTGTTTAGTTTGGTACATTTTATATATATTTTAGTTTGGTTCTACCTAGGCATCTCTTCCTCTCTTGTTTTGGTTTATATTTGTAGTAGCGTGCTTGTTTCAGCATGTATATTTGTCTTTTTGGAAGGAGACTGAGTTGCAGATGGATTGAAGCCCACTGTGAGTGTTGACAGTCTTGGCTTGTTGGAGCTAATGGGGTGTATCAGTGCTGAGCGCTTTGGACTAGAATGTAAAAGTAGATCAGCATCTTCTAAGCTTTGTGTCTTAATTCTGCAACTCTATCTGGATACAATCAAAGTAGTTTTTTTAAAATAAATTAAAATTTGACAACAGTAAACTTCTTTCCTTCGCCATCACTCCTTTGTTCCTACTTTCTTTTTCCCCCACGTTCCATTAAGCGATTCCTTCTTTTATTACCTCCTCTTGTCTCTCCCCCTGTCCTACAACCCTTTCACTTCCATCCACTGTATCTCTGTTTCCACTCCTGCCTTTTTTTTTAACAAACGGTCCATTTAATAGATGATTGGAAGAACACACTCCTGCTTACATCCATTGAACATCTGAAATAAAGAAGCTCCTTATCTCTCCTACCAGAGACGCTGTCATGTGCTCGCATGCAGATGAATAATATATGTAGATACGAGCGCATACAAAAGCGTCGCACAAGTAACCCCATTCGACTGGTTGTGATGCTGACATGGGGTCGTTGTGTGCTGTGCGTTTGTAACACAGCTGCATTTGTGTGTGTGTGCGCGCGTGCGCTCTGCTGACTGAAGTTGCTGTGAAGGGATGTAGAGTCTCCAGGGGCATGGTGATGAATGGGAGTGTTGTCACTAGTCAGGTCCAGCTGCTTTTGTGCCATCTTCATGCTGCATGTTCTCCTATTATACCGCGGGCTCTGCATGTTTGGCGCGTCTGCCAGAAAGCGAGCGTGGGTGGGTTTTTTGTTAATGCAGCTTGAATGAAACGGGTCTTTTATAAGAGGGTGGTAAGCCGTTCACGTGCTGTACACTGTGTGTGTGTGTGAGGTGTTAATATACTGGCATTTAGGCAATGCTTTAAAGCACCTGTGTGTACTTCCAAATGCACACACAGACACCCCTGCATCAGTTAAAATAGCTCGGCTGTCTTCATCTGTGTGGATAATTACATCAACACGTGCACGTCCTTGGCTGTGAGAGGGGGCTTCTCCTGTGCCAGTCGGTAGATATTTCACTTGTATGAGTAATGGTGGGCTCTGAAGACGTGCTGTCAAAGCAGAAACTGAACATTTTCATGAGACAACGACTCTCGCGCACACATTTACTTCCCAGTAGGCTGGCTGTATGGTCTACAGATAGTGTGTGTTGTATTAGAAAACCCATAATTCAGAGCAGAGCTCGTCTTGAGTTTGAGCCTGTCATGTCAAACACGCTTGTAAGAGGAGAGTTTTAGATAATTTACACTTTTCTCTAGTGCTGTATGCAGATGACTCATTGTTCTGGAGGCAGGCTGTAAGAAAACCCTGAAACAGAATATTCCCCTGTTACCTTCTACACATAAGAAAGATTTATAAACACTTCATCCTGTGGTGTCCGATGCTTACCTTGAACAACATTTTTTGTTGTATTTTTTTTCTTGGACTATTTCTTTGAACTAAATACAGCGATGTTATTGGCTGACCTCCTCTCAGAGGTCAGCTCTTTAAACTGCACCTGAGGTTGTGTTTATGTGCAAGCTTGTTTCCCCACTATAGATTTTATTCTGAAGAAAACGCTGCCATGTAACAGCTTTTCCTGATGACCTTAATGTGAATAAGGTCACATTCAGAGTAAGCAATAACCTGATTAAAAAACGGAAGGATCCGGACCTTTGTTGCGTTATGCTTACTGGTGTTTTCATGGCATCTTGTGACTGACACTTTGCAGGGTATTTGTGTGCCTCTTAACAGGGTCTGTACCAAAACAGGAGACATGTTTTTGTGGCTGCTGAGCAATCCATTAAGGCTGGCATGGCACAAATCTAGTATAGGCAGATTCACTTTGTGCAGTTTCTCAATTTATTTGGGTCTTGAATGTAACCCAAATCACACTGTATGATGTAAGAGTGAACAGAAGGCAGACTATAAGGTTTTTGTGCTGCAGCAGAATCTCATCACAAACATCTGACCAAGATCTCACTCCTAACAGTTAATGGGATTCAAGTGCTGGCATTAACAAGATTATTATTAGACTCACTAAAAAGAGGAAGAGGAGGAAAAGGAGGCAGCTGCAGATCCACTGAAGGCTGGTTGATGTTGGTAGCAGCCACAGTGACTACTGCTGCTTCCAACGTGGCTTCATATTTATCATAGGTTGTGTTTGAGCCTGTCACGATCACCACACACTGCTAATTCAGCTCATGACTAAAGATTTCCTCAAGATTTGTTCATGATGAAAGATTTAGGCCCATATCGCACTGCGTTGTGACCACTGGTGACAAATAGGAAACAAAAATTTGACAAAATATTCAAATTTTCTGTTGGAATCACTTTAAACTGACTCTTCTGTTGCTTACATCAAAACTGTACAAAGTTTTAAAATGTAGTTGCAGTGTGACCAAGCTATGTTTTAATTGTTTTCTTCAATTTATCTTTTATTTATTATTTGTCAAGCCCTCCCAAAGTTGTCTCCCATTTCTTGCACTTTCTGGCTCAAATGGGGTTTATGCACGGTCACTTCCTGGTTGCGATAGAGGCTGCCGCTCCCTTCCGGTTCAACGCTGTTCCCACACAAACTGGACAAAATGGATTTTTTTACCCGTTTTCTTCAAGACCTGCCGCGCATCACGGTAAACGATGTCCACCGGATTTTTGAAAAACACACAGAGACGTCTGCGAGCAAGCGGGTGAAGGACTTTAAGCTGTATATAACCAGCTTTATTCATGAAATTGAAGGTAAGCTAACAGCGTTAGCTCGTAGCTTCCATCATCAAAAAACAGTGAGACAAATCAATATAGCCGTGATCGTGGGCTCCAACTGCTTCACAACTTTCAACTTTCTCTGGTCTAGCTGTACGTTATCAAACACCAAGTCTTCATTCACCAAAAGAATAGTTGTTCCAGTGAAATTACACACGAACGGCGCCGCGCCTCCTCCTTTAGCCTCCTCCACTCGGCTCTTTGACTACTGTGCTGCAAAGTGTGGACTGCAGACACGGTGTGGTTAGAAATGATCACGTTTTCTCTTCTTAAGTTCACAATCCTTCCTTTTTGTAGTTATTTATTCAGTGGAAATGTGTGGAAACGGACTGATGAATTCTATTCAGCTGATGCGGTACACAACGGAACACAGCAGTGTTCAGCTGTCGAGGCTTCCCGTCCGCTGATACTTATATGATGGCTTCATTTCTTAGTGCTATAATATATATTAGGGCTGGGGGAAACCGATTATTTTTAAAACGATTATTCGGGCGATTATTTTATCGAATAGTCGACTATTCTAATGGATAATTAGACGATTATTCTAACGATTATTTTTCTGTTGCACAATTAATAAAAACCATAAAATTTCAAATAAATAC